>CAWUFW010015079.1:0-379502 GCA_963921515.1 Calotriton arnoldi
TGCTTTTAAAGACATTACTAGTGTGGTGTGGTGTATGCACTACCTACTCTAGTGTGGCCTACTAAACTCTCTTGAGTTGTAGAAAGGGTTGTGCTATCCCTTAACACACAACTCTAAGTTCAGTAGAACTTACTGATATTCTAAGCTTAAATTATATGTACCTTAGGTACCTTTAGTGGTTTTCAGTTGATCAATTCAATTGAGATTATCTGGTAAAACAATAGCAAGCTGGAATCCCACACGCTGCACACCAATGTGAGAAGTTGGCCTGGCATATGCTGTCCACTAATTATAGTGGGCACCTTGCACCAGTCCAAATCGACTCTTATGGTAGGTAGGTTAAAGACAACCTTATTGAAAGCTATCCTAGTGGTAGCTATGGAGAGCAGCCTTCAGGCTAAGTCTTGAAGGAATGTAAAGCAGCTTGTTTTACCAGTCTATAATCTCTTGAGTGACCAAATGAAAGAGCACCACACCAGGTATATATTCAAAATATATGTATTTATTACTAAACACACCCCTCTAGTCTCTTTATGAGGCTAGAGTTCGAAGTACATAGGTTATAAGATCTTAAATCACAGTAATAGCACAAATACACGTTTGGGCCCTAGGGGCGTACCAAACCATATACCAATAAAGTGGTATGCGAACCACGACTGAACTAGACACTAGGCCTAGAGCCTCTAGAAGTGCTTGGACCACAAGGAACCACCCAAGGTAGTGACACAGGGGACCCACGGGAGACGCGTGCAGTGTAAATACACAACCGCGATACGCCGTTAACTTCTATGGAGAAAGTCGGGATCGGGAAAATAGAGGAAAGGGACACTTTAAAGAGGACTAGGACAAAACCCTTTGAGATCTAGGACTTTGAAGAGTCTCTACCCACGGGAGCACCGGAGTACTCGTGTTACCTCACCCAGGGAAGCCGGGTGCATAGGTGCCTTTCGGGGTCGGGTTTCGTCGTCGTTTCTTATGGCGATCTGCTGCAAAGTGCTGCTGGCAACCAGGAGAAAAGTGTCCGGGTGGATCCAAGAGTGGATCGGAGTTCTGAAGATTCTGAAAGCAGAGGGGACAGAGTCTGGGTCACTAGCCAGTGACCAGGAGGGCGATGGACAGATGCCCACCGATGTCGAGTGCTTCAAGTTCGTTGACAGTCGTCTCGTTTCTGCAGCCACGAGGTCCAGGAGGCGTTGTTGGCGACCAGGAGCAGGATTCGGGCTGGTACACGATGTCTGTCGAGTGCTGCGGTGTCGGCGACCGGATTGGACCCAACAAGCCTTGGCAACGGCAAGTCTCGATGTAGCTGAAGATCGTCGATGGTGCAGACCAGCAAGGTCTGGGGAACTCACCCAGCGAGGGTAAGTCAGGGCAGGCCTGGAGCAACCAGGGAGCCCTTTGGTTTCTTTAGAAAGTCTTCTGGGGACCCACGAGCCGGCTGGCAAGGGATCGCAAAGACACCTCAGGCGGAATCACTCAACAGGGGCCCACGGTCACTCAGGACGGTGTAGGCCTCTGATCTTCGGAGGGATTCCTGCTGGAGGTTGGGACCACACGTGGTCCAAAGCACAGATTCGTAGAACGTTGTGAAGGGGTTGCACTCGATAATAGTGCACGGTACCCAGGGGTCGCGGTTCCTCGTCACTCGTGGGGTCCACTTGCCTCAGCTTCGCTGGGGACTCACGATGGCCTTGGAGAAGTCAGGAAATCCACTTCTTGGGCTGCAGGGACTTCGGACTCCGGCGGGAGCGGCGTAGTTTGCGACCGTCGTTATCGTTTTTGGTGCCTGCCAAGCAGGGGAGTCACTCCTTGACCCCAAGGGAGATTCTTCAGTCCTCTAATCGTGATGTAGAGCGTCGAAGGTCCAGGATTCAGTTTCAAAGTTTAGTCCAGGGATATCTAAAGTCCTAAGGACTGGGTTCCTACCTTTATTCTAAAAATAGGGGTTGGACTAACTCTATGACCCCACCTATGGGAGGGTCAAGGGAGGGGTGGCTACACCCACTTCCCTTTGTCCAGTTTCGTGCCAGAGCAGGGGCAGGTAGCCCCTGAGCTGGTTTGAACTGGCATATGCACAGAGGAGCCTTTTGCTCCCCCAGTGCAGGACTTCAAAGCACTCTAAGAGTGCACCCACCCAGCCCCAATACACATTATCCTGTCTGGGGAGGTGGTCACACCTCCCTGCAACAGGAAACCTATTGTCCAGGCCTCCCTGCCGGAGTTTCGTCCAGCAGCAGGAGGCCAGACTTGTGTCTGTGGCAGCAGCATCCATTTTGTGATGCCAGGGCTTCAGAAAGAAGTTACCGGGTAAGCCAGAGTTAACATGTCTTTCCCTCTAGAAGGGTGGAATGCTACCCCCGCCGCCAGGATTGGCGGGGGGGTAGTATTCCAAGATGTTTGACACCAAACACGACATGTTTAGGTGCAGCCATTCCAAAGTTAGCATTTTACCGCGAGGATATAATGCGCTTAAGAGTATATGGTCAGGCTGCACTACAAACAGCATCAGAGATGGTCTTCGAACACTGCAGAGGGGCCCTGCTCATGCAGGGGCACCCTCTCACATAGTAACCATGCACTCTGCCTTTAGGATTGATAAGGCCTGCCTTAGGAGTGACTTATAGGTTTCTAGGTGTGTATGTATTTCGTGATATAGGTAACCTATATCACAGTAAGAGGTGCATGCACCACCTTACCCAGGCTGCAGTAGCAGACCTGTGGTGTCAGTTTGGATGGCCTTCCAGGGGTGGCATAATACATGCTGCAGCCCCTGGCAGGCCTCTGAGGTACCTATGCCCTTGGTACATAGTATACCATATACTAGGGACTTATAAGGGCACTCCAGATCCCAATCAGAGATGTGCCTAAGGCACATGGAATCCATTTTACAGAGAAAGCAGATAGACTGGGGCCCTGAATAGCAGGATCCCAGTCCAACTAAGTCATAAATGCCGTGATTGATTGATTGAAGCGCTAAAAAGGTTTCTTTAGGTTGCACTGGACCGTGGCAAAGTCAAAGTCTGGGCCACCCCGATGGAGCGCTGGGTGGCTACAGGACCCATGCAGGCCTTGGTGAATGAAGTATCTTTCTTGGTTGCAAGCAGTGAGATGCATTGATCTTCTCCACCCACAAAAGCAATGCATCTGTTCCGAAGACATTTGCCAGAATCGAGAGGTGTTGAGCGATGTGCCAATTTCTATCATACAGTAAGTGGGATGCATCGATCTCACCAAACTGCAGCGGTGGCAATATGTTGTCCAATGCATCGACCAATTTGGAGGCAACCCGCTGATTCTGAATAGATGCGCCAATTTGACTCCCACAACCAGGTCAATGCGCCAGTTCTGCTACACGCAGACAGGAGATGCGTCCAAATCCGTTTTGCAACTACCTGGGCCACTTCCAGTGAGTCAGGCACAGGTGCAGGGTTAGAGACTTTGATTTCCCAGTGTCTCAAGCAAAAGGAGGCAAGCCAACAAGCCCTTGGAGATCACTTGGAAGAAGGCAGAGTCCAACTCTCTTTCAGCAGAGTCAGAGAGCAACAGGCAGCAGGGCAACAAGCAGAAAAGCAGGCCTTCAAGATCAGCAGTACAAATGAGTCCTTTGAGCAGCACAGCAGTTCTTCTGACAGAGTCCAGTTGTATGTCCAGATGTGTTGGATTTGTGTGGGTCAGGGACCCAGTACTTATACCCAAAAGTGCATTTGAAGTGGAGCTGACATCAAAGGCTGGCCTCTGAAGTGCACACAATCCCTTTCAGCCCAATCCTGTTTGTCAGGTTAACCCTGGGGGCTAAATCAGTGCTTTGTGTGTGGACAGGACACTACCTATTGAAGTGTAAGTGTCAGCCCCACCCCTTCCTCCCAGCCCAGGAAGACCCATCAGAAAGCAGATTAATGCAGATGAGTACTCAGAATGCTGATGAGCCTCACCTTCCTGTGTTTGTGGCTGTCTAGAGGAAATACACAAGGTGTAGCTGTCACCCAACCCAGACGTGCATTGGAGACAGGCTGAAAGGCACAAAAGAGCTAAGAGCAGAGAAATGTCCACTTTCTAAAAGTGGCCTTTCTGAAACAGTAATGGTAAATCTAACTTCACCAGTAAAGAGCATTTATCAAGACCATTCCAAACTTATGAAACATGAAAACGCTTCTCCTCTCTGATCAGGGATTACAGCTAAAAAAGTGTATTAAGGAATTCCCAATGGTAGTCTATGAGAGGAGTAGGCATCAGTAGTGAAAAATGAAATAGGCTGTTTGTCACTGCCATGTCATGGTCTTAGCCAGCAATTCTAGGGTCTCTAACAAGTCATGTTCCAGTCCATTGTGTGGAAAAATACATGGACCGTTCACCCTGGCTAAATATTGGTGGCATTGCTCTTGAGAGCACATTTGGTGTTCTTTCCAACCACAGACTGTATTGGTGGCATTGCTCTTGAGAGCACATTCAGTGTTCTTTTCAACCACAGACTGTAGTACGTAATAGCACCTTATTCTGTCATTCGTTATCATGTCCTTTATTTTGTTGCAGTAATTGTACATGACTCTTTTCTTTCTTTTGTTGCAGCATGTATTTATTCTGCCATATTTCCTTTTCTTTATGTTACTTGGGAGGCAGGGGTTCAGTGCTGCCTGCTGCTCTGTGTTCTTGTTTGCAGACAAAGTAGACGCGCACTGGGGACTTCAATTCCCATGCATTCGAGCACTGAGTCCATGTTAGGAGGGGCTCGGGTATACAAAAACTAGCTCTGTCCCCCTGATCGCACGCTTGCTATTCTTTGTCAAAAATGCGGTCTCAGTGGAGCTCCGGTTCTGCGTGCACCTGGGCGTGTCCTGTGGCTTCGGTGAATGCAGGCATCAGACGGCAAACAGCGCAAGTCGGTGGAAACACTGAAGGTTGGAATGAGAATGCAGCACTCTGTTTTGTAAGCCAAGACAATAGTTGAGATTGGCTCAATCTCGGGCAGTAAGAGCACATTGCGCTAACCAGATACAATCACGATTCCAAGTGTAATTTTTGGGACAATTGGAGTATCACTGTACATATGTTGCGAGGCATCATTGGAAACCATGCAAACTGTTTGATTACTTGATAGGGAAAGAGGACACTATCAAGCTACAAGATTAACATTTCCCAATTTTGCAGAATACATTGAAGGTCAACTCAAGGCATCCAAAGAATTAGACTGGGTAGGTGTTACAGAATAACAATGTTGTGCATCGAATATTAGTCTGCTATTTGTATATGAGTGTCCTCATTGATTGCATTATGTTGTAGGGAAAACATCATACTCCTTATATCTCAACAGCTCTCGGAGACTGCGGTACAGGGTTCAGGTGATTATTCTTAGGGCATACAGATATTGTTGGTGTATAGGGGAGGTCACGAGGACCAATTACGATCCTGTTGTTTTTTCTTTGCAGGTCTCCCTGCCCGCAGTTCTTTTCCCAACACCCTTTACCTCACCTGGCCGCATCAATAATCTGCGCCATAATGGCAGTCAGACTTGGTGGTGTCTGGAGGTGGAACATTCTGGCAATGAGCAAGTCCCGAGGATTTGTGGGTTGACAACCAGGATATGTAAAACATAAAAGTACATGTCCTACCTTTTACTTAATTAGCACCCTGCCCTTTGGGTTACCAAGGTCAATATTTAGGGGTGACTTATATGTAATAAAAGGGGAGTTTAAGACTTGGCAAGTAGCTTTAAATGCCAAGTCAAAGTGGCAGTAACCTGCAAACACAGGCCCTGCAATGGCAGGCCGGAGTCAGGTTTGAGAGGCTTCTTGTATGGGTGGCACATTCGGTACTGCAGGCCCACTAATAGCATTTATTTTATAGGCCTTGGGCATAAGGTGTACCACTTTACAAGTTCTTACACGTAAATTAAATGTACCAAACAGGTGTAAGTCAATCATAACATGTTTAAGGGAGAGAGCGCATGCACTTTAGCACTGGTTAGCAGTGGCAAAGTGCTCAGAGTCCTAAAACCAGCATAAATGAGTACAGAAAAATGGAGGGAAGCAGGCACAAAGTTGGGGGAAGACCACCCTAAGGCTGTCAGGTCTAGCAAAAGCCATCTAGGGCAGCTCATCACCCATTGCCTAAAACATAGGGATGCACCTTGCCAGATTTAGAGAAGTCAAGCTATGAACCTGATGAGTATGCTCACCCTTCAAAATCCATACCCATCAGGAGGCTGATTCGCTACTTAGAGAAGCAACACAGGGAAAATGGGACTAGTGAAGAAACAGAGAGAAAACTGGTTTGTAATTAAATGGTCTCAGATGTCTCTCTCTTGCACTGCATTACTGCACTTCATTTGAGTAATATACCATATAACCAGTGAGACACAGGCCTTCTCACCGAATAAGATACAATAGCTTGATATGGTGCTAGAGTTTTGAAAAAAAACTATTAAAGAAATTGACCTAGACTGTACCAGTCCCCTAATAAAATGGACAGTGGATGAATGCCAAAATTATCAGGCGCCATTCCAGCATTTGCAAGTCTGTAGGAAACTGGCATCATCTGCAAGAGGAAATGCACAGCAAAAGGAACAAAGGCTCCTAACATGAAACAGGTGAGGTAGGTAAGTATAAAGGAAAGAGGGACTGACAGGGAGAAAAAATACAAAGGTGCGGGACCTGGAAGACCGGGTGCAATCTGTAGTGAGAGTAGAACACCAATACAAATATGGAACACATTGTTAGGTAAGGAGCTGCAGCTGCCAAAGGTACCCTTGAAGTGTATAGCTCAATCCGCAAGTGGATTTTCTCCATGTAGAGGTTAGCATCTAGTTTCTGATAGGTTTTGTTGCCTTCCATTTCCCTGTTTTCCAGAGCTTCCTGTATAATCCTACTCTCCCTTTAAGGGAAAGTTGACATCTGTGTAAGAAGGCCCAAATCCTTACACTTCTCTCGTTTAATTTCAGAAATGCCTTACTCTATAGTGTCATTGTACCTAAAATGGGCCATGTAAGACAACTGTTAAAGAAAGAGGTTATAGACCCCACTGACACAGACACAGACAACTTTAGACCTATGTCTTGCCAGCCTCATCTGGCTATATGACTTGCAAAATCCCTGACCCTCAACCCTATGACCTCATCAATAACAAAGACTTCCTAGGACATTTTCAGTCAGATTCATAATGCTACTTTCCCTATCTTCAGTGTTTGATACAATTGACATGTCTGTAAGAAAATAGATTATTAGTTGAGGAGTCATTCAAGCTAAAAAACTAAGCCTGGGCTCAATGCCTGGGGCTGTGCCACAGAGCAGACTGGCTTAATATAAGGAAATGAGTGTGAAGTATTTAGCAGTATCAAAACAGATAAAAAGCAAAAGCCCCACACAATAAAAATCCTACAACCAATTTCTTAAAATAGAGAATCATTTAATTAGAAAAATGACATAAAAAAGATCAAAATATATAATTTTTTTGGCAGGACAATTAAAATGAAATGTCCACCCAACTATTCTCATAGGGTGAATACTTTTTGCACCATCACCCGATGAAAATTTCTACCTTCGTTCTATGGGCGTAATTTAGAGTTTTGGGGATGGGTACCTCATCACAAACGTGATGGATGTCCCGTTCATCTTTCTGCAAGAGCTTTTGGATATAAAGCACTTCTAATAAGGTGGACAGGATATCTATCAGGATTGTAATGGCAGTGGCAGCCACCACAGGTAAGAGCGGTGGGCGTGGCGGACTGGGGGTCGGGGAACTCGACATACGATGGGATGAGCTAACGTAAAATCAAAAAGAAATAAAACCACTTACCTTGCGCTCTCAGCTTCGCCGAGTCGGCTCAGTACATCTCCTCTCCAAGGCTGTGATGCTGACCTTTTCAGCCATTTTGGTACAGTGGGCCCCATCTCTTCAGTAGCCTCCGAACCCTAGAGGTGGCCCCCTCCGTTCCCATGGCCAATGAATATCTGTGAGATATGGGAGACTCAGTGGCCCCTCTTCGCATTTTGCAGCGGGCCCATCATTTTACATTATGCCACTGCTCCTCTCAGATACCCCTTCTGCAGAAGACAATTACATACATGCTGCTACCACACCTGACCTTGGCAGAACTATAATAGAAGAAGACAAGCTAATTTCCTGTCATGACTACATCTGCCAGAATTCAACCCTCTGTCATTACAATAAACTACTCTTTACAATATGCTCTGGAGGCATGACCACAGTCAACAACAATCAGGGAAGTACACCAGGTTGTATTTCTGTTGGTATTTTTGCAGGTTCTGTCTATCGTAGTAGTACGGGGCATGTAAATGTCAGGCTTTTGGAGGTAGAGCATTGAATTTGTTGTTATCAGGTGTTCTATTCTCGTCGATGCAGTTGGGTGTCAACACATGGGCACCATTTTGCTGCTTTCTGTGCATTGACGATGATGTGGCTGGTGCCTTCAATTAAAGTTGTAGCTCCCATTTGCATTAGGCTCTGCCTTGTTCGCTGTGTGGATCTCCTCCATTTTGTCTCTTTCTGTGCTTGCTATGTTCATTAAAAACAACGCTGCTCATCATGTCCCTGAGTTTTTATTGTGTCAATTTCTTATTAAATCACATTTATGTTCTTTCAGGTTTTTTTGGTTTGGTAGGTGTATGTGCTACGTGTGTTTTGGGGACTCAAGTGCATTTTGTTGTATTTTGCATTGCACAATGGCAGCGTTCACATTGATGGGTGGGCGTGGTCATGCAAAAGTAATGGTAAATACAGAACTTGGGCTCCTCTTATATTTGGAAAACATGGTGTAATCGACTCTCTACATTTACTTCACTTTCTATTTTGTAAGACAGCAATTTTTGCCTCCGCGCCCATCTTTTCTATTTTTGGTAATCAATCAATAAATCAATCAGGGGTTGTAAAGCGTGCTACTCACCCGTGAGGGTCTCAAGGCGCTGGGGTGGGGGGGGGAGCGGCTCCGGATCAGTCGAAGAGCCAGGTCTTGAGGTCCTTCCTGAACGTGTGCAGGTTCGGGGAGCGTCTGATGCTCACCGGGAGCTCGTTCCAGGTCTTGGCTGCGATGTAGGAGAAGGCTCTCCCGCCAGTTTTGTTTCTGAGGATGCGGGGGACCTCTGACAGGGCTAGGTCGGCGGAGCGGAGGTTCCTCTTGGGTACGTGGAAGGATACTCTGTCGTTGAGGTATTTGGGTCCGATGTTGTTGAGGGATTTGTGGGTGAGGAGTTTGAAGGTGATCCTCTTCTCGACGGGGAGCCAGTGGAGGCCTCGTAGGTGTTGGGTCATGTGCTCGTGACGCGGTGTCCCGAGGACGAGTCTGGCTGCGGCGTTCTGGATGGTTTGGAGTTTGTGTAGAAGAGTTCTGTTGATTCCGGCATAGAGGGCGTTGCCGTAGTCCAGTCTGCTGGTTATGAGTGCGTGGGTGATGGTCTTTCAGCAGTCGGGGGGATCCATTTGAAGGTCTTACGGAGGATGCGAAGGCAGTTGAAACTGGTGGAAGCGAAGGCGTTGATCTGGCGTTTCATGGAGAGGGAGGAGTCAAGGATGATGCCAAGGTTCAGAGCGTGGTCTGTCGGGGTGGGTGGGTTCCCGAGGGCGGAGGGCCACCAGGTGTTGTCCCAGGCGGAGGTTCAGGGTCCGAGGATGAGGACCTCGGTCTTCTCTGAGTTGAGGTTCAAGCAGCTGTCTTTCATCCAGTCTGCCACGTTCTTCATTCCTTCCTGGAAGCAAAGTCTGGTGTCTTCTGGATTCCTCGTGAGTGAGAGGATGAGCTGGGTGTCGTCGGCGTAGGATACGATGCTGAGCCCATGCTGTCTAACGATGGCGGCGAGGGGGGCCATGTAGATGTTGAAGAGCGTCGGGCTGAGGCCTCATACCAAGTGCCCTGGAATTTGAGGCCACCAACAAGTAGTTATCGATACTGCAAGGTGCATGATGAATTTTGCAGATTCGATTGTGGGATATTATTGTACCAGAGGTTTTATCCTGTTCGGAGCCGGCAAACTTGTACACCATTTTGTATTTTGTTCCAAGCACAGATTTCATCAGGCGTTGTTACTTGGATTCGGATTTCCTGAGCCCTTACTCAGGCTTCAAGTGACAAAGAGGCTATGCAATTAATGCACATGTCAACAGTCATGAGACCAAACAAAATGAGCTGCATTTTATTTAGTGCAGCTTGTGCAACAGGAGCTTAAAAGTAAACTCAATTTAGAATTGTGAAAGCAAACTCATTTTTGAAACAATGCCAATCGGTCTTTGGTACAAATTGTACACGTGTTTTATGAGAACAACTTCTAACCCATAGGTGTTTTATCATTTTTTATCACCTCCACCAAGTACCTGGAAATCTTAAATCTATCTCAGCGCGCGTGTTATCTCCTAATAAATTGTTGCGTTTAAATCATTACTTTTCTTTTAGCTGCTGACTCTACAGATACCAACCTTTTGACCTTTATCAAATGTCACAGAACATTAGCAGATAGCCTTTCCACCTTGCTATCAACTGCAAAACTTTCACAAACAAAATACCTTTTTCTGGAAGAAGCAGAGCATGAAATTTGCAGCCAATTAATGATGTCCCCCTGCTACGCTTAGAGACAGATGTGCACAGAATGTGGTTGGCCAGTGCACCTTTTTTTATTCTTCCCTCTATAGGTTTCGCTGTATGTGGTATAATGAGAGAGTCGCCCAGGAAACAATTCAAAGAATAGGGAGTTATGAAATATTTATCTGAGACTCACTTTGATTTTTTAGCCGAATTTCCAGCTAAACACCCCTGTGAAGTAAGTTCTAAAGCTCAGCACCTCTGACTTTTTGCAAAAATTAACCGCTGAGACCCTATTTAGCATCTCAGCAGGTAGCTCTATTCAGCATCTCATAAAACTTTAAGGCCAAAGGAAACAGAGTACAATTCCTACTGGAAATCAATGGCCCTGTGTGTGACCTCGGAAAGCTGCGGCATGTTATCAAAAGCCAGAGAATATCATTTAAAAATTAAAGAAACCGAGTTTTCGTGGATTCTAGATTATGATTCTTTTTTGCTGAGGCGTTTTACCACATATACTCTGTTCATGTGTGTTTTAAATAATCACAATCAGATCCACTTTATTTCTTCTGTAAAAGATAAAAGAAGAAATCTAAAAAAAAATGCAAAGCTAACATGGTTTCAGTTCTATCATACAGAGTATGTGTCCATCAAGAGCATCTCCTGTCAGCTGCGTACATCATATGCTGAGGAGTTCTGGTAACCAGAACATGGCTTGCATTACCCTTGCATATCTTTAAAAGCCAGACCAGTACCGTGTGCAGACTGGTGCCCTAGACTGGATAGCCAAATAAATAGCAAGGTCTAGCAGACATGTGAGCAAGAAACAGAGCTCATTCATGTTGTTCCATGAGTATGTCTGGCCTTGACATCGCTTGAACCTGAGTGCTCCTACAAAGGTGGGAACAGTCCCAGACTATCTGGTTCTGCATTCTACCATGTGGGTGCCCGTAGGCCCTCCTAGCATGGTGGGTAGTAGGAAATGCATCCAGTTACACTGCTAAACTGACCCCAATGCAGAGAGAGGATTGTACATATGGATCCATGGCTACCCTTTGAGAGACAGACCGCCCATTGGTGGAAGATGTATATTTGTCATGAATGAGATTATTAATTTGGGATGTGGATACCCCCAACCAATTTATTAGACTCAATCTGGTTAGGTCACAACATAGCCTAATGAAATCCCTGCTAGATTGAAGAACAAAATTTATCAACCTATAAAGAAATATTAAGAGCATTTTAATAGACAATATGATAAAACGATTAAGCACAGATCAGGGGAGCCAAAGATAAGTTTTTAAAAACATTTAAAATAAAATGTGCCAAGTTACAGCAAAGCGCCAATCAAAGTCAATGCTAACAAAAGGCTCAGGCCGAAGCATGATTTCTGGCTGACAAGATGGAGCACATTTGAGCAATCTTAGCCAGTTGCATAAATCAAAGTTTTTACCTTCAGATTTCGTAACTTCTCTGCTTCTCAAAATCTGTCATCAGGGCAAGACAGGATGCTGAAGCTGGCGAGGATCCTTTGATGTCAGATACATCAACAGCCAGCTCCCACTAAAGCATTCAGTTTTGATAAAGTCTGATTTTGTAGCCGCCAGATCACTTTGCTGCTAGCATGGATTCTTCACCTCGCTGATCACAAGTCGTACATTTGGGTTTTTTAGATTTTGTATTCCTTCTGTGGGGCATGCAGGAAGATGTAACCTCTGAGAGCTGTCCTTTGTTTTTAGGTTGGGGTGTTGCGGGGGTCGGGGTAGTCTTGTGGGCTGGGGGGTGGTCGGGGTAGTTTTGTGGGCTGGGGGTGGGTCAGGGGTAGTTTTCTGGGCTTTGTTTTAAGGGTGGGGGTTGGGGGAGTTTGTGGTAGTTTTCTGGGCTGGAGGTGGGTCGGGGGTAGTTTTGTGGGCTGGGGTGGGTCGGGGGTAGTTTTCTGGGCTTTGCTTTTAGGGTGGGGGGCTGGCGGGGTAGTTTTGTGGGCTGGGCGGTGGGTTGGGGGTTGTTTTGTGGGCTGGTGGGTGGAACGGGGGTAGTTTAGGGCTCAGGGTGGGGGGCTGGGATGTTTTTCAAATATGCAGTCAAGGTTTTAGGGTTTAGGGCAGGGGTGCTTTTTAGGTCTGGGTCAAGGATTTAGGGCTCAGGGCAGAGGTGGTTTAGGACTCAGGGTGGGGTTTTAGGGATTAGGGCACAGGGGGACTGGGGTGTGTTTAGGGCTGGGGTGGGATTTGCTTTTAGTGCTGGGGTCCTCTTTTAGGAGTTAGGGCAGGGGGTTGGACTATTTGTGGGGCTGGGGTTGGAGTAGAACTCGGGGCAGGTGACTGGGTTTTAGGACTCAGGGTGGGTGCTAGGGCATAATCTTAACCACGCATGTGATTTTACCAATTATGCCATCACAACTACATTTGATGTAAAGGCATGCGTGGTAAAGGCATGGGTGGTTAAGACGCGGTCATTATTAAGACTGCGTTGTTAAGCCATGCGTGGTTAGTGAATTCGTGGTTCCGACATACAACCCAGACAAACGCCTGCCTTGATTAATAAGCCAGGGACGATCTGCCTTGATTAATTTCAGACCAAAACTGAATTAGCTATGATTGGATTGAGCCCACAAGCTTAATTTAAGCTTGTATTTGCCATTGCGTATTTGCACAAACAGGGCATTAGTTACAGAAATATGTGAGCATAAGTTTATATTTATATAGATATATATATATATAAATGCCAATTGGGAAAATGGAATGCTAGCCTGACTGTAACTTTATTCTTCCCATCGCACATTTGCACAAATATAACATATTGTCTTTAAGTGAAGATGAATGCTAGCCACAATCTACAGTGGTACTGTCTGTTTTATTTATAAGCAAGACATTCATATTCCATTATGTTAACAAACGAACCTGGTTTTAAAACACTTAAGGCATATTTTTACTGATGGCATAAATTGCACTATTTAAATTTGTATGGAAATTGTTATGGTTTTAATTAATTGAAAGAATAAAATAAATTGAATGGAATTGAACATTTCTTATTAGTATCTGGGTATCTGTCAGTGGCGGCTCGCATAGGGCGTGCTGCGGGGCAGCGGGGCAGGGGAGGGGCAAGGTGGGGGGGTAGTAAACTCGGACATACGACGGAACGGAAGAAAGTAATTATTACTTTCCTCCGTTCCGTCGTATGTCCGAGTTTACTACCCCCCCACCCTGCCCCTCCTCCGCCCCTCCCCGCCCTGCCCCACTGCCCCACAGCACGCCCTATGCGAGCCGCCACTGGTATCTGTATGAACTCTCATCTAACTTTCAAAGAGCACTTCTTATCCAGAAGAGCCACGGTGAACAAACTCTTGTCTGCCTTAAAAAAATTATAAAAAAAGGTACTTAACAACTTGATCCACCACCTGCTGCAGTTCATTGGTACAAAGGTCTTGCCAGCGATTAATTATGGCTCTGAATTGTTGTAGGGGAATGATGGGTCTACCTTAAACTTGCTTCAATCAACCCTTTTAAAAAAACTGTCCACCTTGACACAGTATGTCTCGCAATCCCAAGTCAGACTAGAGTTGGGGCTTTTCCACCAGGGTCCAGTAAGGGGGCCTTGTCAAACTGTGTTGGAAACTTAGACCAGCCGCTCCCTGACACAGTGGTCTGTCTGTGCTGGTTGAAATTTGAAAAGCAGCCCCATGGCAAGGCCTCATGGCACACTGTTTTACAACAATCCATTCATGCTATGAAACTAGCATAAGCCTAGAACACAGCAATAGAATAAGCTGCTTTAATCCAGTTACCAACAAAGCTGCCAAGCTCTTATCACAAACTCTAGACAAGGCAGAGCTTTCCCACAAATGTTATGCGTGGGCAGTCTTGCCATCGTATGCTGCCTGGGGCCCACAGCCATATCTGATTTCTCATTTCTTGGCAGCCAGGAAACATGCTCTGCTGCTTATCCACCTTGGCGTTTTTCCATCAAAGGACTTGGTCCCTATTTGAAAGCAATACTGGTCCAACAATCACTGGCACTTCTGTGGATACTCTCAAGTAAGTTTGCTGCACCTAATCTGCATGTTCCCAGCCCTTCTAGCTCATAGGCAAAAACATTTACGACCAGCTTTAAGAGCTCTGCAAGTTAGGTCCTGCCGACCGGCCGTGATCGCACTGCTAAATGGGAACTCAGTCCAATTGTCCTGCAAGACAGTTCCTTACTCATGCATCTAAGCAGCTGGAACAGTGATGATATTATTGCAATGGTTCTGCTGCAGCAATGGTTTTGCTGCACTTTATCGAGCTAAAACGAAACCACTCCATTGCTTGACTTGATTGGTAGGTCTCTCACTTCGACTGCCTTGTTAACCAAGTAGGGAAATCTTGCAGTCATTAACATGCCCGAGGACAGTCCATTGATTCGCCAAACGTGGAGTTCAGGGCAGTAGGGCCACTTTCCACCTAGGACGTATAGTGTGCAGGCCCAGCTCTTACCAGAGAGTAACTCGATGCCAATGACTTTAGACACTGCTTATCAAATACGATTGGATTGTCTATTCTCCACCATTTCACAAAGCAGGAGCTGTCTGTTACTTTCCACATGTCAATAGGGATTTTACCATTCGGTTTAACATTTATTTTATACATGTGCATTGCAATGACTTGGTTATTATAGATTCGATCTACGTAGGGTAAATGACAGGAAGGGCGGCTTCTTAGCTAAGATGTCAAGCAGGTGGGTCTGGTCCCCATTGGGGAGCAACCTACTCGGACCACCTAATTACACCGCACTAGCACAGCACTGATTAAATGGTTCTAATTTGCAACACTTTAATCCTTCAGCAAAACCTAAATGTGGGACGATCACAGTTTCTGATGCTGCTTTTATTACATGCACCAGCACTTTATGTTTTGGATTGGATTGTTATTTTTCCATCTCAGGGCTCATAGGCTCTTAGTGGGAATATCTCCAAAGAGGGTGTTTGCCTGTTAGCGCTCTATGATCCACTACGGTTCATTTGTGTATATGCACATTGTAATGATTTTAATTAATCAAGCAATAAATATGACTTACTACTACTACTACTACTAATTACATTTCAGATGCCATATTTGCAGAGATTTGGAGAATGGAAATTTCAATCAATCAATCAATCAATCAATCATGTCACTTATAAAGCGCACTACATACCCGCGAGGGTCTCAAGGCGCTGGGGGAAGAGGGGGGTGGTGCTGCTACTGATCGAAGAGCCAGGTCTTGAGGAGTCTTCTGAAGGCCAGTAGGTCTTGGGTCTGTCGGAGGTTGGTGGGGAGGTGTTCCAGGTCTTGGCGGCGAGGTGGGAGAAGGATCTGCCGCCGGCGGTCGTTTTCCGGATGCGGGGGACTG
This sequence comes from Calotriton arnoldi, assembly GCA_963921515.1. Lineage (NCBI taxonomy): Eukaryota > Metazoa > Chordata > Amphibia > Caudata > Salamandridae > Calotriton > Calotriton arnoldi. Next base: position 15,887 of record CAWUFW010015079.1, read on the forward strand.
TGGCAAGGGCGAGGCTGGTCGAGCGGAGCTGGCGGGTGGGGGTGTAGAAGCTGAGTCGTCTGTTGAGGTAGGCTGGTCCGGAGTTGTGGAGTGCTTTGTGTGCGTGGGTGAGGAGCTTGAAGGTTATCCTCTTGTTGACAGGGAGCCAGTGCAGGTCTCTCAGGTGGGGTGTGATGTGGCTGCGTCGGGGGATGTCGAGGATAAGACGTGCAGAGGTGTTCTGGATGCGTTGCAGCCGTCTCAGGAGCTTAGCCGTCGTTCCTGCGTAGAGGCGTTTCCGTAGTCCAGCCTGCTGGTGACGAGGGCCTGGGTGACTGTTTTTCTTGTTTCGGTGGGGATCCACTTGAAGATCCTGCGGAGCATTCGGAGGATGTTGAAGCAGGATGAGGAAACGGCGTTGACCTGCTTAGTCATGGAGAGGGTGGGGTCGAGGATGACCCCTAGGTTGCGTACGTGGTCGGTGGGTGGCGGGGCTGTTCCCAGTGATGTTGGCCACCAGGAGTCGTCCCAGGCTGAAGGGTTGGAACCAAGGATGAGGACCTCCGTCTTGTCCGAGTTCAGCTTCAGGCGGCTGGTCCTCATCCATTCGGCGACGGCCTTCATTCCTTCGTGGAGGTGGGCTTTGGCGGTGTGAGGGTCTTTGGTGAGGAGAGGATCAGCTGGGTGTCGTCGGCGTAGGAGATGATGTTGAGGTTGTGCTGTCGGGCGACATGGGCGAGGGTGCCATGTAGATGTTGAACAGCGTTGGGCTGAGGGAGGAGCCTTGGGGTACGCCACAGATGATCTTGGTGGCCTTGGATCGGAAGGGGGCGAGGCGGACGCTTTGTGTTCTGCCGGAAAGGAAGGATGTGGTCCAGTCCAGGGCCTTCTCTTGGATCCCGGCGTCGTGAAGGCGTGTTCGTAGTGTGTGGTGGCAGACCGTGTCGAAGGCGGCTGATAGGTCCAGGAGGATGAGGGCTGCTGTTTCTCCGTTGTCTAGCAGGGTCCTGATGTCATCGGTGGCGGCGATGAGGGCGGTTTCGGTGCTGTGGTTGCTGCGGAAGCCGGACTGGGAAGGGTCCAGGATGTTGTTCTCCTCGAGGTAGCGGGTCAGTTGTTTGTTGACGATTTTCTCGGTGACCTTCGCGGGGAACGGGAGCAGAGAGATGGGTCGGAAGTTCTTGAGGTCCTTGGGGTCTGCCTTGGGTTTCTTGAGTAAGGCGGTGATCTCAGCGTGCTTCCAGCTTTCCGGGAAGGTTGCTGTCTCGAAGGAGATGTTGATTATTTTCCGGAGATGGGGCGCGATGGCTGTACTGGCTTTGTTGAAGATGTGGTGAGGGCACAGGTCTAGCGGTGAACCGGAGTGGATGGTGTTCATGATCTCGCTGGTGTCCTCGTCGTTGATGTTGGTCCAGGAGAGCAGGCGGTTGGTGGTTGTGGGGGCAGTGGTCTCGGTGGTTGCGGGGCGGTCGTGGTGTTGAAGCTGTCGTGGATGTCGGCGATTTTGCGGTGGAAGGAGGTGGCCAGTGAGTCGCACAGGTCTTGCGACGGCTGGATGTCGTTGGTGTTGGAGCTGGGGTTGGAGAGTTCCTTCACGATGTTGAAGAGCTCTTTGCTGTTGTGTGCGTTGTTGTCTAGGTGGTCTTTGAGTGAGGCCCTTTTGGCGGATCTGATGAGATGATGGTGATTGCGGGTGGCGCTCTTGTGGGCGGCGTAGCTGTCCGCTGTCCGTTCGTGGAGCCAGATCTTCTCCAGTTTTCGGCATGTTCGTTTGGAGGCCTGGAGGTCTTTGGTGAACCAGGTGGCTTTCTTGCTGGTGTGGCTGTTGGGCGGATTCTTGAGCGGGGCGAGGGTGTTGGCGCAGTCGTCGATCCACTGTCTGAGGTTGCGGGCGGCGGTGTCGGGGTCGGAGGGTTCGGCGGGTGGGCTCAGGGCTCAGGTTGTGGTTAGCTGGTCTTCCGTGACTCTGCTCCAGCAGCGGCGAGGCATTTGTTCGGTGCGGTGGTGCGTGGTGGGCTTCCTGTAGGTGAAGTGGATGCAGTGGTGGTCAGTCCAGTGGGGTTCGGAGGTGTGGTTGAAGGAGACGTGTGGGCTTGCGGAAAAGATGGAGTCTAGCATGTGGCCGGCGGCGTGGGTGGGTGTAGTCACGAGCTGTCTGAGTCCGAGGGTGGCGAGGTTGTCGATCAGGGTGGTGGAGTTGGTGTCCTTGTTGTTCTCGAGGTGGAAGTTCAGGTCCCCGAGGAGGATGTAGTCCGTGGAGGCGATGGCGTGTGTGCTGACGAAGTCAGCGATGGAATCGCTGAACTGTGGTCGGGGTCCGGGGGTCTGTAGATGAGGGTTCCTCTGAGGGTGGTGTTGGGATCGGTGTGGATCTGGAAGTGCATGTGTTCGGCGCTGCTGAGGGTGTCGTCGGTGTTGGTTGAGACTCTGAGGGTGTTCCTGTGGACGATGGCGATGCCTCCTCCGACTCCGTTGGTGCGGTCCCTGCGGGTGATCTTGTATCCGTCCGGGATGGCAATGGCAATGTCGGGGGCTGAAGCGGGATTCAATTTCACTTTATACAGCAGGTTAACATGAGCCTCAGAAACTGTGGCTATCAAGAACGATTGTATTAGTCTGCACAGCTTGAATGGTTCTTGTTAAAATATAGGCAGGCCTACTTTCAAGGCCTTGTGCTACTATCATGCACTCTTAAGCATTCAATGTATGTACAGACACCATGTTAGCATACAGCAAGGTTTGTGTTGTAAGTCATATTATAAAAACATATAAAAATCATGCTATACACTTCCAGTAGTGGCTGGTGTTGTGGAAGAGAAGCAGGAGGCGGGTCGGGGGACTACAAAATATATATATATTTTTTTAAACGTACCTGCAGCCGGCTGCGTTGCGCTACTCTGCTCCTCTCTTCCGCAGGCACAGGCTCTCAGACTCCACTGCGGCCAATCCTGATGCTGCTCTCATGTAATGAGAGCAGCATCAGGATTGGCCTGAATGCTCTAAATTTGTGCTCACGGGGAGACTGGGAGCCTGTGCCTGCTGTCTCCAACCCCGCAACGCAGCTCAGGTTTGAGACAGCTTCAGTGCGCATGACAGTTTGGCCGGCCCGAGAAGGCGGGCCAAACCGTCATGCTCACTGACAACAGTGCCCACCACTCCTCCTGCAGCATGTCACCCTCCATGGCCTCACCCCCAAAGACTCGGCAGGAAAGGAAAAATAAAAAAAAATAAACTCTGTTTATTATCATTTTATATTTCCTTAATTGATTATTTTGAGGCAGCTGACAGGGGGATCGACGCGTCTTCGCCATAGTGGAGGAGCCGCCGATGTACATTTCACAAAGGCATGGCAAAGGCGGGCTGCACATTACCTTCAAATTCCGGGTTGCATAGCAGATCTTGGCAAAGCATTATAATATACAAGCCTTATAAATAAAAATACCTTAAAGGCCCTTACATCAGAGCCTGACAACTGTGTACAATAAAAATTATTGTCTACTTACAATTGTATTATTTTTGATGTTTGAGTAGAACAAATAAAAAATAAAAACCGATAATATTATCTACCCATACCAAATCTCCATCACTTCTTTCAACCTATGTAGGTTAAACCCAGGTTAGGCCCAGAAAAAGTTTGGATCAATACAATATCTCCCATTTCCTCATAGCAAGCTACGTGGAACTCCGCTGAGCCGCAAAAAAACTCTGCTGCGCTATGCGGAGTTCCACGAACAGGTTGGTGACATTTCTGCCGTATGGAAATGCAGATTGCGTATTCGGGCGGAAATATTGCATTTACTCCAGCAAGCAGTCGAGCATGGGTGCGGCCATCTTGCTTCTTTCTCTTTTATGGTTCTGGTGCTTCCCTCCTAATTTTTTTTACTTCCTTCCCTCTTCTTCTTGTTTTTTTAATACTTTAATACTTACTACATTTTCTCTCTTCCGTCCCCCCAGCATCATGGCAGAGAAGCGTGCCCCAAAAAAGGCGGCAACCAAGAACCGGAAGGCAGCACCCGGAAGGGGTGCAGCCCTGAGCCTTGTATTCGGAGGTGGAGGTGGAAGCGCTTGCTTTTTTGTGCAGTGCCACCTCTCCTCCACTCAGGCATGGGTCCGGGTACGGTCTCCGGGAGTGCCAGCAGTGCTAGGCGTTGGTGCGCTGGGCAGTATATCGCTGCTCTTGGGTCCGGCGCATCCAGAATCAGCTGAAGCACCAGTGGTCTGACATCCTGGCCCGAAATCAGGACCTGCTGAACCAGCTAGGCGTTGAGACGCGGGGCTGGTTGAGTATCTAATTATTAATATTAAATTACTTGTGTGTTCTATGTTATTGCTAATATTTTTTTCCCAAATAGCAAGCATGCTGCTCACATGCAGGTAAGTTACGTTTACAAATCTTATCTTCACTAACCTAAGAGAGCAGGTGCGGGGCTTTAATTATTCAATGCACCCCCAGCGCCCTCTGTCTCAATCAAACTTACGTCGGAGCAATGTCCACTACAGTACAAAGTCCGCGGTGTGGGGTAAAGGCCTCACGCGTACCACTATCAGAATGGAAGCCACCTCCTTAAGCCCCTTAACAGCCTCTCTCGGAAAATGGAATGGCTCTAATCTCCCTAACGTGATGTCCCCACAGCACGGTAGTCAGGGCAGCATCTCCCCTGAATCAAATAGAGTACCAACCACCTCACCCCCTCAATCCCCTAAAAAGGCCAGGATCTCTGAATTCACTAGCAGACCAAGCCCTGATCCACGGGTCCCTTCACCTCTAGTTCAGTCTACGCTAACGGACCTTGAAGCTCTGAACCTCCGAACAGCCAGTATAGCTCAGAGCATCCATAATGCTATTCACCAATTGAAGAGCATCCTTCACCTCACACTCTCTCTCTATAATCAAGCACACTCAAAAATCTGTACTCAACCTCCAAATCAAGCCTTTCCTTCAACCCATGGCTCTGACCAATAGACACTATCGCCCTCGCAAACAACTAAGCTATCTATCGGAGGATGAAATACTAGCTCTTCTATTATCCTATTAAGCAAATCCTGCCACTTCCAGTCCCCCTGACAAGAAAGACAATAACAAAATTCTTACGTCACAATCAACACAAATAGAATGTCCACACTCAGAAACAGAAGGGAAATCAGCAACAACTTAAAGCGAATACCCTTATCCACCCCAACTCACAGCACACCACCGGGGAACTCTGCTTCACCGCTCTCTGGTCTCCTACTCAATTGCCGATCGGAAGTGAAACATGCATCTGATATCGCCGATCTCATACTGAGTCAAGATATTGACGTGACAATCCTAACCGAATCTTGGCTTAATGAAACATCCTCGCCCTGCATGGATCTATTGGTTTCTCCAAACTACAACATCGCAAGGTTGGATAGACAAATAAAAAAGGGGAGGTATCACTTGCATTCACCACTCCGACCTCTCCGTTACCCAACTCCGATCAGACCTTCTTGAATCTTGTGAATATCTCGCACTCTCCATATGTAACGACTCTAACCAACTGTGCAAATTGCACTCCTTCTACCACCCCCCGGGTAAGAATGACCTATTCACCGACCACCATGGAAATCATTACAGCAAATGCCTCCCCCCCACTCCAATGATATATTCCTAGGTGACTTTAATCTTAACTGGAATGACCTCAATGACATTCAGGTCAACATCCTTAAAGATTTCTTAGCTGACCAATCACTCTCCCAAGTCTGCACTCTACCAACTCTCTCGAAAGGCTCCACGCTAGACTGGCTCATCTCAAAGGAAATGATGGTCAGGCTAACCTCAATTGCTCCTTGCGACTGGTCAGACCACCACGCTATTACCTTCCTAATACCGGATGTACATAAGGAAAGATCAGTGCAATCAGTGAAACCAAAAATTTGGCTCAGGGACACAAAAAACCTAGACTATGAGAAGCTGGTAGCTTGATGAAAGAAGGATCTGCCCCCTACCCCCAAGCTATCTAATGTTTGCGATCTTGCAGAGCACTGCAACTCAGCAATGTTTGATATAATTGACTCTCTAGCTCCGCTTAAACTAAAAAGAATTAAGGTTAAAGACAAAAATCCCTGGTTCAATTGGGCCCTAAACAAGGAAAGGAGAATTCTTCGGCTAACACAAAGGAAATGGAGACAACACCCCTCCTCCCACCAACTTAAACTTCTCAGAAAGACAAGAAATGCGTACAACAAGAGCATTCGCAAATCAAAAAATGAATTCTTTAGATTGGAACTGGAGAACGCTAAGAATAGACCTCGCAAACTCTTTGAAATGGTAAAACAACAATTGAACAAACTGACAAAAACTGTGATGAGTTCTCCTCCTTCTTTGCAACCGAAATCAATTCCTTGGGAAACAAGCTGAATTCCACCGCTAGCGCCCGTTGTCTTCTTTAGGTGACACAAACCAATGTCTCCACTCACCTCCGCCAGGCAGCACCCAAAAATCAAGCTCACTGGTCTACCTTCGACTTATACGATGACCATATCATCTCAAAAATCCTAGCATCCATAAAACCGAACAACCACTTTAATGACCCGCTCCCCTCCAACTGCTTGTCCGCAACCAACCTATTTATCATACCCATCTGGACCACAATAATCAATGCTTCTCTAACTTAAGGGTCCATACCTGACTCTCTAAAAGCTGGCCAAGTCATCCCCATCTTAAAAAACCCACTCTGAATCCTGCTGAACCGGACAATTTCAGACCTATATCCAATATTCCTCTTCTAGCAAAAGTTCTCGAGAAATGTGTGCAACAACTTAGCCAACACATCACCAAATTCAACCTGCTAGACATATGCCAATCTGGTTTCAGGCCAGATCACAGCACTGAAACTACTATTCTCCATATAGTAGATGACGCCCTTCAAGCCCTAGACCAAGGCAAAACGTGTCTCTTAATTCTTTTGGACCTATCATTGGAGTTCAACACAGTTAACCATGAGAAGTTACTAGAGCGTCTTGAAAATAGGATGGGATGAGGGGGAACCGTCCTCGAAAGGTTTAAATCCTTCCTTCATAACCGCTCCCAAAGATTCTTAGTTAATCAAAAGCTATCCACTCCTTCTCCGATTACGATCGGAGTCCCCCAAGGGTCAACTCTCTCCCCTACGCTTTTTAACCTCTAACATCTCTTTCCACATGTATGCAGATGGCACACAGATCTACATCAAAATCTCATCCCTACAAGAGATCAAAATAATCAATGAGGCTCTAAAGCTAACTGTGCAATGGCTTGCTAGCAAACAGCTCAAACTGAATGCGCAAAAAACTGAATTCTTACCAATCTCCCCTCCTAAAAGTTCCACTGACATACCGGAATGGACCAATTCGATCACCGCGCTAAACTGCACCCTGACCATAGTGGTCTCTGCCAAATCACTAAGAATCACACTGGACAAGAACTTGAATATGAGAGTCCACATCAACACAATGGCCAAAATGCAAGGTTTCACCTGCGCTCCCTTAGAAAACTAAAACCATTCCTAGATACATCGGACCTTAAAATGGCAGTATAGGTACTAGTTATTTCTAGGATCGAATACGGATGCTCAACCCTCTCCGGCTGACCCAAGATCTCAATGGCTCTCCTAAAAGCTTGTCTCAACGCAGCTGCAAGACTCTTAACAGGCTCAAAAAAATTTGACCACATCTCTCCGCACCTCAAGGCGCTGTACTGGCTTCCGTACGAAGCCAGAATACAACTCAAATTGGCCTGTATCACACACAAAGCGTTACACTCTAATTCTCCAGCTTATCTCACCTAGAAAATCGTGGTTTCTGGAGGAGACAGGCACGCCCGGTCTGCCAGGGTTTTTGTACCAAAACCACCCCTCTTCCGGAAGAAGAAAACATACAACAGAGCTTTCTCTGGGGCCGCACCCAGAATCTGGAACTTGCTACCAACCAATGTCAGAAGAATACCTTCCTTGTCTAGATTCAAAAAGGAAGCGAAGACTTTCCTAATGGGCAAATTCCTTCCATAAACACTCTCAGCGCATATACAGCTCAGCGGCCTAGCCATATGCTCTCTTCTTAACAGCTACCCGTGTATGCCAATCTGGATTTCATTGATGTAGCCTACGCAAATTCTTGTATCATGGTTGTTGCTATCTCCTTTTGCTTCTTCGTACTTCACTGTCACTTTAAGGGGCAGAGGCTGGTGCTGTGCAGTCTGCCTCTGCTCCTGCTAACGTTTGTTTATCTCCCTTAAGTTGTACCCATGTTCGCCTATTCCCTCTCATTGCAATATCCTGTTTATCACGGCAAAACATTCTCATGATTCGTCTGTTCTGAATTTTGTAAACATCTTGTTTGGCCTTGTAAAGCGCTCTGATACCCTAATGGGTCACGTTTGCACTCTATAAAACATTAAAATAAATAAACAAATAAATACATTATATTATGTGATCGTTATTCTAGAAAGGTGCTCAGCGCTCCCTAATCATACTTGTTTGTGACTTTGCGCTCGCATGGGCTGATTCTGTAAGAACTTAAGTAATACAGACTACAGAGAGACTCCTTTTCTTTGTCCTGTCACTAAGATAGTGGTAGTTAGCATTAGCAATTTAGCGGCGCGCGTCCTCTCACTTCAGTTCGTAGAACCTTTTTTGTAGCTCGTACAGTGACAAGCAACAAAACAATTTGGTGTACGCATGCGTCCATCTATGCATTTAAAGACAAAATGCAGACTTAGTGAATTGGCCCGTCAAAGGGGGTTGAGAATGATTGTGAATGAGATTGGAACTTAGAAGAACAAATATCGTTCATTGCAATTAAATAGTAATTCCAAAGTCTTTGGAATAGGCATGCTAGGTATTTTTAGGAAATGTGGAATAAAGATATGACGGTCCGCGATACTAGTCTACTACTAGTCGTTCTGATTTAGGAAAGTTCAATGTTATTGCAATTGGCGTTTCCCGACAAAAAATCTTTTTGGAGAGATTATTTATTTATCATCAATCATTTGTTGTCTCTTTAATTATGTCTTACATCAATATCCAAGGGCAAGACGAGGTCGTCCAAGGCGGATGCGGGAGCTGGCGGTGCCTCCCAAGAATGCTCCTCGTCCGATGGCTCTGCTGGCTCCGGAAAGTCCTCCTGTTGTTAATACTAATATTTATTTCCCTGACTTTTACCACTCCTTATTTTGAACTTTTTATTTCTACCCATTTCTTAATTTTATTTTTTTCGCAAATACTCTTCGATCTATCTGTTTTATAAATTCTTGTTATCCCTGCATTATCCTATTTACTTATTTTATATTTCTATTGACTGTATTTTACCTCAAACTGTCTCTGTCTGTACTAGTCTGTCTGTAGCTTCCTTTCTTCTGGCTTTCAGTCAGCTTTCCCTCTCCCCTTATATATTTTGTGGACTGCCTAGTGGTGGTACTGTAAGACTCGGAGAACCCATTGATCATGGTCACTTACTAGTACTATTACTACTACTCTGCCATGCAGATTGCATGTCCAAGAAAGGTATTCTATGCATGTTTGTTGAGATGAGAAGGCTTTCTTTTACTTTCTCATGTCATTGCTCAATCAGTAAAATGAGAGAGTGGCCATGGTCACCCCAAAGTTGTGTCTTCTTCTTATCTAGGCCTAGTATTATTAGCAGCAGTTGATGGTGAACTGATTACCGTGCCCCTTTGCATTTGCCAGCCAAGACCTTATGTCCGTCCAGTTGGCCACTCTTATTTCTTTTCAAAAACTAGGATTAATCAATAGCTTTAGCCACTCCAGTCCTTTGCAGGTTGTCTTCTTTAGAGGCTTTTCAAAAATTGCCACCAACAAAATGCCCAACCGGATATTTCTGATAGAACATATTGTCTGTATCCCAATTGTAGTGATGTGTTTTGTGTATGTGTTTTCAATTTTGATAAAAAAATAAATAAATAGGGCAAGGCGTATATGGCATCTAAAAAATGTGTAATGTTTTTTCTAGCCGCACCGACCACCAGTGCCGGAGCCAGCAGGGATGGCGGCGCCAGCCAGAAAGCATGTGCAGCAGCTGTAGGGGTTGGTAAGTCACATTGCTTGCTTATTGACAATTAATTATACACTCGCTGCAAGGGTGTACACTCACTTTAGTGTTGAGACTTGTGAGCAGTTGAACATACCCCTCTTTACTTAGCATTTACAGCAGGATTTGAGTAACTAATGACCTCTTCTATTTGCAACTCAGCAGAGAAAGGTTCATGAAGAATCAGACCATGATGGGTTGATGGAGAAGGGAAAGAAGGATGGAAGGAGGAAGGATGCGTGTAATGTAATTTGACTGGAAGAGAAGGATGTGTGGGTGAAACGAAGCATATACTATAGGTGGCTGATGCATGGGTAGGTGAAGGATGGATGAAAGTGAAAGGATGCCTGCCTGGGTGGGTGAAAGTGCATGTGTGAAAAAAAAACTCTGGGGGGTTTGATGGATCAAAGGATGCATGGGTGGTTAAATGACAAATGTATGATGGTGAAAGGTTTGTTAAGAATGAGAGCCATGTTTGGATGGATGGATATATGGATGGATGGATGGTATTCATAAGTGAAGACTGGATGGAGAGAATGTAAAACTTAAACGGTGACTGAGCAGCAAAGTCAAGGGTGAAGAATAAAATACTAGAAGAACAATGCAATGATGAATGGAAAAATCCCTGGGAAGAAGAGTAAACAAGGAATGTTTTTTTTATCAAGGTTGTTGATTCAAAGTGTTGAGGTGGTATTTCAGACTACTCCCTTAACTCACAGTGGTTTTCAAGTGCAACATATATTATGTATCCTTCCTAGTAGTACCCACCCATCATCATCAATCGCCTCCCTCAGAGTCACTACCCATGGCATTTTGCCAGTGACATCCATGGATGACCTATTGGCCGTGTGGTTACATTGGCAGCACTGCATTGTTGGCTGTGCGTCTGCCTCAGTTAATGATGTGTAGGCCCCATTACAAATGTCATGGCAATGCAGAAAATAAATAGTTGTGTTTCTCTTCACTCCCAGTGCCCACTCATTCACTTCCTAGTACATAAGTATCTTCAGTCCTTTCCTAACTTCCTTGTTCTGTCCCAGCCTTCCATAAAATAAAAACATTATTTGCATGTGCCACTTTCCTTTGGCCAAGTGATTTATTTTATTATTGCTTCCATAAAGTATTATGTCAGTCCAAATTTTTCCCTTTCAACAATTGCCTAAATAAGAGTCTCACTCCTAGCAAAAGCTTAGGCACCTGATGATGATCAGTGAAACGTCTACCTATCCGGGCTATTTCCTCTAACTTACCTGCAGTCGACTAAGTTATTAAATATTTTCCTTACTGCCAAGCAAATCTATTTAGTTGGGAACAAGTAATGTCAAATGTGGTCACAGAGGGTGAGGCCAGGGAGTAAGGTGGCACTAAAGAGTAGGTGACTTTGCATTTTGTGGATGGTGTCAATAGATAGTCTGTGATGACCGAGCCATATGCAATTTCATGTTCCTTAATCTTTTCCCTGTGTTGTAGTGTTTTGCTTTTCCCATGGGCAGACAGCAGGATGTGTGTCTGCATAATTTTCTTCTATATAATTAGTTAGTAGTACCTCATGTGACGTATATCATTCATAGTAACTACTATTCATCTGCCTTGTTGTAGTCAGGGTGAAATTGAGGTATATAACAGAGCGTGGCCATGATAGGAAGAGAGATAAATGTCTAGTACAGCTACCCCACTTGCAGACTGTAGCAAAGTAACGCAACATGAGTATGTCTGTCTAGGGCGCAAGCTTAGCTGAGCTGGCATGCCTACATTAATTTAGCTCAACAAGAGAGAGAAGAATACTTGTATACTCCATAGTGCTTAATGCCTGAAACTCTAATCACATCAAAATCGAATGGCGCGAGGAAACCAGCAGATGATATGTACTGCTAGTGCTACTCTGCCACTATATAATTTTCTGTGTTTTGCTAAGAGTATTGGTTGCAATATGTCTTTGTTCATTCTTGACATAGCTACTCCTTCCAATCAACCCAACAGGCAGGAGATAGCAGCCAGCTCCCGACAAAGGAAGCTGGAGGTCATCAGGGCCAAATACCATCGGCTGGTGGCCGAGGAGGAGGAGGTAGCAGCAGCTGCAACCTCAAATGCCCACGGCCCCAGTCAGGCCCCAGTGTCTCTTGTAGTCCAGATGCTGCCATTTCACCACTGCTGCTCACCCACACTTTAGAGCCTTTCAGCGCTGCATGCTCCAGAGGACGGCACGCTTGGAAGCAAGGATTGAGGAGCATTTTGACAAATTGGAGAGGAAGCTCCTAGCCTGCCACTAGGCCTCTCTTGCCCCTTTTTTAATCTTTTGTTTGGTGGGTGGGACTTGTTGGGGAGAGGGTGGGAGTGTGGGAGTTGGGGCTTTATTGAGGTTTTCTTATTTGTGAACAATTATGTTTTTGGACTTTTACTTTGGACTAAGGTTTGGACATTGGTTGGGGTTAGTGAGAGGGGTGGGCCAGGTGTTGTGGGTTTACTAGTTTCTATTTGTTAGGGAAATACATTTTTTTATAGTTGTACATATGATTGAAATCATTGTTTACTGTTTTACTTCCCATTGCTGCCTTTGCCTCAGGCCCTTAGCCAGTTTTTAAAATCTGCTGATAGTGTAACAACATCAAAATAGTTATGGGGTAACCTTACTTGTCCTACTACTCTCTCCTCCTAGTCTCTGCAGTCTGCAACTGTATTAACTCCTAAGGACTCGGAGGGGGTGGGTGTGCGAATTTCCATTGTATATTGATTATTGCAGTTCAACAATGAATCACCCACAGTTCTTCTCTTGCCTGATTAGATGAAGCGATGGCTGCATGGTTTCCCAAGGTGCCATGGTGGTGGTAGTAGACACAGTAGCAGCATGCTAGCCCACGAGTCGAATAGTGAAAGCACCAGATCCAGAAGCGGGGTCCCACTCCATCCTAGCCAAACTCAAATTGTAGGATGAGGAATATTCATCGCAGGGAACTAATTAAAATAAAAACTGAGTGAATGCCATTATAATATGCAAGCTTTACAAAATAAATGAGACAGTCACCAGAGACTATATGGCCAGGTATGGCCTAGACCTCCTCTTCCTATGACCACCAATTCTCACTAGCATTGGCCCCTTTTACTGTACCGTTTTTGAGGGTTAGCGCCTCCCATCCACCACCCCCAAGGAGGTGGAAAATCATTTTACAAAAGAAAAGGTTTTGGGTTAGGGGGTCGTAAACCCCCGGCCGTATTTATTAAAATTACAATTAAAACATTTTTATATATATACATTATTCACACAATACGCAGAAAGTCCATTACGTTACTTTGATTACATTGATAGTTACATATGTCATGTTGGCTAACCTTAACATATCTCTAATACATAGACATTCCTATCCGAATCTAGACATTACATAATCAAATACTTTTACTTTCTGCATATCCCTATTTGAGCCAACGGCAAGGTCAATGTCTGGTGCCAGATCCTGGTCAAAACTATGCCTGCCCTCCAACCGGAGTGCGCATGCGCAGGGGGCCCGTTCCTCAGGAGGTACTTGCCCCCCCGAGCACCCCCATACGCCCCGCAGATTAACTCCATAAGGGGCCCTTGCAGTTATGCGCCGTTTACTTGCGCCCTTGTGCGTGTGCGGGGTGGCCAACCAGCCTACTGGAAAGCGCAACTTCCCTCCCCCCACACCCTTCCAGCCAACCGGCTGTAACTGCCCCTGGAGTTCCGTGAGAGACGACTTGTCCCTCCCCCTTGAGCGACCCCATTCAAGAATGGCGCCGCCCTCTAAGGACCTTAAATTTACTGCTCACCAATCACGACCGTACCGCCACAGGCCTGGATAGTTGCCCGACTATCAGGCCCCCCCAAAAAATGCTCACTGAAAAGGTCATGCCCTGTCCTTATGCCCAGCCAACCAAGCCAGAATATTTTTCATGAAGATTTCATTTCCAACTTTGGACAAATGGATGACGTCTTTTAAGAAGCACGGCTCCCCCCTGATGCACCCATGTGCGATCGTCTGTAGATGCGGAACCCTGAATAACCTCGCCAATTTGTTATTGACTCTTTTCACTGAGTGGTTCAATGCCCTCACAGACTCACCTCCCCGCCATTGGAATCTCGGCACCATCTGTGACTAAACCAGGGTGGACCCCGGACATAGCCGTGCTAACCAACCCACTTCAGTGATTAGTGTTTCAACCAGCCCCTTTTTTCCAAGGTGTACCAAGTCATTCCCTCCCAAATGCAAGATAATAATGGTGGGGCGAGCCCTATGCTTGTCTAGTAGGTTTGACACTAAGCCTCTGAATTGACCCAAGCGCAGCCCCCCTTGTCCATCGAATGATAACCTAAAACCTGCCTCAGTTGCCCTCCTCTCATAGTTGCCTGAAAGAAAAAAGTTATTTAGGCGTTTCACATACGAATGGCCAATAACCCACACGATGCGTGTTCCTCGTTCCCGGGCGTGCACCCGTTCTTGTGATGATCCAGGGTGATGCTGTGTTGCTGCCAGTTTCCCTCCTGCGTGACAGGATAGAGAAACTGTAAGATGAACAGAAAAGAAACACAACATCAGAACCACAATGCCTGAATAGTTCTCATAACATATGCAGCCGCACATAGCGCTTATAGCAGTTGGAGGACCACCTGCCAATTTTTTGCACCTCGCTCCTCGTGAAACCCCTTGCTGCTGCTTCAGTGGCGGCCCCTATTCTGAATGAATGTGTTCCAAAGTTGCTGGGATCTAGACCTGTTTGCAGCACTGCCATGTCCATGACCCTCTTAAATTGAAACCTTGTAAGCGGGGTACCATCAGCGTGAATTAACAATGGCCCCTCTGATCCCATGGGCCTTTGTCCCAAAAAGGCCTCCAGGTTGGTGATAGGGCAGCATGTGCTCCCCTGCGCTCTGTGCAGCACTAACCCTTCCCCGCGGGCCTCCTGGTCGGTCTTGGATCTCTGAATAGATATGAATAAGGAGTCACCTTGTATCCTCACATGGCTAAACTGCAAACCACCCTGCAGATCCTGCTTGTTTTTGGATACCAACTCTCCAATTCTGAATGCGCCGTAAAATGCCAGTGAAAACACGGCGCGGAACAAAAGGGTTTCTGCCTTAGTGTTGCACACCCGGCTAAGAGCCCCAAGGATGGAAGCCAGGAGATCGATCCCTACGGGCCGCCTAGAGTCCGGTTGTGACCCCTGAAGGCGCTGCTAACCATTCAGAGCTTTCTTGACTGTAAAACTGTTAGCAGGGTCCCCTCTACCCTTTGCTTGCGCGAAGAAAGAGATTGCTGCTATATGTCTCCTTGCTGCTGCTACTGAGCGCCCCTCATCTCTCAACGCCCCCAGGTAAGAGAGCACAGCCCCAGTATCATGCCACATCTCTCCCCACTCCTTCCCCAAAAAATTACAGTAAGCCCAAAACGCCCCTTCATAGGCCTTCTTGGTCTTGGGTGCTAGGCTAGCTGCCACGAGGTCCGGTAGTTGTGGGCACCAATCTGCCAAAGTCGTTCGGGGAAGGGTTTCTGGTTTTCTGCCGCAGCTGGGAGATGTGCCCTGAATACCTGCATCTTGAAGCGAGAGAGTGCATCAGCCGCATGGTTTAACACTCCCGGGACATGCTTAGCCCTGAATTGTATATTCAATTTCATGCACAACAAGATTATCTCTTTCAACAGACGGAGGATCATCTTACACCTTGCTGCCTGCTGGTTAATGCATTCCACTACTGTCATGTTATCTGACCAGAAAACCACTGACTGGTTACGCAGGTGCTCTGGCCGTACTGACAATGCCACCCAGATAGGAAAAAGCTCCAAGAAACCAATGTTGCTCGTCAAACCGATGTCCACCCACCATGTCGGCCACCGATGTGCCACCCACTCGGTGCCCAGTATGGCGCCAAATCACTCACTCCCCGCAGAATCAGTCATCAATCCCAACTCTGCGGAAGAAGTGGGCGGACCGGGCCAGATTACTGTGCCGTTGAAATCAAGCAGGAATGCCATCCAAATCCGCATGTTCTGCTTGACCTCAGCTGACAGTCTGGTGTGGTGGTGTTTCTCTTGGAGACCTGACATGGCTTGTGATATGGAGCGCGAAAAGGGTCGAGCCATTGGGATGATACGCTACGCGAAGTTCAACTGGCCCACTACCTGTTGTAGCTGATGCAGTGTAACTTTCTCTCTATCCAAACACTGCTGCAATGCTGCCCTGAATTTGGTAACCTTGTCCGTGGGTAGCCGAAAACATCCCTGGGCTGCGTCTAACTCTATCCCCAAGAACTCAATCTTTGTGGATGGCCCTACCATCTTTCCTGGCACTAGCGGAACCCTACAACTCTGCATGAGCGTGCAGAACTCGCGCAGTGCCTTCCCACACTCCAGAGAACCTGCTGGCCCCAGAAAGAGGAAATCGTCCAGGTAATGCAAAACATGCTGGTGCCCCGTCACCTGCCTAAAAACCCATTCCAGAAATGAACTGAATTTCTCAAAGTATGCGCAGGAGACCGAGCAGCCCATGGGCATGCACATATCCATGTAATACTTTCCCTGGAACTGGAAACCCAGCAGGTGAAAATCTAAAGGGTGGACTGGCAGCAGGCGGAAAGCTGATTCAATGTCTGATTTTGCTAGCAGCGCGCCAGGACCCAGGTCCCTGAGCATTTCAGCGGCCTGGTCAAAAGATGCATATTTGACTGTGCACAGGTCCTCATTAATAGCATCATTCAGGGATTTCCCCCTAGGTGCAGACAAATTATGGATCAATCTAAACTCCCAATGTTCTTTCTTAGGGACCACCCCCAAAGGTGAACAGACAAAATTCCCCACTGGGATGGTGTCATATGGTCCTGCAACTCTGCCTAGGCGCAGCTCTTTCCCTATTTTATTTGCAACCACCATTGGGTTAGTCCTAACCGATAGCTGATTCCTGCACTCAGGTGAGCCCACATAATCTGGGGCGGGAATCCTAAAGCCATACCTGAAACCGTCCAGCAACAACCTGGCAGAAGAAGGGCAGGTGTATCTGTTTAACCATGGAATCAATGCCGTTGTTATGATGGAGGAACGCGCTTTATTCAATGAAATTACCTCACTCCTGCTTATTTTTCCCTCTATCTTTTGATTTTTGAAAACACTTGGATTCAGGTTGTGATGTATTGGCACAGAAAGAGCATGCGTGTTTGAACTTACACGTGCCTGGGGCCCTTGAGCATGTGCGCCTGTTGAAGTCCCAACACATCCCTTTCTTACCTCCCCCACCACTGGGGGCAGCAGGGGGAAATGACCGAAAAGACTGAAAGGACTGGCCCTTCGCACTGTCTTGTGACCCGCCGCCAAATTGGTCTAACCAAGAAATCATATCGATCTGGTCCCAAGTTAGAGCAGGATCTGAGGCCTTCGCTCTTCTGAAGCTTTTATCATATTCTTTCCATCCTACGCCCCCATATTTATCGTGTGCACCGGTGATCCTGCTCTGGTAGCATGCCATTTCTGCGGCTAAATTTGGGAAACGCTCAGCCATAACGGCCATGTAAACTGAGAAGCCCCTCACCCAGTTAATCAAAGTTTCCTCAATCCTATACTTTTGCAACTCGCTTGCCCATTCCCATGGGAGCATCCACTCTTTCTTCTTCTTGGCCTCCTCCCTTTCAGTTTCATCAAGCAGCAGAGAGAACATACTGACATAGCTCCCCTTCCAAATCCTTTCCTTCACTTCCTGTGTGACATGCCTTTCTAGTTGCTCCCTACCCGTGCGTGCTTCCCCCACACCTAAAACGGGCAGAGTCTGCCGCTTACCTGCTGCGGCTATCCCCGCTGGGTCTGCTGGCTTCTCTTTTGCTGTGTCCATGCCTGTGCTGCTTGCCGGCAATTCTTTGTTCGCACCACTAGGGGTCGCGTCGCCCGCTGGCGTGACAGGGGTTGGAGTACCCATCCCACTAGGGGCTGCCCCCCCTTCTCCGGGCGTAGCACCCGATGCCCCTTCCAACTGAGCCACCAACTGCCTAGCTTTACCAAGCAGGTCATCCCCGCTGCCAGACATCCCAGCCGCCGGGGACCAGTTTCCCACTTTACCCAGCCAAGGGAGAACCTCTGCTAAACTGGCTACAAGATCCTGGGTGCTGGGGGAAGACCCGCAGGTGTTACCGGTTGTCCTCCCGTACATGCTGGAGGAACCCCCCCCCCACTACCCGACAGCTCAATGTTCCCAGAGGGCCCCGGGCCCCCCTACCCCCACCTGACCATGGGACCGGCATAGGGGCCACTGGTTCCGGTATAGGGGCCACTGGTTCCGGTATAGGTGCGACTGGTTCCGGTATAGGGGCCACTGGTTCCGGTGTAGGAGCCACCGGTTCAATGGGGCTGTTTGCCCCCTCACCCCTTGGTGTCCCCCCTTTTTTAGCTCTATTCCTCTTGGGTAAGGGTGGAAATGCTGCCTTTGGCGCCACCTTGGACCTTCTGGGCCTCTCCTCAACTCCATCCTGCCCATCTACTTTCTCTCTGAGGTCCTCAATGGCCTGTCCCATCTCATCGACTCTTTTTAGTCTATCCTCCATGGCCACCATTTTTTGCATCATTGCCTCCATCAATTTCTCCATGCGGGAGCGCTATTCGCCCCGCTTAGCCTTCCCAGCCATTGTACGTCAAGCACTTGGACCCCTAGACACCACCGATGTGTAAAGCGCAACACAGTACCCCAATTTAGCGGGTGCCTCCCCTTTAAACTAACAGCGGCACCCTAGGAGCAGTCTACGCTAACACACCCCGCACACTGTGGCCTGGGACCCTGCCCAAACCCTTACCGTACATCAACGTTGGGAGTACACGACCGGCCACAAGCACGCACGCAACTAGATCCACGCCCACCAGCTATTCTGGATGGGTCGGGTGAGTAACAACTCAAACCCGCGTGGCTCCCGGAAGCGCTGAAATGCAAGCCTGTCTGTGACTCCTTACAGGTCCTTCCTTTGTGCCGATATCCCTGCAGACCCTCCCCCTCCTTGCCGGCCTTGACTGATGTAACACCTGTTATTTGCGCACTGTAATGAAAGAAGACAGCATAAAATGAATCCTCCAAGCGAGGCTGAAAGGGGCTGCGGTAAAAGGTGGCCCCTTGGTGATACCTCGTCACCTCTAAACACAGCCACTAACGTATACACGCGCTATTGTTCACACGCGCTGCGTTGAATGCGCCCAATTTTGCATCACCCCAATTGTCCCGCCAGCCGCTCCACTTCCCTAGCTGCTGTGCGATCGTCTAAAGCTCTGAGACCTGATGCCTTTGTGCGTTTAAAAACTCCGACTCGCGCTGCCCCCGCTCTTTTACCATGTGCAGCTGCCTCCGCTGCGCCTGATTTCTATGCCGGTCCAGTCCCTATTGTTAACGTGGATCCGACTTCCGCTCCTGCAACCACGAACAAAACGGGTCTGCCTGAAATCTTGACGCCGCTGCTACTTACACCGCTCCAGCACGACGTGGATCCAACCTCCGGTGCCGACGTGTGCCCGACCTCCGGCGCATGTGAAGACAAAGAACAAAGAGTTGAAAAGCCTCCCGAGCAAGGCTGCCCGACTCCTGACACCGCTGTTCGTATACCGCTTGACGGCGACGTGAATCCGACCTCCGGTGTCCCTGAAAGACAAAGAACAAAAAAGAGGGGGTTGTAAAGCCTCCCAAGCGAGGCTGCCCGACTCCCAATGCCACCGACCGTAGACCGCTGCACCACGACGCTGCGAGGACCTGGAAAAACAAATAAAGAAATTTAAAAAGAACCTCCGAGCGAGGCACGAAAGGATGCCCGTGCAGGCTGTGGGAGCGGCGTGCAAAGAGACAGCTTTCACCGCTCCCCCGCCTTTTATTTGTCCAAATTCCCCCAGTAGCTGGTTCTAACCGGCCACTGGCGTTTGCGCGACGAGCGCCCCGGAAGTGATTATGATCACTTCCGGGGCGCGAACCGCCAAACCAATCACTGGTGGGGCGCACCCGCTGCATCACTGCTGCGCGCGACGGGCGCACCTTGACGTCATCGGGGGCCGGCACGACCGCCATACATGCGGCGTGGCCGATGCCGGCCCCTGCCTTACTAGACTACTAGTACACAAGAAGAAAAGAGACAGTAGAGTAAATATGATAAGCAATTCTAAATTCAAATAATCAGAATGGTGAGCTAGTAAAGGTTGCCTTGGTATTTCAACCAGAGTCTTGTGCCATTGTGATATTGCTGATGTGGGCGATACTACTGCACTGCTGGGGAGAGGGCTGCTTTGCTTAACGAAGATGTATTTCTCTTCTTCACCTTCCAACGTGATCGGATCAGATTTGGATGCCCTGCTCAGCCAGTTTTCACCCCCTTCACCAACAACACTTGCAGGTTTTTGGCCACTAAGTTGGGATGGGGTAACGGTATCCACT
The DNA here is from genome assembly GCA_963921515.1 of Calotriton arnoldi. Lineage (NCBI taxonomy): Eukaryota > Metazoa > Chordata > Amphibia > Caudata > Salamandridae > Calotriton > Calotriton arnoldi. The sequence continues at coordinate 36,299 of CAWUFW010015079.1, forward strand.
GAGGCTGGGCTAACATCCATGATGACTGGCTTGTCGTCATCCTCCTCTTCTACAACTGCCTCCATAACTCCAAGGCTTTCTGGAACCTTCCTTTTCCCTAGCCTTGTCTCATGGAGTGTCTCACTCTCAGAGCGAGGCCGGAAGAAGAAGATGATGATGCACCACTAACCCTCCTTTTTCTAGCTGGAGATCTGGAAGACAATGAATCCTCTGGAGCAGATTGCTCTACTTCCTCAGCATGAAGCTCAATCTCTTGAACTGCTCCTACTTCAGGAGGAACTACTATTGGTGGTTGTGGCTGTTGTTCTTGTCCACTTCCCTGAGTTTCCTGCAACGATTGGGTGCTACTTTGCAATACAGATAAGTCAATGTCAACATCACTGCTCATCGGCGTTGCCGTGATAAGACTGGCTGCCTCTGTGACAGACATGCGCTTGGGTCTAGATTGGGGTGGGTCCACTGATTTGGGGGTGCTTCTCCCAGCCTGCTCCCCAGAGGCTGGTGCAGCAGGCACAGTTTTTTTTTCTCCCAAAAACGTTCTGAGACGACAACGACATACAGGTGGTGGTGGTAAGCGCCTTCTACTCGCTGGCCACTTTCATGGTAGCACCTTTCTTTGGGGCCATCTTGAAGCTGTCAGTTAGCAGTGGCACTTAGCTTCACAAGTTGAAGAGATGTCGGTGATGTGTGGGTCACTCACAAGTCACACTGTGCAGAGGTCTTGTTTCTGGGAGTACTGTGGGTGATGTTGTCTCTTGTGCACCCAAAAGGAAAGAAGCAAGAAGGACATCAGTGAAACGTGGCCTTGTTGCTGTTCTATTAGTAGTACAAACAAACACAATATCATTTAGTGTGGTGACTGGTTACTCCTATTATAAATAATTAACAATACAGTGTATCTTTTCGTAAAACGGAAAACCACACCAACATAAACTTTCATGGTGACTGACTGTACACACTCGGGAAGGATAGGAGAGAGCAAAAAACAACAACATACAGATGAAACTGTTTGTTTTATGTATGTCACGTGACATCACTCACATGTTATGTTGCACTCAGGGAGGTGCAGCTAACAAATGACAATGGAAGGAATAATCCCTAGACAATGAATGCTGTAGTGCACCTATAGCAGACGTGCGATTGATTGATGCCCAATATAGTGGAAAATGGTACAAACTAAAAAAAATGTTTTAAAATATAAAAAAATTAAAAAACGTGAAAATATAAAAAATATAATTTACCAATTAATAAAAAAATGGAAAAAATTAAAATTAAAAAAATTAAACATAAGTGAAGTTATCCTCAAAGATATAATAATAAGTTATTAAACTGTTATCTCATTGCTCAACCATCCATGCAGCCTGTGGCAAAGGGCCACACTAGCTGGATGCACAAAATGGCTCCCAGCCAGTGCCACATTGTCATCAACAACAACACTGAGCAGGAAGGCATTGGGAACAAAGAGAAGACATGCAGGCCTACAGGGAAAGCACACTGGCTGCCCACACAAAATGGCTACCGACCACATGGTCACAACAAGAAAAGAACACTCGCAGGCCTATGGGGAAAGAACACTAGCTGGCTAGTGGTAACACAAAATGCCCACCAGCCACATGGTCACAACAAGAAGCAGGGGCCTAGAAAACAAAGAACACAGGCAGGCCTATGGCTAAAGCACACTGGCTGCCACATGGTCACAATAACAACAACCAGCAAGAAGGCATGGCCACAACAAAGAAGACATTCAGGCCTACAGCAAAACCACAATGGCTGGATACCCAAAATGTCCGCCAGCCACATGGTCACAACAAGAAGCAGGAGGCATAGAACAAAGAATGCATGCAGGCCTATGGGAAAAGCAAGCTGGCTGGATACACAAAATGGCCTCTAGCCACATGGTCACTCATAACAAGAGGCAGGAGACCTGTAAAACAAAGAGCACATGCAGGCCTATGGACAGTCTACTGACTACATAAAATGGCCCCTGGGCAGTGGCCACAGGCTTGTGAAACAAAGGCAACTGGTGGCCTATGGAAAACACACACACACACTGGCCAGACAAAGGAGGCATGGTAAAACTGAGAACACAGCATTAATTCAGCAATGCCAAAAACAAAAAATAACAGGGCTAAAAAAAATGTTTACAGCAACACACATCCTTCAAAGGCATTACCCCACCTAGTCCAGACCTATACACTGTTTGCAGGAGCAAATAAAGTGAAATACCACAAAAAACACATTTTGTATTTCAATCCAAATCCATCCATGGCCTAAATGCTGTTTCAAATTCAACAGCCACCACAGAAACACTTGTTTCATGCACCTATGACTAGCACTGGGCCTACAGAAAGGCCAATTGGCAGACTAGGCCACATAGTGAATTAAATCAATATTGCAAATGTATTTAAAAAATGGAGAAAATGTAGTAAACTGTGCAAAATTTTTTCCTTTACAAAAAAAGAAAAATGAAATGCAGAGAAAGAAATCACTAGGTCTCTACTGAAACAACAGGCCACCCACCACAATACATTTTTAAAATCAATTAAAAGTACAAATAAATGCAATCAAACAAACAACACCAGTTTTACAACTTACTTGTACAATCTCAAATATAAAGTCCTTAAATCCAATGTGCAGTAGACACAAAGAGTGATCCTTCCAGCTCCAAATCTAAATGAAAAGTGACCAGGAGATGGACAGAGCACTGGGAGTACTCTGGGGACTTCCTTCCAGTTGGAAAAAAAGGAGAAAAAAAAGGACTCCCGCACAAAAAAAACATTGCTAAATGTCAATTCAAGGAGGTTTTTAACTCCAAATCGTCAGTTCGGGAAGATTTGGATGCTTCTCGAGGAGAGAATTTTCCCCAGATTGCAGCCGCGTTCGATCCTGCACTTTCAGGATCGTGTATGGAAGAAAACATACACTGGAAGCCACTGGCGCGCCCGAATGCTGTGTGGGTGACTGCAAAATCTTGCGAGTGGAGCGACATTTTATGCCCGGATTCATACATTCTTTTGATACAATTCAAACTATTATATTCTCTTTTGTTATTTTGTTGCCTATTCTTCACCTATTCATCCTCTACCCTTGACCAATATTTGAACTGCTTTGACACTATCACAGCATTTATAGCACATATTATGCCAGTCTTGGAGTGCTAAATGGTACAATTCCTACCCAAAAATCACGTACTTCAACCAACCAACGACTAAACATTAAGGAACAACTGCATTCCCCAACAATTGCTTCCTCTCTGAACTACTCAGGCATACTTTTGAGAGTTACATCTTGTGAATACTATCCCTGTGGAGTTTGAGAATAACTAGATCATATTTAATATCAGTGGTTATACCCTACCTGACACCACTGTCTTCATTGAACTTTCACCTGAAAAAAAAAATCTGTTATCATTGCAATGGTAGCAGACTTATTGACAAATTTGACCTAATTGTATTTAATAATCTTTCATAACTACTCTGTAAATTGGGACTAGAGCTAAGATCTCAAAACAACTCAGAAAATGAGTGATTAAATTCATCTAGGCACCTTCTGTGACCTCCAGTATCTATATTGGAGTCATTTTAGACTTCAGACCTTAATCACTTTCACTGTTCTTTGTACTCTCTACACTTTCAACTACCATAGCACAATAATGATCCATACCAGTGCACTGGTAAATATCTCCAAACTTCCTATTGTGCATCTTTCACAAATTACTTTTCTGAGATGTTTCTACCAGCCTCCGTTGTTATCGAAACACACAAATGCACCCCTTTCTTGAACAAGCCTCCCTTGATAGATGACTCAGATGACATGTTGACAAATTCTTGCACAGTTGCCATCAACTCGGGGAGAGGATGTAATCTCACGGCTAGACTGCCGACTTTGGAGCTGGGAAACCAAGGTTCGAGCCTCGGGGTCGACTCCACATCCTGTGATTCTGGGCAAATCACTTAATCTCCCCGTGCCTACCAAAAAATAAAAAATAAATGTGTCCTTGTGTAACGTAACTGGTGCTCATGTAAAGCGCTCCAATACCTTTGGGTCGAGTTTGCGCTATATAAATCTGCAAAAAACTCCATAGCATGCTATTATACTGTACCCACTGCTACACCATTACAATCATTTTCAGGAATACAGTTCATCTGTTTCAGCTGCACTACAACCAAAAAATAGGCCTGATCTCCCATTTAATTCTTGTAATTACTTTAATTATTTAATTATTTGCTTATGCCATTATTTATTTATATTGCAGTTTTATGTATTGTACACAAGACTCATGGGTTTTAGAGCACTTTAAAGAGGGAGAACTTAGATATTCCCTTGATCAAAATATAAATAAGACACAACACAGATGGCGTAATTAGACAATGTTACGTTCACAGAGTCTGAACATCAAAAAGTGATGAAAGAAATTGGATTATTATTTGGAGTTGGTGAGTACCCACCTCAAGGAATAATCACAGCTCTTGTCAGGGTGAACACTTAAAGTCATTAAATTAAAATGAGCTCAAACCCCTATTAGCTATGGCACAGAGCACACAAGCTTCACTTAAGGCAATTAATATAGCATTTATTCAGTACCAAAACAGTAATAACGTCAAAATTAAAACAGTAAAATTCCGAAACTGAATGAGAAACATAGAGTAAACTTTAATAAACAAGATTACCCAAAAATTATAAAAATCTAATAAAGGGAACCAGAGATATGATTTTTTTTTAGAGTTTTAAGTAGAAATAACTCCAAGAAGCATAAAGTGCCAATGATAGTCAGTGGTCACAGTAGACCGGGACCTAGGTGCAATTTTACGCTGACCACAATGGAGTGTGGTTTGGATACACCAATCAGGTTCTTCCTGGCCATAGATTTTACCTTTAGTCCTTTAAGTCCCAATCCACCACCAGAGTTCACTTCTAAAGCCTCCCCAGGACCCCAGGGGAGGCACTTAGAGACTCACACCGTGTCAGACAGAGGTCAAACAGTAGGTTCCAGTCCAACTCCAGTCGCCACTGGTCGGCTAGATAATTGCAGAAAAAGGCTTCTTGTAGCTTGTGGTGTTCCTGTAGCTTTAACAAGAGGTTGGCCTTATGATCCTTGGAGTTCACTTCTTTGTCCAGGATAACAGAGCGAGAGCAGGTCCAGTCTCCTAGGACTCTCCTCATGTCTCAGACAGCAGACTCAGTCCTCTTCTGATCTTCTGCAGGTCCAGTATTGCTCCAAAGGCAATGCATGGAGGTGTCACATCTCTGATTGGTAAAAGCTAGTGGGTGGGAATGACTCTTGGACACGCCATAACCAGTGGAGGGAAAAGTTCCCAGGGCCAACAGTGCCTACTTTGGGATTTCTTAAGATTAAAAAAGTCTTTGGCCACACTAAACTTGGACGTTGAGGGCTGTGGGATGTGTGTGGGAAGTAGACTATGGTAATACTAGTGTCCTCCCATATCTAGCACTAAAGTCCAGTTTAGGGCAGTCACTGTACCCATACTAAATCAAGAGACAAAAGTCTGGTGTACAAAGCAAGGTTTCCAGCAACAGTGGATGCACAAGAATTTGTTTGGCATCCTGGTTCATATCATTTCAAGTGTGCCCCAGTGTTATATGTGAACCTATCAACCGGTCAATCGGGATTTGATATTCAGTCAGGATTTGACATTGTTATGTCAAAAGAGATGCTCACAGCCCACTCTGAATATTCTGTCAGTTCAGAGGAGTCATCTCTGCCTATTCAGGTCACACATTTTTCACACCTGTCCATATACTAATTACTGCCTGACAGAAATGGGAGAGGAAATGCAAAAATATAGCGTCCAGCAAAGGGCAAAAAAAAACTGGGTGACCCCGCAGGAAAGATGACTTTCCTACATATGACATGTTCTAAAATCTGCATACAATGAACAAAGGCTTACATCAGGATTCTGAAACAAATATGGATCAGTGCCTGCTACCCACTTCTGGGGCACTACCAATCCAGGTGCAAAGTCATATCTCACCCATTTTAGGACTACCACACAAGACCACGCAGTTCAGAGTTCTAATCATTGGCAAATGCTGCAGTCTCAGGAGATGACTTTGGAATATGATGGTTCCTTACCTCATGCCCCCTGTAATCTAGCCTTAACTACATCTTCTCTATACCGGGCTGCAATGTAACTTGACCTGCACATACCTGGATTAATTGCTGGATCATTTCCATCTCTCTTTTCCAATGAACAATTTCTTATTGATGTGAGTCATTCAGTTACGATTTTTCTTTATATTTCAATTGCAAATGCTGTGTTTTCTGTATTGTTTGGCACACCTACATTCACAATGTGCTATGAGCTTTGCTCAGTACAAAAGGTATGTGCGCAATTCCATGTTCTCTTCAAATCCTGATGCATAGGTCCTGTGTATGCCTTAAGTCCTGATAAGCAGGTCTGTGTGATTTTGGAGTCTTGATGAAACTTGCAGGCTGAGTTCTGGCTTGTATTCTGCTTTGTGTAGAGCATACAAGTGCTTAGCAAGTGACTGGCAACTGCTTGGGTGAGGTACATAGACCCTGTTACTATCCAAGAAACCACCACCAATTAATCTAAAGAACTGCAAGCTTCAGAGCTCTTATGGGACTCACAAGACAAATCTGAGAACATCCTTGCTCTCTGCTGTGAGCAGCTATGGTGGTACACAGTGCTGCTTCTATGCTTTGCACCAGTGCTATAGGCACATGAGTTTATCTCTGTCTGAGGGCTGTTGAGTGGTTCCTGCATGGCCCATTGTAGTTTTCCCTCTGTTAGCCTAATTGTGCACGTTGTAGGCCGCATTTTCTTTTGCACACATTGCTATAAAAATACGCTGCTTTTGTGCCACATTGTATTTTCCCACAGAACTTGCATATGTTTTAGTGTTCTATCCTTTTCCTGGGATCAACAATGCCCCTTGTTATTCTATCTGGTCAGACACTAGCACCTAGACATAACATGGGAATGCAGCTGCTGTTTGTGAGCAAACATATTTTGTCATATAACTGAGGAAAGGGGTTCTAAAAACACACATTGAGCGAAGGTCTTGAGGCAAGATTACTGTGCCAGCTGAGATGTAGAACATCAATCTGTGTATGCTAATGTAGGGGGTCCACCACTAGTGTCAGAGATCTTTGATATATAATCATTTAGTTTCAGTAGAAAGGGAGGGGGTTTAGGCTAACCTGTCTTATAACATGACAGGGCTTTTTTATAGTATATAGTTTGTCAACCATGCTGAAGATATTTTTGGTATGCATTTGTTTTCTAATTGTGGCACAAATACTGCATCTTAGAGCACAATAGTTTAAATAAATATTCTAAGCTTATTTTGTGTCTCTAGTTTATCCTATTGTGGACAAGTACGATTGAGAGTGCAAAAGGGTGTGTCCTGTTACCGCGATCCGGTTTCCTGCTGGCTTCCAAAAATTTGAGATCTGGTCCAGGAGAACATGGCGATCAGAAAGAAATTCGGCCCAATATACCGTGCTCCTGTTCCAGTCCTTGGCGTACAAGGGACACAAACTGCGATCTTGCCACCACTTCCAGGATCTAAAGACAAGCACTTTGTCTCCATTGAACATGTCAAACTACACCATGTGGCCGTTTCTCCATAGTATGCCATAGAATGTTCATACACTTCTGCAAGACTTTTCTTTACAGCCTGTGAGCACCACCGATACTGATTCTCCCCGGCTGGGGGGGGGGGGACTGAGTCCTTTGCAGACAACCTGACTGACACAGTGCCTGTTTCTACTATTATATCTTCTACAATGGATGACATTTATATGGATCCACCATTGGCAAATCCTGCCAAATTGGATTTTTCGAGTCCTATTGCTGAGTCACAGCCTCCCGGTTTCCAGCTGAGTATCTCTTTGTACTATATGGATCAAGATGAGTTTTCTTCAGAAAGTTCTTCTGTTTTGCATCTGCCTCTAGCATGGATTTGTGTTTTTATTTCATGGTTAAAATGCACTTATCTAGTGCCGCCTTGGATATATGTCTGGATCACCTCTCCTTGTTTTTTTTTTTTGCTCATGTGGATTGGATTTGTGACTATTTTTTTGCTGTTAATCAATGGCCATTATCTCCCGCAATGTTCTGCTACAGAACTAGTTGAAGGGGTGTTGGCCCTCCAGTCTTCATCCCATGAACTGAAAAGAGACTTGTCCCTCATCAACATTTCAGCCATTCTAGTTACTGATGGAATTGTTTCGGATAAAGTTCCTTTCAACATATTCGGCCCTATAGGGATCATGCAGATACCATATGTATTCAAAGCTTTTATGGGTGATGTAATAGTCCATGGGTTAAGTTCGGATAATTGGGATATTGATTAGGCCTCAGCGGAGTTCACAGAGTTCTGCTACGCGGAACTCAGTGAAGTGACCAAAAAACTCTGCTGTGCTACAAGGAGTTCCGTGAGCAGTGCAGTGCATTAGGTTTTACCGTTTGCGCTGATTTAATGCCGGGTGTTTGTCCCATGCTGGAAAATTAGCGCAGACTGCACCATGCGCAGTGCAAGAGGGTGCTGCTTCTTTCTGCTGCTCGAGTAGATGCTCTACTGGTGCGGCAACTTCTTCAACTCAAACGGAAGGTTCCTCAATGCAAGCGGTACCGGCCATCCGCGACAGTTCGCATTGAGAAATCTCACCGGCAAGTGGTCTGGAATAAGATTTTCCTCACTCACACTTGCCAACTTAATGTTGGTGAGCACGAGCAAGGAAAAAACTCCATTCCATTATGAGGAGCAGAGTTTTTCAGAACTCCGCACGCTACGTGGAGCGCGGAGTGGGAAAAACTCCGCAAACTCCGCGAACGGAGCGGAATTTCATGCCCAGGCCTACTATGGATACTGTTACCTATATCTCAATTCAGCTAATCATGCTGATATGCTTTGTTATCATCATATGGACATCATTTTCTGCACAGAGCCAGTGTTCAACATCCACATTTTAATTATACACAATGCGAACATTGTCTACCTCGCCTACAAGGGAGTTTCAAAATGCAAAAAGACAAGGTCACGTATTTTACAGGATAAGACACTTCAGACCCCACATCATATTATTTCAAATTAGTTCCTATCCCACCCAAAACACATTTGCTTACTCAAACTAAGCTCATATTTACAGCTTAGTTTGTCAATCAGTTGACCCTTAAAGGCTATGATTACTGGAAGGACACCATTGATTTGAAGTCACTTTGGGGAACAAAATCTTAACAGGTTCAGGAAGCAGAAACCTTATTTAGAGCCTGTTTCCCATACAAATAATTTTCTTGAATGGAACGATTCAACAGACTACCTGTATGGGATTGGCAAAAATTTAAGAAATGAACACCTCTGCAATTCCTTCTATTTCCCTCTTTGATAGTTGGCAAAGTTTGACACATTATACTGAAGAACAAATAAATAGCATGGTGCAGAATGGTACATTTAATTCCTCCCTTTCAAATCCTGGCGGGTGGTTGTTGCGCCCAGTAGACACTAATGGTTGTAATGCTCGTTTTTTTAATTCCACGCCTGCGTTTAAATCAGTCAATACATTCTGGTTTTATTACCACCTATTTAGTGGAAAAGTTGTGACAACAATTGTTGGAACATTCCACCCTGTATGAGGTGAAACAACATCTTTCTCTCCTGTCCGAAGACATGAATTTATCAGATTTTCTTTTACATACAAAATCTCCTCGTTAGAAAATATTTATATATGCCACATATAATGACATTTGGAAATGATCCCAGATGGAAGCTGCTGCATTTTTAAGACAAATTGACCAAGATATTTTGGATAAAGTGCTTGCTGTTGCTGATAATAGTATTAATACGTTGTCATCTCGTATTTATAATTTAAACAACATTGTGTCATCTGTTATTGATATTGTGCAGAGTGACATGTCAATGCTGTATCATGGGCAAAGTCAACTTAGATCTATTAAGCAGTTTAGCTGGATGCTAAACACTCAAAAATGGATGGGTTCCATTGCATTACTTCAATTGCACCGATATGTTTCTTCCTTTTAATTTAACACGCAAACAACAACTGATGGCCAGGAAAGACGCAACCTACACAATGCTGCATTTAGAAAAATTTGAAGAACTCCCATTCACTATAGCTGAAGCGCCTTCGGCTGTGTGGTTAATACACTGTGTTATTTCACTGCCTATCTCAACATTTCAATTAACAGCTTGCATGAAATATTTCCCTGTAGATAGATATGAACCCCTTTGAAGCAGCTTCATCCATGCATTGTAATCACTTCCCTTTACATATCTTTGTTAACATACCAATAAGGACGTTATTGGCACATGATTCACAGATACAGGCTCTACTAACATAGGTGCAGGTTGCCCGGTGACTGTCTCCGCATCGGCTGAGACCGGGGATCATGTTTGTTCTTTGGAGCTCGTGACTTGGGTGGTTGAACAGTGATCATATGCAGAGGCAGACTCCTTTATGGACTACTTAGCCTATGAATTGGTGAGTGACACAATGGATTTCTCCGAAACACCATGATTTTATTATTTTTCCCAATTGACAATTCCTGTATTCATTTTCAGTATAACCTATTTTAAAGCTGAATTTTGAGTTTGTTTACCTTCTGATTACATTTTTATCATTTAGTATCTTGCTATTATCTTGACCAAAGGGAGGGTGTTTGGTGTTTTCTGCATGGCCTATTGTTGTTTTAATTATGTTAGCCTAATTTTGCATGTTGTAGGCCGCATTCTCTTTTGCACATGTTGCTATATAAACAGGCTTGCTTTTGTGCCACATTGTATTTTAACACATAACCTGCATATGTTTTTTGTCCTATTAATTTCCTGGCATTTAGTCTGAACATGCCCCTTTCCGGTCAGACACTAGCACCTAGTCATAACACAGGATGTTTAGGGTAATATGTCTTATAACATGACAGGGCTTTTTATATATATCATTTGTTAACCATGCTTATGGTATTTTTGGTATATATTTGTTTTCTAATTGTGGCGCAAATACTACATTTTAGAGCACAATAGTTTAAATAAATATTCTAAACTTCATTCGTATCTCTAGTTTATCTGATTGTGGACAAGTGCGAGTGAGAGAGCGAAAGGGTGTGTCCTGTTACTACGATCCCTGAGAGGGTCGAGAGTGTTGTGTTCTGGCGAGCCAATTCACTTGTTTTTCTGGAAAGGTTAGGAGGACAATTGAGGCACTATAGCTAGTTGGACTCTGGCTCATAGATACTGAGGTGGTATGACTCAGTCCCTACAGGCTGATTTTCTTTGGTCCCAAGCATAGTTCTGTTCCTGAGCAGGATCCATGCAACAGGTCCTGACACACCCCGTAAGGTCCTTCACAACTGGTCTGCTAGGTCACACACAAGAGGTGTATGGGAAGACAAAGGAAGCCAGACTTGAACTAGCCAAATGCTTTTTGATGTCTTTACTAGTTCTGATATGGCTACAATATTTTGCTCAGTTCTGATAGACTGTGTGTAACAAATCTGCCTTAATGCATGGACAACCCAGATTTTTTGCCTTTTTCAGGACACTATTTTTGCCTGCTTTAGGAGTCTGTGCATTTTACCACTGCTAAACAGTAGTACAAGTTTGTGCTTCCTCTCAAAATCATATGCTAAACTCCCTATATAACTTTGCTATATGTACATTGTAAATCTTGCATAAAGGGCACCTGTGACATTGAAAATTAAATGTCAGATGTGGGCTGCAATGTGTATTTGCTCCACCTTATATGCCATATACTTACTTCCACTTTGCATGTGTGCTCCATTCTGCAGAATACATCTCCAAGGATAGTTTCTGTGTTGTTAGGTGCCTGTTCCTGCACAAAAACAATCCTGACCAAAAAACAGACACCTTCACTATATGACACAAGGGTACTTGCGTTAGTGGCTGATAGCCACAAGTGCTCCATAGCTAGCAGATAGCAGAAGTGTGCCATATCTTAGTAACATGGCTCACTTATGCTCTCTTCCTTTCATGAAATGCAGCTCAGTAAGTTCCCTTGCTGCATTGCAATGCGTGAAAGTAGTAAATCCAGCCTAAGTCCAAAGGCACATTCATTGAACAGGGTGACACTGACACACTTGGTGTATCTGACCTTTGCTTCATTGTAGTAGGCCTGCAATCATGCCTAGGTCAGCCTCAAATAGTGACTTCTGATTTGCATGTTAGCTTTACTTCATATCTCTAGCACCCCTTAACTTATTTTGATGTCTTTTCTTCTCATGATATGGGCCTCTATTTCACCTAAGTTGGTTTGGCCATTTATTGTACTGTGTTCTTTACTTTAGAAGTGCTTGAAATGTTTGAACTTAGCATGCACTTGTTTGAGGATTGCCTGCTTCTTGTGGCAAAGCTACAAGGGGTTGAACAGAGATTCTCTCAGAACTGTGTTTAGATCTAACCAGAGTGGGTTTCTTGAGTTGTTAGGGGTACCAGCTTCCAAATGATTACCCCATATCTGACAGTGAAATGTATTATATGCTTCTGTTAATCTACTAAAATAGTCTGGCCTGCTGCTGCCTCCAACAGCTCTGCGATCTACTTTTAATGTATATTCCAACAACGCTGTTCCTTATCTTGTTAACCAAGCTGTAGATCTACATCCTTGTGCATATATATATATATATATATATATATATATATATATATATATATATATATATATATATATATATATATATATCACTGCAAAAAACCAGAGGTTTCAGGGACGTTATAGTTAGGAATTAGTATTTAAAAAACCTTAGAAATTCACTGAAAAAAACACAGGTTTCAGGGACGTTACAGTTAGGCTGACATTTCACTCATAGAAAACCAGAGAAATTCAGCTGTTATAGTTAGCTGAGCTAACTATAACTCGCGCCCCCGCAATGCACTGCTGATGATGTCACATATTACATCACTCATGACATGGTCAGTGACATCACTGATGATATCCCTCATGACATCTCAAATGACATCACTGATGACAACACTGATAACATAATCCAGTGACTGAGTGTTTTCTAAAAAGTTTAAGAATGTTATATATGTGTACGCCAAGGTGTGTTGACGAATGAGTGGGTATATCAGTGTCTGATTGGATGATTTAGTGGGTGCGTGACTGTCTGTATAAGTGAGTGATTAAACGTGTCTTAGTAAATGCATGGCAAAATGACTAATCTGTGTGAATGTCTCTATCAGTCTGTCAGTTGGTGTCTAAGTGGCTGCATAGGTTGGTGAGTAGCTACATGAGTGTCTATATGGGTTATTGATTGGTTGTCTGAGTACCTGTATGGGTGCCTGAGTGTCTGTGTGGGTGGGTGGGTGGGGGGTGTGTGACTCCCTGCACAGATGTGTGAGTGGGTGATTCACTGGGTGTATGGGTTAATGAGTGCATCTGCAAGTGGCTGTATGGGTGAGTGAGTGTGTGTATGGTTGTGTTTGTGAGTGAATGGATGTCTCAGTGGTATATGTCTGAGTAAGTACATATGTGAAAGGCAGTATATGTGAGTGTTGGAGTATATAAGTGACTGTATGTGATAGTGAGTGATTGTGAGAGTGGCTGTATGGATGAGTGTGTGCTTGTGTCAGTGATTGTATAAGTGTGTAAGTATGTGTTAGTATCTGTATGAATAAGTGAGGTGGTGTGTGTAGACCTGTATAGGTTAGTACATAGCAGTGTGATGAACTCTTTGGGTGACTGACTAGGTGTGTGAGTAACTCTATGGGTGAGTGGCGGTGTGTGAGTGTGTATGGGTGTATGATTGCAAATATCAGTAGCTGTATTGATGAGTGACTGCGTGTGTGAGTGACTGCATGGGTGAGTGAGTGGGTTTGTGTATAGACTTATGAATCAGTGAGTGGGTATGTACTAACTGGTATTGCTGTGTCTATGGTTTCGAGAATGGTAGTCTATATTTTAGAGTGGGTGAATGAAAGGTTATATTAGGGTGTGAGGACATGCATCAGAGATTAAGTGGATGATGTCATCAGTGATGTCATTTGAGATGTCATCAGTGATGTCATCAGTGATGTCACTGACCATGTCATGAGTGATGTAATATGTGACGTCATCAGCAGTGCATTGCAGGGGGGTGAGTTATAGTTAGCTCAGCTAACTATAATGCCATTCTTTCTTTGGTTTTGTATGAGTGAAATGTCAGCCTAACTGTAACGTCCCTGAAACCTGTGGTTTTTTTCAGTGAATCTCAAAGGTTTTTCAAACAATTTTATATATTAAAAGATGTTTGTAACAATTTTTTCTTTTTTTGTATTATTTTCTATGTATTTGTAAAAACTTTTAAAATAATTATAATCACTTTTTAAAAATATATGCAACATAGCTGATTAAAGATTTATGGTGTTATTTATTTGAATAATTACAATTTTTACGAAATTCTAATATTGTTCTATTGTTTCTAATTTTGTACAGTGTGATATATGACAGAATTAAGAATAGAAAAAGAAAATTTGTATATAATATTTTAGGGTAATTTTTTTTACAGTTTTTTGCTAAATTAAATTTTGTATGAGTGCTTTTAATAGTGTAAAAGATGTTTTGTTCTCTCATTATGATAAATATCTTCTTTATATATATATATTTTTGGTATACAAAAAAGTGTCGCACATCGATCGCGAACCTACGCGTTGGGTGCGAGGATCCCTTATATGAATATCAGTCTAACATACATATTTAGAATGAATTAATATATTTTTTTCACGAAGAGGTTTATTACTGAGTGCAAAAAAATAGTAATATAGAAGTTATAAATTTGTGTTGAAATGTTTTTAACAGATTTTTGAGGACGCAACGGTATCGCGCACCGGTTGCGGATCTACGCATTCGGTGTGCGAATCGGTTACATGAATGTAAGTCTAAAATACGTACTTACACTGAAATAATACATTTTTTAAACAAAGAGGTTTATTATTGAATTCCAAAAATGAGTATTAATGTAGTTGTAAAATATTTTTAAAATGTTTAAAACACATTTTTAAGTACGCTGCACCATTGTGCACCAATCTCGCAGGAGTTGCGTACCCTGCCGGCACGTACCTCCGGGATCGCGTAGGGGTCGCCACTCCGGCATAATTTAAAAAAATATGAAATATCAATGTTGCAAGTTTAAATATCTGTTTTGTTTGAAGACTTTCCATTAAAATAGTTTCAAACACAATATCCTAATAGCAATTTATACATTTATATTAAACTTACGACATTTTAAGGGTGCGCCACGTATACGCGATGGGTGCGTGACCCCTACGCGACTCCACGTGACATTGAAAGAAAGCTTTTGATTGGTTAAAAAGGGTTTCATACTGTGAAAAGGAGGATCCAACACCTGCTGCTTTCTTCTTGTTTTGGGTGTGTCTGCCTGTCAGGACATCTTTTTGTAGGCTCTAACAACGTATTATTTTTTGGGGTATTTTGACTTTCTGAATCTTTGAAATGGCATCTTTTCTACCAGAGGAAGAACAGCTGGAGGATCCAGAAGAAGTTGAGGAGCCCATTAAGAAGAGGAAAGAAAGTGTAGTTTGGGCATCTTTCACCATTCCAGAAGGTGAGAAGAAAGTTAATGCACGCAAAGTTCTGTCTAGGGGGTCGGACAAAAAATATTCTTGTGGAACTTCATCCATGAAGAAGCACCTGGAAATGATCCACCCTACTCGACTGGCAAGAGAAGTCATGGCTCGGGAAAAGAGGGAGCTAGCTGCCCAGGCTGACCCTAATTAGCCATCAACATCGGCTGCAGCACTTCTCACCACATCTGAGCCCCAGATTTAATCTGAACTAGCAGATGCTAGGATAAACTGCAGAAAATGCCAAACTATCCTCTGTGTTGGAGAGCAATCCATCGATGCAATAATGAATCTACTAAAAACACACAAGTGTTAATTTTTAGGGGGATTTCAAAGTCTTATGTTTCTTTTAACTGTGGGCAATGAATTCAGGTCCGCTAGCGGAGGTTGCAGAGATTTGCTAACTACGCATTGCATTGAAAACACGGAATTCATGCAAAAACTCCGATTCCGCCACGTAGCGGAGTTAGCTACTGCACCCACAACCTTTTGATAAAACAACTTTACCTTTACATGCTAAAAAGCATATAACCAACTCACAAAAGTGAGCTTTGAAAAATATCAGGCAATGAGAGAGGTGATGATTTTGGAGTCCCCCCTAACCTAGGGGGAGGACCAAGCAGATGCCTTGAACTCAAAGAGCATATCATGCTGAACGTTTTGGTGGTGGTCCCATCCTCCTAGGACCACCCCAAGCAAAGTTATGGGCAAAAATACAATGCCAACCAAAGGCCCCGCAAAGCATAATGGGGCGAGATTCCAGTGCAATGAATATTATAGTATCGGCTCTCCCGCTGAGCCGGGGAGAGCTGCGACTTGAGGAATGGTTTCCTCTAAGTCTGGTGCATCTGATGGAGGTACCCATCCCACCGGGCACCTCAACAGTGATCCTTGGTGGAGGGCAGCTCAGGGAGCCCACCCCCGGCTGTCCTCGCGGGCTCCCTGCCCCAGCAGCACCCATGCATGCTGCCTCAGGACAGGAGCCGGCAACATGTATGAAGGTCTGCCCGCTCCAGCGGGCAGACGGCAGCCCTCTGCGGTCACCTCCTGCTCCCCCCAGACACGAGCACGGGGAGCTGGTAAAGTGGATCATGCAGGGGAGGCAGCTGCCCTCCCCTGTCCTCCTTACTCTCTGGGAAGCGCGATGGTGCTTCCCCACCTCAGGAAGCAAACGGGGGCCGGGGATGGGGTCCCGTCCCCCTTCACCAGGAGTCCGCCCGGGGGATGGGGTCCCCAGGCGAGATGGAGGATGCAAGGAGTCCGGACGCAAGGAGGAGGGCAGCCCGACGCCAGAGCAGGCCCGAGCTGCCCTCCACCAAGGATCACTGTTGAGGTGCCCGGTGGGATGGGCACCTCCATCAGACCCACCAGACTTAGAGGAAACCATCCTCAAGCTGCAGCGGCTCTCCCTGGCTCAGCGGGAGAGCCGATACTATAATATTCACTGCACTCTAGAATCTCGTCCCATAATGCTTTGCGGAGCCTTTGGTATGGATATTATTTTTGCCCATATCTTTGCTTGGGGTGGTCCTAGGAGGATGAGTTCACCACCGAATCGTTCAGCATGATGTGCCCTTTGTGTTCAAGGCATCTGCTTAGTCCTCTCCCTAGGTTAGGGGGGACCCCAAAATCATCACCTCTGTCACTGCTTGCAGAGTTTCCAATCTCACTTTTGTGAGATGACTATATGCTCTTTAGCATGTAAAGGTAAAGTTGCTTTACCAAGGGTGTGTGAGGTTCCCATGTTATTAATTGAGATGGAACGGAGCGGAGTTTCACAGAGTTCTTTTCCAACTCCGTGGAACTCCGCGCAGTGGCACTCCACCCACCCTTAGTTTCTTTGTTTTTTAGAAACATTGATGTTGGAGTCTGCAAGTTTTCTTTCTTCTAAAAAGTCAAAAATACCAAAAAAGTAAAACATTCTTAGAAAGAAAAAAAAATTAAAAATGTTTAAAAAAATAAATAAAAGGTTCTCACAGAACCAGATATACTGGTTAAAAATAGAAAAATTGTATGTAGGGAAAGTGATTGCTTGCATAAATGTGTGTGTGATGAATGTAAGAATTGTGTATAAGTAGTGTCTCAGTGAATGGATGAGCGCATGCATAATACGTGAGTGAATGAATGAGTGAAAGAGTAGTGCTTGGGTGATTTTATATGTGCATGAGTAGTGGCTGAGTGACAGGATGAGCGTATGCGTAATGCCTGAGTGAATGGATGAGTGCATTGGTAGTGCCTGGGTGATTGCATGAGTGCAGAGGTACTGCCTGGGTGATTGGATGAGAGCATGGGTAGTACCAGAGTGAAATAATGAGTGCAGGGGTAATGCCTGGGTCATTGGATGAGTGCATGGGTAGTGCCTAAGAGAAAAGATGAGTGCATGGGTAGTGCCTGAGTGAATGGTTGAGTGCAAGAGTAGTGCCTGAGTGATTGCATGAGTGCATGGGTAGTGCCTAGGTGATTGCATGAGTGCAGGGGTAGTGCCTGGGTGATTGGATGACTGCATATGAAGTACCCGAGTGACTTCATGAGTGCAAGGGTAATGCCTGGGTGCTTAAATGAGTGCATGGGTAGTGCGTGACTGAAAGGATCAGTGCAAGGGTAGTGTCTGGGTCATTGGATGAGTGCATGAGTAGTGGCTGAGAGAATGGATGAGTGCATGGGTAGTGCCTGACTGAATGGTTGAGTGGAAGAATAGTACCTGAGTGATTGCATGAGTGCAGAGGTACAGCCTGGGAGATTGGATGAGTGTATGGAAAGTGCTTGACTGAAAGTATAAGTGCTAGGATAATGCCTGGGTTATTGCATTAGTGGATGAGTTGTGCCTGAGGGAATGGATGAATGCAAGGGTAGTGCCTGCATGAAAGGATGAGTGCAAGGGTAATGCCTTGGTCATTGGATGAGTGGATGGGTAGTGCCTAAGAGAAAAGATGAGTGCATGGGTAGTGCCCGAGTGAATGGTTGAGTGCAAGAGTAGTGCCTGAGTGATTGCATGAGTGCATGGGTAGTGCCTGGGTGATTGCATGAGTGTAGGGGTACTGCCTGGGTGATTGACTGACTACATGTGTAGTACCTGAGTGACTTTATCAATGCAAGGGCCATGCCTGGGTGCTTAGATGAGTGCATGGGTAGTGCGTGAGTGAAAGGATCAGTGCAAGGGTAGTGCCTGGGTCATTGGATGAGTACAAAAATAGTGCCTGAGTGATTGCATGAGTGCATGGGTAGTGCCTGGGTGATTGGATGAGTGCATGGGTAGTGCATGAGTGAAAGGATAAGTGCAAGAGTAGTGCCTGGGCATTCAATGAGTGCATGGGTAGTGCCTGAGAGAATGGATTAGTGCATGGGTAGTGCCTGAGAGAATGGATTAGTGCATGGGTAATGCCTGTGTGAATGGTTGAGTGCAAGAATAGTGCCTACATGATTGTATGAGTGTATGGGTAGTGCCTGGTTGATTGCATGAGTGCAGGGGTACTGCCTGGCTGATTGGATGAGTGCATGGGCAGTGCGTTAGTAAATGGATAAGTGCATGGCTAGTGGCTAGATGAATAGCTAAGTCCAGCAGCACTGTCTGGCTGATTCTATGAGTGCATAGATAGTAATGAATGAGTGTACAGTTAGTCCCTGTGTGATTGTATGAGTGCATTCATAGTGTCTGTTTCATTCAACCAGGGGATGGGTAGTCCCTCGGTAACTCTATTAGTGCATATCTTTTCTATGTCTGCATTTGAGAAGTCCTTGGGTAGGGAGTTCAATACACATCTGTCCTGATAATGAGCAGTAAATAACTTGCAATTAAAACACTTTTATTGGTCTGTGCACTTTTGTAAAAAATAAGTATGATACTACTCATAAATATGACGATACTTTTCAAATAGTGTAAAGGATGAACATTAATATTTATATTAGAAACAAATAACATATAATTACATTTTAAACATTTTTCCAGGTCATCATGCATATTATATTACGTATTCTTACCTTTCAAGTAATTTGGATACATTACTCAGTAGAACTATTTTAGAGTAGTATTATCCTAAACAGCATTAAAACTGTTTTCAAACTTGAACAGTAGCTACTATAAAGAAGAAAAAGAAAAACTGTTATTTAATGATAATATATTACAGAAATTATAATATTATATTTTTAAGAACACAATATAAATTTAGAATTACATAACATTTTCAGTTTTCCTTTTTTGCTGTTCTCAGATTCCACTTAACTTCACCATACACAGTGATTTCAATGTAGTATCATCATTGAACAGCGGGGAAAAAGACAATCAAATGGATTGTAGAAAAAAAAACACATCAGCATAGAACATCATTATCAATATGTGTAGCTATGCGTTTTCCTATCTACACTTTGATTGTTTCTTCCTTCATCTACATTAACTGTATTATTTATCTCAAATACATTTGCCAAAATGTAGACTCTCGTTTACATCTGGTACGATATGGACAACAAATATATAAACTATTTGCTTTTAAGCACAATTTTCCAAATGTAATATCAATTAGCGCAAATAATAATCCAAACACTAATTATAAATACTATTAGTTTGCAGTGCTGTCTACTTTCTGCTTACATCTTCCCAATAGGCCGAATGATGAACTGAAAACTTTGGCTGCAGAAATAACAAATATGAATTTGGTAATTCATAAGGCAATCTAGGTTTGAATTCCAAGTGGGCATCATTGCGAAGCGTCCATCCTTTGTTACACTTTAAATAAACAGTATAGTGTCCAGATGTTGCAGTAAGTCCTTCATGAAAAATAATAGCTGCTGTTGTATAATTTCTTCCTGAAATAGATATTTGACTTGCTTTAAAATTTGTAATTTTTGTTTCCAATTTTCTTCCATTTGCTCTACATCGTTGTAACATTAAAATGAGATATTTTCCAAATCTTTCTATATGTAATGTAGACAACATCTCTGATCTACAATGTGAGCATCTCATATCCTGATTTGCTGTTTTTATCAATTTGTTTAAAGGTACTGATTCACAGTCTGGTATTGTCAAGTATAGGAATCGTTCTGTTTGTATTTCAGTAGTAGAAGTAAATGAACACTCTTCACACTTTTGGTTCCACTTGTAACTTAGTCCAAATAAGTTTTCAATGTGTATTCCTTCATGTTCTAATACTCCAAGCATAAGCATTAGAAATTCTTGTGCATCTTGTATGTTGACAATAAATGTCAATGAACCAGTACATATATCTAAAAGATGCCGAATTCCAGAAGCAGTATGCATTTTACTTTTGTCATTTATCAACTGTTGAAATGCATGCTGTAGTAAAGAACAGAATTTTTTTCACGATTTCCTATGATTTAATGATGAAGATGTGGTAAATGAAACACGGTCAAGAGAAAGAAGTCCCTATACAGTTGATTATAAACACTAAAAAATCACCACAGTACTGGAAGTCAGAATAACAATCAAAATTTATACACTTTACTATGCCAAAAATATGCTAAAAATACTACTAAAATACTAAAAAAGCAGTGGGTCAGAAGCAACAAAAAACAGAAAAGATTTAAAAATATTAATATTTATTTGCAAATATATACACAGTCAATATTAAAAACAATACATCATTAGAAATAAAAAATGTATGCCAGTCATGATTACATTCATAAATATAAGAAAACAAAGTTGTCGACGCTGCGTTTCGGTGACTAGACAAATGTACACCTTCTTCAGGACAGTTTTCTAAACAAAAAAACATTATAAAAAACAATATATTATTATCAAAACATTTATGTTGCTGACCTATTATACACTGCGAACTAAATACCAACAGGAAATTTATTATATACTGACAGTTTTAACAGTTGATAAAAATTACAGCCAGTCATTGAAATTATTACCCTCCGCCATTCATAGAAGAAGAGTATTATTTAGCCTTATTGTTACTTAATATACTAGAAATTCATCCATCATCTTTATAAATCCTAAAGATAGTGATGTTAGAAAAGTACCACGTACCTAAAAACACTGTAGACCAATTCTAACATTCAGTGCTACAACACGTTTCAATGAATCAGATTTGTAGGGGTGAGGAATTTAAAATGTTCACCTCATCAGAAACCTTGGGGTTGTAAAGAAAAAACACAAGAGAAAAATATATGTATTGTATGAGTGTTTCCACTACAACGGTATCTCCAAGTTATATCTATTTTAATGGAATATACTGAAGGTAACCAAAAAGTCTACACGTACCTTGCTATTGGTAAGACTTATACGTATAGGGTGTTCGTTGATGCCACCGTTCTATTCTAATGCACCAATTGTGCCAGAATCCTGTAAGGAAAGTTTATACAAAGGGCATTATACCAAGGGCATTATACCAAGGGCACCCAATTTCTATTATAAACTGCCCGGATACAGTAAACAAGCTTACCAGTAAAACAGATAAAAACTGGAACATCAATAGGAAGGGATACGCCGTGATCAGAGGTATCAATTCCACAAACCAGGTTCTTCGCCGGTATTGTGCACAATATCTATGATGAATAATGTAGATTAGTCCCTCTGGCGTTTAGAAAGCCGATAGTTTAAAATCTACAAGAAGACATTCTGTTATCTTATTTTGATGCGGTCACGAAACTCTATCATAACTTAGAACCGCTTGTCTACAATTTTGGCTTTTAATATGTTTTTGGCAACAAAGTGCCTAAAGGAATCAGTAATATGCCACCAATCACGTCACTCGAACAGAACAAAACTATACATCACCCGGTTAACCTAAACCGAGTGAACCATGTATGCAGATATATTCATGGGGTATAATCGTTTAAAAATCTAAACATGCCAACTGGTTTAAGAAAAATTTCAACAGATAGTTCTCTTTGTCTTAACCCTGTAGGTATCGACAAAATATGAGTGTTTCAAGGACTATATATAACACACATTATTATGTGCCACCTAATAATTTAAGAAAAGCTTTATGTAAATTTAATTTTAAAGAACAGAGGAGAAAAGCATCCTGTTCACAATCATTGCGGTACGTAGTATGTGATATAAACCAAGGAACTGACAAAAAACACATTCTGCCCTGTTCCCGTTTTGTTATTCATCTCTTACTTCTAGGATAATTATTTAATGGACAAAAATTAGGTCCCAGGGTCTCCCCGCATACCGTATAAAATTAGAACGGCCTCCTTGCGATCAACATGAACGGCTTCCGGGTCAGGATACACATTCGTGTTTGACCCGGAGCTCCTATTTGTACTAAGTTGCAGGCGATCACATGATCTATTCTATCTCCACAATCAGAATCATCGAGGGATGTTCGCGATGTGAATTACGAAAGAAAGATTCTCGAAAAGCGCAATTAAAGACTCATGTCCTATTTTTTATATAATAATAAAAAATATAAATTAGAAATGTCATATTATATATCGTGGCAGAAAGGCAAACAGACGAAACGTAAACACGGCGGCCATTTTGTAATGGTAACACTGTGTTAAGGCGCCTGCAGGAAATCCTTGCCTATTACCCTACTATTAGGGGAGAAGTAAGTATCAACCAAATACCTATGATCCTAAACAACATATAGACAACAACCTATCCATTGCCAAGCGCCCAAATGTGTAAACATGACATTAATTAAATGTATTAATACCACGTAGATATGGCAGCCATATTGCAGAATCAATATACACGAAAGAAGAATTATAATCTGTTCAATGTCTAAACGGGACAATGTCCTCTTGTATCACGACCATACTCATACCCCCTGGAGTCATCTCTCGTTGGGCCATTTATATTGTTTTTTTAAAAAGACATTATATGTCAGAAGTACTTGACCAGAGTAAAAAACAGTATCAAAACAAATTACTGAAATACAGAATCTAATATCGCAATCTAGACAGGGTAAGAAGGATCAAATCAACTTCTCCCAATCTTCCTTGCGGTTTAATCCCTTTCTAAAGGTATTAAAACGGGACATAAAGAATTGTTCGCGTTTCTTTCTTTTTAAAGTTGAGTCCCCACCCCTGAAACTCATATGGATAACTTCTAATCCACACCATTTTAGATCTTCTATTTTATGCTGTTTTTCAACCCAGTGTTCTACCATTGGGGCAGTTTTCTTTATCGTTCTTATCGCTGACTTATGTTCATTTATTCTTATCCTGATCTCTCTTGAGGTCTCCCCCACATATCCTAAGAGGCATGGGCACATGATAAGATATATTAAGTTTTTGGTGTGGCAATTAATAAAGTTATTAAAAAGGTGAGTTACACCATTATGGACAATAGATGCACCCTTCAAGATGTTAGTGCAATTATTTCACCCACTACACGCAAATGTGCCCGTTGGTAGTGGGGCATTCATTATGCGTGGTTGACTATTGTCATTGATCTCTCTATAGGTATGTACCAGACAATTTCTAATGGTACGATTACGCCTAAATGAAAACATGGGTTTGGGTAATGAGTCTTTATTTTGATTGGTGATCAAATGCCAATTTCTATTAACAATGTTTTTAATTTGATTACTAATATTACTATGATTAGTGACAAAAATCAAAGATGGATTATCCACTACCATTTTCTTAGATTTACTCACAAGAAGAGAATCCCTATTAAAATATCTGGCTCTTTTGTATGCATGTCTGATTAACCTTTTTGGATAACCCCTCACCACAAATTTTTTAGTCAGTTTTTGGGCATGTTTATCATAATCTTTGATGTTTGTGCAATTCCGCCTTAAGCGTAAGAATTGTCCAAAAGGGATATTGTCCTTTTGGCAAATAGGGTGATTACTATTGTAATGGAGCATCGTGTTCCTGTCAGTGGGTTTAGTAAATAGTTCTACGGCAAGTAGTCCATCCACATGTTTAATTTTAATATCCAGGAATTCACATTCATCCTTATTTACATTAGAAGTAAATTTAAGATTGTCATCTCCCAGGTTAATCCACTGTATAAACTCAGCCAATAGTTCTACAGAGCCGGTCCATATAAAGAACACATCGTCTATGTAACGGCACCACTCAGAGATATTTTCAAAGAATGGTGCCGCTACATTGAAGACGTGCTTCTCCTCAAACTTCGCCACATATAGACCGGCCAGACTGGGAGCACAGGTAGCTCCCATGCTGGTTCCCTTGATTTGCTTAAAAACTCCTTTTCAAATAAGAAGATATTGTTTTTTAGTATAATAGTAACACATTCAACAATGAAGGTCGCATGTGGAGACAGATCTTCATCTTCAATACTGAGGAGATCCTCAATCATACTAATTGTGTTATCCTGAGGGATATTTGTGTACAGAGCCTCAATATCCAAAGTCACGAGGCTCTGTATTTCAGGATTAAATTCTAGACGTTCTATCCTCTGTATCATAGCAGCAGCAGCAGCAGCAGCAGCAGCAGCAGCAGTGTCCTTTATGTATGCTTTTTGTTGTATTACTAACGGCTGCAGAAAAACATCAACATATTTGCTGAGAGGCTCTGTCAAGGAATTAATACTATAACAATGGGTCTCATAGGGGGTCCTCAATGTTCTTATGCACTTTCGGAAGACCATATAGTGCTGGAATGATCGGGTTATTGTTGCACAAGAAGTTGAATTCATCACTACAGATGATACCGTCCTCTTTGGCAAAATTTAAAAGATTAATAATGTTCTTAGTCAGAGTGTTCCACTCTTCCCTATTTGATCTTTGGTAATGTAAATTATTATGTAGTAACATATGCATTCTTTTGTTGTAATCTTCAGTCTCCATCACGACAATACTACCACCTTTATCGGCTGGTTTGATCGTGAGATTACTACACTGTTCCAAAGACTTAAGGGCCAACCTTTCACGGGCATTAAGGTTGTTATTAACCCATGATTTTTTGTTTAGGAGATCATCTATATTTTTTTCGACTATTCTTTCGAAAACTTCAATATCTTTACTGACAAGGTTTAATGGAGGTGTCCATGTAGACTTAGGTTTAAGACCCGATTTATTATTTGTTTGTGCTTTTACTTTCCCTTCAAAAAAAGCACTTAATCTAATCTTTCTAAAGAAACTTTGTAAGTCTCTCTCTAAATTGTATCTGTCAACGGGGGAGGCAATGGCGTATCCTAACCCTTTTTCTAAAACATTAACCTCCTCCTGTGACAGAATTCTACGTGAAAGATTTATAATAGGGGCCTTGTCATCTAGTCCCACTTCTTCTGACTCCTTGTGTTCATGTAGGGACGATGTTGGAAATGATTTTGTGGATTGAAATTCCCTCTTCCCCTTCCCCTTGTCTGTCCGAAGTTCTTTTGGCGTTGTTCTAAAAAAGATAATGTATCTCTGCTAGAACTAGGTATTGGCTCTCTTTCCTTGTGATTACGATTATCTTGTTGAATATCGCTATCAGAATCTGAACTTGTGTACGAGGTGTCAAATAACCTCACATTCTTTTTAGGGAAGTTTTTAACAGGTTGTTGCCATGGTCTCCTGTTTGTATAATCCTCCCTGGGTCTGTCATAAAAGTCTTTCTGGAGGTACGGATAGACATGTTCCAAATTATATTTAGAAATATCTTTCCGTAATTTATTTGATTTTTTACTAACTAAATATTCTTTATATCCAGAGATATCCCCCTGGATTTCCTCCAACTTTTTTTGGCTTCCTCAAGGACTGAATTTTCTTTTAATTTCAACTCCATCTCTTCTATCTCACATCTCTCAATAATCAAAACTTCATAGGCAGTTTCTATAATCAATAACATCCAATCACGGCTACACCGGTTAGCTATGAATGTCCAATTTTCAATAAATTTCCGGTTTTTGATGAAGACACCAGGTTCATTATTCACCTGTAAGCCCTTGGGTATAATACCCTTTTTACAATATTCGACCAAGAAGTCAGCGTGTAATTCAGTTCTTGTGACTTTCTTTTTAAGATTCCACAATGTTCTCCATTGCTCCTCATCACTATTATCTATAGTTACTGTCGAAATATTCTTGGAGGTACCGTTGATAATTTCATTAAATTGGTCCTCTGAGAAACCATAGGTTTTCAAACCTTCCATCTTAATCCCTAAATGTGCGGGTGGAAGGCGTCACAACTCCCCAGCTCACAAGCTGTACGTAAAGTAAGAAATCAAAAAAGGGAGGTACCCTTCAATTTAAATAAGGGACAGGGTAATTACAGTCAAGAGAAAGAAGTCCCTATACATTTGATTATAAACACTAAAAAATCACCACAGTACTGGAAGTCAGAATAACAATCAAAATTTATACACTTTACTATGCCAAAAATATGCTAAAAAATACTACTAAAATACTAAAAAAGCAGTGGGTCAGAAGCAACAAAAAACAGAAAAGATTTAAAAATATTAATATTTATTTGCAAATATATACACAGTCAATATTAAAAACAATACATCATTAGAAATTAAAAATTTATGCCAGTCATTGGTAAATGAAACACAACATTCAGAATCACAATAGCATAACAGTGGATACCTGAACTGTTTTCTAACTGGTATCCTACAATATCATCAACACTTTCTATTTTTTTCTTTATACTTTCAACTTTTTCTTCAGTTGCTTTCCTTTTTTGAACCTCGGTTGCATCTTTGACGTATTTCCGTTTTGGACACACTAAGGGGCCGATTCCGATTGGGGCTGGAAATCTCTCCGACCGAGCCGGACCCGGAGAGATTTCCGACCGAATCGGACTCTAGCAGTCCGACCGAACGAGTACGATGCGCACGTATGCTATCGGACTCGATTCGGTCGGACTCCCATTGAAGTCAATGGGAGCCAGTCGTACGACGCGTACATGGGCTCCCATTGACTCAATGGGCATGACGCGAACAAGGGCGCCCCCTACAGCGTGTTCGCGTCGATGCGGGTCGCGCCGTACATGCACGTGTAGGGGACCCATGGGTCCCCCCTGTGTGCGACTCGCGTGCCTACGCTTCCAGGGCGGTCCGACACGGACCCTCAAAGTGCGGCTCCGACAGCTCCTTGGAGCCGGACTGCGCGAGTCGGTCGAAGCGGTCGCGATGCACATCGTACTTACCCGGCCGGGGAACGTCTCCATAGCGCGGTGCGAGTCGTCCCCGTGCGAGTCGGTCGGAGCGGTCGGGTCCTGCGTACGAGTCGGTCGGAGATTTCGCGAGCGCGCGCATCGTACTCGCTCGCCCGGACGCACGTACGATTCGTTCGGGACATAGGGCTCCGAATCCGATTCGGAGCCCTACCAGCCGAGATCGGAATCGGTCCCTATATGTTTCTCATATATGGGATATTCACCTAAATCAGGAGCATACAGTCTTCTTAAACGATTGTACTCTCTTACACAATTTGCATCAGCACTAACCTTTCTCTTATCAAAATCTATCAAATACAAACCAGACAATGTTCTTACTCGAGACAATGCAATGTATGCCATTCCCTCTTTGAACACCGTACTTCCAATATTTACAAAAGCTCTGTCTATACTTAAACCTTGAAATTTATGAATAGTTACTGCATATGCTAAAGACACAGGAAACTGTTGTCTGCGAACATACAAATCTTTTACAAGCAGAAAACGTACAACACAATGCCCAATCTGTCTTACCTCCTTAATCTGATAAAAATTTTATAATCAAAAATTCTATTCTGAGAATTTACAAAATCAACAACTTTTCCCATTGCTCCATTTACTAAACCTTCCCCTACATTCAAATTACATCGCAAAATTACCCGACAGTTTATACATACATGTAAAGTCTTTTCTAAGCCTGCAGTTTTAGATGCAGACTTTTCCAAAGAATGCAATTTAGCCTGTAGTTTATCTGTAAGAAGAATAATCCCCCCTGGTGTTTGATTTTATCAATAGCTTCAATTTCCACAATTTGTTGTTTTTCCAGTTTCAGAAGTTGTTGATTAAATGTAGAACACTCTTGCAGTGTAGACATTAGGCAAGATATAGACTTGTTTTCCCCAAGCATATTGTACATTACTTCAGCTGCTGTGTTTCCAGTTGTAAACAAGTTCCTTAGTAGCCGAATTTCTAAAGCTTGTTTACCATGTTCCGTCAAGACACCAATTCTTATGTCTTGTAGAATATTTCCATAATCTTCATCACTTGCTTGTCGCATATTCTTAACAAGTTCTTTATATCCAAAATGCAACCAAATGTTCACATTTCCAATACTTCCCAAAGATTTCCTTGTGTCATCATGGACAAGTGTTTTAAAAACAGGTTGTCTTTTTACAGGAGTAAGTTGCAGTAGGTATCCGAATACAATTAAATGTTTTCCTCCAAACAGAACATTGTAATCTGTTTTCAAAATCTGTTGCATTCTTAAATGTACAAAGGCAAGTATTAAGTTTGAGACCATGCTCACCTCATCAATGATTAAAAGTTTCATTTTCTTGAGTACTCTTGAGACTTCATGACAAGCTTCTCCAGATAGCTTCTGTTATTCCAATTTATTATCTTGTTCAGCAGGAAGCATAAGTAATCGATGTAAAGTAATCCCTTTAATGTTGTGTGCTGCTAATCCAGTTGGAGCTGTTTCAACACAAGATAAATGTGATTCTGTAGTTTTGTGTAGATAACTGGTCAAAACTTTAATTAAGAAACTTTTGCTGTTTCAGCTTGACCACCGATGTACAATAGAATAGGTTTAAATGATGAACATTGGCATTCTTTTTTGTGCAGCAAACCATGTTGTATCTGTTGTTTGACTTTTAGATATATTTCTTTTTGTTCAATATTTAGTTGTTCTTCTAACTTTTCCAACTGAATAATATCCTGCTGTGCTTGTTGCATTGCAGTATCTACCTCATTTATGGCTATTGCTGCTTCATTTTCGATAATTGGTTGTCCCAGTGGATCTTGACTCAGTGGACCAGAACTTTGACTGCCTTGTGAACTTTTCTAGCTATTTCAGCTGCAATAGTACTTTCTTGTTCAATCTCATCATTTAACATTTGTAGATAAGTTGGGAAAATTGTGCACTGAGTGCTATCTTTAGTTGCATTAAAAGAATCTTCATAGTAGTCAAAATCTCCAAGTAATTCCGTTTCACTACGCCAAGGCTTGAACAGTTGCAGAACTGTTAAATAGAAAAATTCTCTCTTATCTAGACTTTCGCAACTGAGTTTTGTGTGGTTAATAAGATTTCCTTTGGCATGTTTTACTAAACATCCATCACATCCAATTACTCTTCTTTTATATTTTCTGTAACTTTTCTTTTTATGCTGTAATTTTGAAGTATTTCATACAGACATAGGTTTTCAAGATGTGGACTCCTTTTGGGATAGTATATATCCAACATATTCGTTTTAACAATATCTGTACTTTCTGGTTCATTCTGTGCTAAGTATTCGTAATCTTGTAAAGATTTCAATACTCTATTATGTGTGGAGGCAAGACCTAGACTTACCCAAATGATTCCTCTTGACTTTGAAGATAAACTGGAAGAGATTAAGCGATCCGAACATTCAAAGGATCCAATCTCTAGATAGGAAAGCATTTTCAAGCTAAAGCTGTACAATTTCTTGCTAAGACTCTTCTCTTGTGAAATTTCTTCCCACATTTCTTTCATCTCTATCTTTTCAGATTTGGTTATATGTGATGTAACATAGCGAGCAACAGCAATTGAATTATCTGCAACATATTGAATATCCATGTTTGCATTCCACATTTTCAAAATAACTGTATTGTAGTCATTAATGTACTTTGAAGCTTCTGTTCTTTTTAAGTTGTATGTATTCTTCGGAGATTTCCTAGTTATTGTATGCCTTACTGCTGACAAAAACGATTTACTATTCCTTTAGGAATTATAGGGCGTAGGAATCCAAAACAACATTTTGTATAACATTTCCCTTTACACTTGTATTTTTGTCGACAGTATTTCCCACATCGATGACTTTGAAACCGTAAAACTTGTTGTCTCAAACTCTTTTCTCCTCCAACTCCTGGAATGGCACTTGTAACATACTGTTCGATGAAAGACAAAACAGTTTCAGCAGTATCAGGTCCAAATTTTGGTGCATTCTTTATCCATAATAGCATGTGTATATGAGGCGCACCTCTGGCTTGGTACTCTCTTCGCCAAAATAAATCAGTAACTTCTCCAAAAGGAGAAATATTTTTATTGCAGATAAATGCCATCATACTTTGAAACCTATGATTAAAATACCTGCAGACATTTACAGGATCCAAGGAACAGAGTTCTCCAGGTGTCTTCAAATCAATGTTTTTAACATTTGAATTTGCTTCTCGTAGAAATTCAAGTAAATCTTCCCACGCATATTCAGCACAGCTAAGTGTGACAAACCATGTAGGTGTACCTAAGTTTCTTAACATACATTTAAGTTCACCATGATGATGAAACCAATATTCATTGGTACCACGTTGACATGCCATCAAATTAATTAACTGGGATTCTAAATTTTCATCTCTTTGTTGAACTTTGTCCATGAATTCTTTTGCAGAAACATGTTGAAAATGAACTCCTGTTTTTAATATTTGGTTCACTGCATATGAAAATGCAGACGAATCACTTTCAAACAGAAGATGAAATATATATATGGAATGCACTGTCGAAATCTTGGATCTTCAGAGTACCATCGTGTTGAGCGGTATTCTGAAGCTGGAATCCGTACAACTCGCTCATCAAATTGTCCACCTTCTCCAGTGGGGAATAGCTGTGGTAAACAACAAGCTTCTAAACTTTTTTACCTTACACTCATGGGAGTTCCCTTTGATTCCTTCATTTGAAATAATTCAATACTGTTTCCTATCATTTCTTTCGAATGTAGAGGATGTATAGTATAATGATCATAAATCTCTTCACTCCTGGACTTGTCCACTTTTTTTATTTGGCCACTTGAAATTTCTCTTTCATCTTCTAAGCATATTGCCTATTCGTCAACATTCACATTCTTATAATAAATATTATTCTGTACCAGATATAATGTAGCTTTTTGAAGTTTATTAACATCTACAAACTCTTGACAGATTTTTAGACTTTTTGTTGGTACACCATTTACTAGAATAACTACTGGTTCATTTTCCTACATGTCTATACCAACAGTTTCAATGTTTTTCTTAAAATCTAAAGGTAAGTACAAAACTATTCCTTTCAGACCTCTTTGTAAATCTGTTGGTGGCAGCTTACCTGTTTTAGGCTCCATACGAACTACGGCCTGAAATGGGTGTACAGATTGAATAAGAATGTACTCATATGCATTCAAATCTGCCAGTTCCTGAGGAATAGCTACCAACTCTAAGTTGGTTTGTACTGCTGTAGCTGGCATTTTATTTCCTTCTTATTTGTTGTAACAGTATTTACAAATAACTTGATCAGTAGCCAACTCAAACTGACCTTCTACCAACAAATAAGCACCAAATTGCTGCCACTTATCATTGTTTTCCTTTTCACTTTTTAAATATAAATCAACATTCCTAGTTTGACTTCTATAGTGAGTACGTTGACAACAAATACAAACATAGTTTGGTTTTTCAGATGAAACTGTCTTAAACTTTGTAATTTCTTATGCAAACTCATCAATACTAATCTCTTTCCAGTGTTCTTCAACACCTACACTTATCAAACTCTCACTTTCTCTACACTCCTCTTGTGAAGCAAAAAACGAAACTGTATATCATCACAAACGTTTTGTACATCTGATACTGAACCATGCAAAAGAGCTGTGTTCATTTCACTTAAACATAATGCAGTAGTTTTTACATAGTAGAGTCTCCTTACTAACTTCCGCATTTCAGAGTGGTGTACTGCTAACATTCTTAAATGATGAAAGGTACTTTGGCAGACTTTTCTTGAAAGACAAGCCAGAGAATGACCCTGCACGTTAGTATATTTTCTTATTTTACATGTATCTAGTCCTTGTAACATCTTAATCTTCTGTTTAACACTTTTTTTTGCATATTCTCATAAAAAAAATTGTAATATGTCAATAGATTCCTGTTGAATACTGCAAATACTGCTACAATCCCACTTATATACAGGAGCTTGTGTACGCCTCCCTTGAACTTCTTCAGCTATTACTTCTTCCACATTCCTAAAAAACATTTTTTCTTTTGGAATGGGACAACCATCTTTCATCACGCAGCATCGGCCACTAGTAACAACTGCATGTACTAATGTGTTCTGTTGAAAATAGCTTTCTTCATTAAAGAAAGGCTCAGCACTAGACGTGTGCTTCCATTCACCAGTAAAAGTTTTACAAAAGTTACTTCTATTAACAAGTCTT
Source organism: Calotriton arnoldi (assembly GCA_963921515.1). Lineage (NCBI taxonomy): Eukaryota > Metazoa > Chordata > Amphibia > Caudata > Salamandridae > Calotriton > Calotriton arnoldi. The sequence continues at coordinate 69,093 of CAWUFW010015079.1, forward strand.
TTTCTTTAGCTTTTCTCTTTCATAAACACCATTGTTTTATCTAATGTTCTCATTCTCTTCAATACTAATATAAATAATTTTTGTTTCCATTCAAAAGCACTTTCACTGTGTTGCTTCTTCTTATACGCTGCTGATCTTTTTTTATACTTTTTACAATCTTTTGATACATTTTGAATTACTCTACTTGTAAACATTCTTATATGTATCTCTTTAACCCGTTGCGTGCACCCGTCGGCCAACGGCCATCGCGAGCACTACCTCTGTAGTGCTGCGAACGTCCGTTGGCCGACGCGGCCCCGCCCACTCCGCTAAACCGCCGCACCGCGGCGGAATTGCTGCCGCGGTTAAGCGGTTAAATAGTTTTTGCCTCTTATTACATGTGTTGTTTTTCCAAAAACTAATGTTTTTTTACCATTACAATTCTTCTTTTCCTTCTGCTTTGTTGCAAAACTTTTCTTTCTCCTTCCATTATTATTGACTTTCCTTAATCTCTCTGCAACTGTTTTAAGAAACTGTTTAGTGCTCTTACCAGAAGAGATTTTATCCTGAGTAACATTTTGCTCTTATTCTATTGAACTCTTTTTACTTTTCTTTAAGTAGTACTGTGCTCTTTGTTCTCTTCTCTTTTCATGTTTTCTTGCCATCTTCAATTTGTGATCCTAATAAAATAATTTTCTAACAAACAAACAACAGTTTCAACAGTTTGTTACATCAATTAACAATTTTAAATTAATAACATGTCAAGATTCATAATAATCACTAAGCAATTACTTACAATAACATTGCTATCCTCTTTATAACAAATAAAAAAACAAAAGTGCAGAAACAAGCAAGAGAAGTGCAGAAAGAGGAAGACAGGTGCTGAAAAAGAAAGAAAGGGACAGAAAGAAAAAGAAAGGTTTAGAAAGAAAACAGCGAAAATAAATGCACAAAGAAGCAACACAGCTACAGAAAAATGTGAGAACTGCAGAGAGAGGCAACAGAGGTGCAGAAAGAGACAATAGGGGTGCACAAAGAAGCAACCGAGGTGCACAAACATGCAAGAGAAGTACACAAAGCGGCAACAGAGATACAGAAAGAGGCAAGAGAAGTGCAAAACAGATAAGACAGGTTCAGAAAAAAGGCAAGAGAGGTGCAGAAAGAAGCTTGAGAGGTGCAGAAAAAAGCAAGACAAGTGTATAAAGAAGCAACTGACGTTCAAAAACAAGCAAGGGAAGTACAGAAAGAGGCAGGAGAACTGCAGAAAGAGGAAGAAATGTGCAGAAAGAGGCAAGAGAGATGCAGAAAGAGGCAAGAGAGGTGTAGAAAAAGGCAACAGAAGTGCAAAAAGAGGGAAGAAGGGAGAAGAAAGAGGCAAGAGGAGTGCAGAAAGAAGCAACAGAGGTGCACAAAAAGGCAACAGAGATGCAGAAAGAAGGAAAGAGGTACAGAAAAAGGCAAAAGAGGTTCAGAAAGGGACAAGAGATGTGCAAAAAGAAGCAAGAGAAGTATAGAAATTGGCAAGAGAGGTGCAGAAACAGGTGAGCGAGGTGCACAAAGAGGGAAGTGGGTTGCAGAAAGAGGCAAGAGAGGTGCAGAAACAGACAACAGAGGTACAGAAACATGGTTGAAGGGTACAAAAAGAGGCAAGAGGAGTGCACAAAGAAGCAACAGAGATGCAATAAAGGCAAGAGGTGAAAAAAGGGACACAGGACGTACAGAAAGAAGCAAGAGAGGTACAGAAAAGGACAACAGAGGTACAGAAAGAGGGAAAGAGGTACAGAAAAAGGCAAAAGAGGTTCAGAAAGGGACAAGAGACGTGCAAAAAGAAGCAAGAGAAGTATAGAAATTGGCAAGAGAGGTGCAGAAACAGGTGAGCGAGGTGCACAAAGAGGGAAGTGGGTTGCAGAAAGAGGCAAGAGAGGTGCAGAAACAGGCAACAGAGGTACAGAAACAGGGTAGAAGGGTACAAAAAGAGGCAAGAGGATTGCACAAAGAAGCAACAGAGATGCAAAAAAGGCAAGATATGTGAAAAAAGGGACACGGGACGTACAGAAAGAAGCAAGAGAGGTACAGAAAAGGGCAACAGAGGTACAGAAAGACGTAACGGAGGTGTAGAAAGAAGCAAGAGAAGTGTGGAAAGAAGCAAGTGCGCTCCAGAAACAAGCAAGTGAAGTGTAGAAAGAACTAAAAGGGGTGCAGAAACAGTCAAAATAGGTAGAGAAAGAAGCAAGAGAAGTACAGAAAGAAGCAAGAAATGTAGAGAAAGAGGCAACAGAAGTGCAGAAAGAGGCAAGAGAGGTGTAGAAAGAGGCAGGAAAACAGCAGAAAGAGGCAAGAGAGGTAGAGAAATACAGAAGAGGGATGTAGAAAGAGGCAAGAGGGGTACTCAAAGAACCAAGACAAGTGCAGAAAGAAGCAAAAGAAGTACAGATAGAACAAATAGAGGTGAAAAAACAACAATAAAAGTACGGAAACAGGCAAGAAAAGTGAACAAAGAGGCAAAAGAGGTACAAAAAGAGAGAAGAAGAGTACAGAAAGAGACAAGTGAGCTGCAGAAAGAAGAAATTGATGTGCAAAAACAACTAACAGAGGTACAGAAAGAGGCAAGAGATGGACAGAAAGAAGCAAAAGACGTGCAGAAAGTGGCAAGAGAGATGCAGAAAGAGGCAAGAGGGGTGCTGAAAGAGCCAATAGAGGTACACAAACATGCAACAGAGGAGCAGACAAAAGCAAATAGAGTGCAGACACAGGCAAGAGGAGTGCAGAAAGAAGCAACAGAGGTGCAGAAAAAATCAAGAGAGGTGCAGAAAGAGGAAAAGAGCTGCAGAAAAAGGCAAGAGAGGTTTAGAAAAAGACAAGACACATAAAAAAAGAAGCAAGAGAGGTGCAGAAATTGGCAAGAGAGGTGCAGAAAGAGGCGAGGGAGATGCAGAAAGAGGCAACAGAGGTACAAAAACAGGGAAGAAGAGTGTAGAAAGAAGCAACAGAGATGCAAGAAAGGCAAGGGAGGTGCAAAAGACATACAGAAATTGGAAAGAGAGGCACAGAAAGAGGTGAAGAAGGTGCACAAAGAGGCAAAAGACGTATACAAAGATGCAAGAGAACTACAGAAAGAATCAAGTGAACTGCAGAAACAATCAAATGAGGTGCGGAAAGAACCAAGAGAGGTGCAAAAAGAGGCAACAAAAAGGGAATAAAGAGGCAACAGAGGTGCAGAAAGAGGAAAGAACGGTGCAGAAAGAGGCAAGAGGAGTGCAGAAAGAAGCAACAGAAATGCAGAAAGAGCCAACAGAACTGCACAAAAAAGTAACAGAGGTGTACAAAGAGGCATGTCAAGTACAGAAAGGACCAAGAGAACTCCAGAAATTTAAAACAGCAATGCTTCCTGTGTTTCTGTTGTAAGTCTCACCATGTTCCTGAAAACATGCATGCATGAGTATGTGCCTTTTGCTAGTGGCATCATACATAAAAGAAACATACAAATAGTTTTATACCTGTGTTTCACACATCTAGCATCTTTAGATGCATAACACCTGTGAGAATACATGTACAAGTAGAGATATACCTGTGGGACAAGACCATGCAGACCTTTAAACTTGACAGACTGCAATTCCCATTTCAGGCAGACACCAAAATTTATACAGCGTACTTCAAGTGTACCTTTCCACAGACTCATACAAAGTACCCTAATCATTAATACCTCTTCCAACATGTCTTAAACCTCACTTCTCTGCTGCACCTTCATTTTTCACCAACTGCTCAGAATGTTAGAACAACCAAATTTTAAATAGCAATCCTTCCCATGTTACTGTTGTAAGTCTCACCATGTTCCTGAAAGCATGCATGCATGTCTCTCTGACTTTTGCTAGTGGAATCATACATAAAAGAAACATACAAATAGATGTATACCTGTCTTTCACACATCTAGCATCTTCAGATGCATAACACGTGTGAGAATACATGTACAAGTACAGACATACGTCAGTCACAAGACCACACAGACTTTTAAATTTGCCAGACTGCTTTCCCAGTTTGAAGCAGACACCTAAATGTATATGGCGTACTTCACATATACCTTTCCAGAGACTCATACAAAATACCCTAATCACTAATCCCGCTGCCAACATGTCTTAAACCTCACTTTTCTGCTGCATCTTCATTTTTCACCGACTGCACAGAATGTTAGACTTACCAAATTTAAAACAGCAATGCTTCCCATGTTTCTGTTGTAAGTATCACCAGGCTCCTGAAAACATGCATGCATGAGTCTGTGCCTTTTGCTAGTGGCATCATACATAAAAGAAACATACAAATAGTTTTATACCTGTGTTTCAGATGTCTAGCATCTTCAGATGCATAACACGTGTGAGAATACATGTGCAAGTAGAGACATACCTCACTCACAAGATCATGCAGACCTTAAAACTTCATAGACTACACTTCCCATTTCAAGCATATACCTAAATTTATACGGCGTACTTCAAGTATACTTTTCCAGAGACTCATACAAAGTACCATAACACGTGTGAGAATACATGTGCAAGTAGAGACAGACTGCACTTCCTATTTGAAGCAGACACCTGAACATATACGGTGTACTTCAAGTATACCTTTCTACAGACTCATGCAAAATAGCCTAATCACTAATCCCTCTACCAACATGTCTTAAACCTCACTTTTCTGCTGCACCTTCATTTTTCACCGACTGCTCAGAATATTAGACCTACTAAATTTAAAACAGCCATCCTTGCAATGTTACTGTTGTATCTCCATGTTTCTGAAAGCATGCATGCATGTGTCTGTGCCTTTCGCTAGTGCAATCATGCATAAAAGAAACATACAAATAGTTGTGTACCTGTGTTTCAGATGTCTAGCATCTTCAGATGCATAACATGTGTGAGAATACATGTGCAAGTAGAGACATACCTCACTCACAAGATCATGCAGACCTAAAAACTTCATAGACTACACTTCACATTTCAAGCAGATACCTAAATTTATACGGCGTACTTCAAGTATACTTTTCCAGAGACTCATACAAAGTACCCTAATCACTAATCCCTCTACTAACATGTCTTAACACTCACTTTTCTTTTGCAGCTTCAGTTTTCACCAACTTCTGAGAATGTTGGGCCTAACAAAATGTAAAACAGCAATTCTTCCCACGTCACTGTTGTAAGTCTCACCATATTCCTGAAAGCATGCATGAATGTGTCTGTCCCTTTTGCTAGTTGCGTCATACATACAAAAAAACATACAAATTGTTGTATACCTATGTTTCAGACGTCTAGCATCTTCGGATTCCTAACATGTGAGAATACATGTACAAGTAGAGACATACCGCAGTCACAAGACCACACAGTCCTTAAAGCTTGACAGACTGCTTTTTCCATTTCAAGTAGACACCTACATTTATATGACATACTTCAAGTGTACCTTTCCAGCGACTCATACAAAGTCCCCAAATCACTAATCACTCTGCCAACACGTCTTAAACCAGTTTTCTGCTAAAGCTTAATTTTTCACCAACTTCTCACAATGTTACACCTACTAAATTTAAATGAACAATCCTTCACATGTCACTGTTATAAGTCTAACCATATTTCTGAACATATGCATGTGTATGTCTGTGTCTTTCCCATGTCACTGTTATAAGTCTCACCATATTCCTGAAAGCATGCACGCATGTGTCTGTGCCTTTTCCTAGTGGCGTCATATATAAAAAGAAACATACAAATAGTTGTATACCTGTGTTTCAAACGTGTACCATATTCAGATGCATGACACATTTGAGAATACATGCACAAATAGACACATACCCCAGTCCCAAGAGAACACAGACCTTTAAACTTGGCTCAGTGCAGTTCCCATATCAAACTGAGATCTACATTTATACACCCAACTTCAAGTATACCTTTCCAGAGACTCATACAAAGTATCCTAATCACTAAAACCTCTGCCAACATGTTATAAAGCTCACTTTTCTGCTGCACCTTCATTTTTTTACCTACTGCTCAGATTGTTAGACCTACCTAACTTAAAACAGCAATCCTTCCCATGTTACTGTTGTAAGTCTTACCATGTTCCTGAAAGCATGCCAGCATGTGTCTGTGCCTTTTGCTACTAGCATCATACATAAAAGAAACATACAAATAGTTGTATACCTGTGTTTCACACTTCTACCATCTTCAAATGCATAACACGTGTGAAAATACATGTACAATTAGAGACATACCTCAGTCACAAGACCATGCAGACCTCTTAACCTGACAGACTGCACTTCCAATTTCAAGCAGACACCTACATTTATACGGCGTACTTTAAGTATACCTTTGCACAGACTCATACAGAATAGCCTATTCACTAATCCCTCTACCAACATGTCTTAAACCTCACTTTTCTGCTGCATCTTCATTTTTCACCGACTGCTCAGAATGTTAGAGCTACCAAATTTAAAACAGCAATCCTTCCCATGTTACTATTGTAAGTCCCACCATATTCCTGAAAGCATGCATGCATGTGTCTGTGCCTTTTGCTAGTGACATCATACATAAAAGAAATATGCAAATAGTTGTATACCTTTTGTTTCACATGTCTAGCATCTTCAGATGCATAATACGTGTGAGAATACATGTACAAGTAGAGAAATACCTCAGTCACAAGACCATGCAGTTGTTTAAACTTGGCAGAATGCACTTCCCATTTCAAGCACACACCTACATTTATAAGGCGTACTTCAAGTATATCTTTCCAGAGACTCATACAGAGTACCCTAATCACTAAAACCTCTGCCAGCATGTCTTAAAACTCACTTTTCTTTTGCAGCTTTAGTTTTCACCGACTCCTGAGAATGTTGGGCCTATCAAAATTTAAAACAGAAATTCTTCCCATGTCACTGTTGTAAGTCTCACCATATTTCTGAATGTATGCATGCGTTTGTCTGTGTCTTTTGATAGTGACATCATACATAAAAAGAAATACAGAAATACTTGAATATCTGTATTTCAGACCGCATACTCTCTAAATTTATGTAGAAGAAAGTGTATGTATTCCTTTCTGATCATAATGCAGGGAACATGGGTGTAGAGTTACATAGACTGCGATATAGTTTAATACATCTGTCAATATAAATAAAACTGTACTACTTTCATTAGAGACTCAGGAAGCATACACATTACTATGCACAACCTATTTCAATCTTCATTTCCGTACAATAAAACAAACTAAAATACACTTTCATACATTTCGTAACATATTTCAAACATCACACTTCTCTAATAGTTTGAAAACTTTAAAAATAATGCTTTTCAAAGTTAAAAATATCACTACAAAGACTGAAGCACTACTACACAATACATAACACACCTTACAAATGTCTAACTCACCTCTCAAATAGTATTGCAGAATATCAAATATCAGAAACTCCTAAAAGATTTTCTTTCCAACACAATAAATGTGGTGCACCACTTTGAGCAAGGTAAAACCAGTAATGGCAAACTTTCCCTCTCTTTTTGCACACAAATGAATGTTGTAACAAATCAAAATGCTCTCTTCAGTTTTTCAAATTCTAAAACCCATTTCTATTGGTTACACATATTAACCCTTTAGTACTCTCTTCCAAAAGTACCCAATCTGGTTCTGTAATTTATAGGAGTCGCAACTCCTTCGCCGTGCCGCAGTGTAGCATCGCGATGGAGCCGCAAACCCTTACAAGAGTTCAAAAACCTATTTCCAATAATACTATTAATATTTTTTAACAACACACTACTTCTAAACATACTACTGATTTGGGAAAACTTACTTTAGTAGCCTATCACTTATATATAAGTTAGCATTTCATATTTTAAAACCACAGTTAAGTTTCAACCCTTCTCCCATTCTGTTTAATCCTAGTTTCCATAGTAACACTTTCTGCAACATTCAATGTACCAGAAGGTCGCAAGTTCACCATTTTTCCAAATTCAGCACACTAGCTTACAAATGCAAATAGCAGGTGTGGTGACTTTTGCAAAATATTACCTTATCATATCTACTGTACCTTTCAAACATTTTTCAATAACCAATCAGAAACATGCTTCTTCAGGAAAGTAACATGCATCCTATTTTTTGAGTACACAATGTTTATGACCAACCAATCAGTTATCTGCTTTTTCTAAAACAGAACCATCTCCACCATTTTAAATACCTCTCATTCCACCAACTGACTCACTAAGCTACAGACGTCTTTTGATTCCTTCCACACATCCCTTCAAAATGCTTACAGTATGGATTGTAGGGCACAGCTATGTTTTCTGGGGTAAAAGGTATGTTGAGCCACAGAGGCATTGACAAAGACCTAGGTTTGCAAAATGTGGATATTAAATGGTTTGAACAGAGAGGATTATAGTGGCACCAATTGATGCCTTTGGTTAAAACCTTTTTGCATCTCCAACCCCCTGACCTCATGATTGTGCACTGTGGTGGCAATGACGTATGCACATTGACTGGGGTAGGGCTGGAAATCCTAATGAAGGATACCTTTGCACAATTAATGCTCCTTTTCGCGCAAACTGTCTTTGTATACTCTAATATATGCCAAAGACAGAAAAGGAAGTGGTCAAATCAATTCTGTCCACAGATTTAGAAGGCTAGGAAGAGTGTCAATAACGCTGTTTCTGCTTACCTCAGAGACCATAGGACGGGCTCCATCTAATACAACAATCTCCATTTTGATATGCATTACATCTACAGAAGTGATGGAGTTCATTTCACAGATGAAGGAAACAGTGTGTTTCTCAACAACCTTAAGCTGTGCATCCGCACTTACATGTAGCTCCAACAAAGTATAATGAAAACAAAGGCTCTTTTTAGAGCCACCCTATAACCCAACAGTGAATCTTATTTATTTTTTAACATACATACTCTTTTTAAATATTTTCTGGATTCGTGAACCCGTCGCAAATCCACAAAACAAAAGCACTAATTCAATGTACTACAACACAATACACTTTTCAAGTTTAACTTTTAATTTGAATTTTTTCATATTATTTCTAACTCTATCAAATTTAATGTGATTATTAACCTCAATCTCACTAGCTCTATAAAAAAAGTTCACAAATGCAACACTACCTTCTGAATTATATACTATTTAATTATTTATTTAAGGTGGCTCGGCGAATCCACCGCGACGTTACACTGGGGACCACGCTGGGAGCTGCTATAGGGTCACAACTCCTATCACGAGAGAAAAAAAATAATTATTATTGCCCCCCAGTTTCATTGCCCAATATCGGCCCCCGGGACCCCAACCCCGGGGCCCGGCCATTTAATAAAAAAAAAAAAAGGGAGAGGGGGCCGCTTGGCCCACCCTCCCGGGCCATTTTGGGCCCCAAGGACCCCATCCCTGGGGCTTAGCCAACTTTTTTTTTTTTTAATGGGTAGGGGCCTATGTGGCCCCCCTACCTGGGCCATTTTGGGCCCGGGGACCCCAACCCCCGAGGCTTGGCCTCTGGTTGGGGACCGCGGGGTGCCCCAATGCCCCATGGTCCCTGCCGGCTCTGCACCCCCTCCGGGAGCAGGCATTGCTTTTAGGCAAAGGGAGCTGCTGACATTGCTTTTGGGCAAAGGGAGCTGCCCGGCCCCCCTCCAACATGTGTGTAGCCCCGGGGAGGTGGTGGTCCCCGGGGCCGGGGGTCGCAATGGACCCCCACATTTAAATAATTACTGCCCCGGGGAGGTGGTGGTCCCCGGGGCTGTGTGGAGGAGCTTGAGCCCCCACACTTAATTTTTAAAGTAAGCACCGGGGAGGTGGCTGTCCCCGGGGCTGCAGGGGGGCCGTGTGCCCCCCGCATTTAAAGCATATAGCCCCGGGGAGGTGGTGGTCCCCAGGGCTGTGCGGGGCCCGTGTGCCCCCCACATATCATTAACATAGCCCCGGGGATGTGGCGGTCCCCAGAGCCGCGGGCCTCCGCATCATAATTAAGCATTGCCCCAGGACCTGACTCACCCAGGGACTTAAAGAAAATGAAGCACGGGAGACAGCGCTTCGTTTTTTAAAAATAATATGACGGGATTCGCAGACCCTACGCGAATGTCGCCGAATTTTTTTAAAAAAAAAGCTTTTTTGGGCCTGCAGGCCTAGGGGGTCAGGGTGTTTCTGCCCTGCCCCCTTTTCTAGTTTTTTCACCTTTTTTCTTGTGACTCGGTTCAACCGAGTCACAAGATGGCTGCCAATACTTCCTGGTTTGAAGTGTTGGCAGCCAGTCACATTGCAAGGCTCGAGATCAGGAGGGTTCGCGGATCCTTCATGCCATATATAGATATCTGTAAATATTAAATTTTCTCAAAAACTACTGAAGGGATTTACACCATTTAACAAAAAGAGTGTACTCTGGAACAAGAGCTACCTTTCTGCCAAATTTGGTGTAATTACGTTCAGCAGTTTAGGCTGTAGCTGCGTCAAAAATTTCCTATGGAAATTAACATGGAGAAAACGCGTTTTGAGACCACCCTTTTTTCTCGGCCCCCGCTTCACGAATCACCCTGAAACTTTCAAGACTGGAGCTGACCTGAGCGCCCCATTAGTTTTGCGAAGATTCGTCAAACAGTGCCAAAGATATTGGCAAAAGAAAAAACGCTTTTCCTATGGCGGTCGCCCAGTAGGTTGTTATAGTTAGGACATTGTTTTTATTCAAAAAGCGTTTTTTCTTTTGTCAATATCTTTGGCGCCGTTTGATGAATCTTCGCAAAAGTTTCGAAACTAATGACCAGCTCAGGTCAGCTCCTGTCTTGAAAGTTTTGGGGTGATTCTTCAAACGGGGGCCGAGAAAAAAGGGGGGTCCCAAAACGCGTTTTCTCCATCTTAATTTCTATAGGAAATTTTGGAACAGGCTACAGCCCGAACTGCTAAACGGAATTACACCAAATTTGGCAAAAAGGTAGCTCTTGGTTCAGAAAGCAACCTTTATTTTAAATGGTGTAAATCCGTTCAGTAGTTCCGGAGAAATTCCACACAAAAAAATGTATATATCTGAGCACCGAGGAGGATTCGCGAACCCTCCCGAGCACGAGCTTCATTCTGATTGGCTGTCAACACTCCAAACCAGAATGTGTTGGCAGCCATCTTGTGACTCGGTAAAACCAAATCACAAGAAATCAGTTGAAAAAAAGATTAAAAACAAGAAAAGGGGGCAGGGTAGAAACACCCTGATCCCCTAGGCCTGCTCAGGGGGTCCCACAGGGACCCCCAGGCCCACAAAAAGCATTTGTTTAAAAAAAAGTCAGAATTCGCGCTGAGTGCGCGAATCCCGCCCCAAAAAAAACACGTGAATTTTAGTATATAGAACACCTTTTGCGCGCTTCTGCAGAGTCAACCAGTCCAATAACAGGGTACTTTCTATTTGGCGTTTAACTTTTAATGTTATCATATGTTATAATCCTCAAGCTCCCATTGCTGAAGAAGTAAGGTGGGGAATCCTGCGTGCTGCACTTTTTATGAAATGTTAACTAGCTGGATGCGTTTTGTGTAGACGATGATAAATGTGGAAACCATGCCAAAAACACTGATCAGATAGAGCGCCAAGTACCCGGTTGGTAGCGGAGGAAGAGGTTCCAGTGCATTATCTGAAAGCGCGGCTGCATATCACACCTGTCGCTGTCTGCCCCTCACCGTCTTCCAGGCCCTGTCATACACCAAGTACCTACGCCAGCGAAAGCCGCACCCGTCTTCACTTTTGGTGCCGTGCACGAAAATGCGTGGGGGTTGGAGGAGGTTGTTGGAGGCATTCCGTTAGAATTTTGTTTCTGTTGGGTTGGATGAGTGGACGTCATGGGGACGCCCATGTCTGCCACACTCACTTTAAGAAGCACCAGTAAACAGGAACATTCAGGTTCAAAATGTCCCACTCTTCAAGCCAGTCCATCGCCCAGGGAAATGCCGTAACACGGACTTATTCAAACGAAAAGCTACTCACGGCTCTAAAGAGGTCTGCGAATATTTAAGAGTTGATGCAGTAATGTACTCTGTTCGCCCTGTTTATAATTATTACTCATTCACAGGCATACTGCATATAGGCGAATCCTTTCAGGAGACATACAGGCTTTGATATATAGAGCACCGCATATATTTCCCATTAACATTTTTATACAAGAGCGCGCGCATTTGACCTACTTCTGCATCTTCGACAACAGAGCAATGCTTTTCGGACGAAGGGATTTATGAAGCATAGTTTTACCCCAACCACAACGAGCTTACACCTACTTGAAAAGCTTTCCTTCTGTCCAATGAGAATTGTCGTTTATTTCCACTAAGAGGACCACAGCCTCGCACATGGCATCCACATTTCTACGTGACTCCTGCTGCTTGGCTGTGTTTTCATTGTTCCTGTCTGGAAGCATTCGTGTGACATAAATGCAGTATGACTACAAGTGGGCCATTGCCAAGCACAGGCACCATCGTTCATTTATCATAGACTGCCAGAGCCAAAAAGTGAGACATAAATCAATAGGCTGTTAGCTGAAGATGCTACCGCGGTGCTCTGTATCTTACAGAGCGAGGCTGCATGCACTATAAATGTCGGGTGTGATAAATGTAAACAGTTCTTACTGGTTCACGAGGGGTTTCTTCCTTGATCGTAAAGTATAAAGCGCACATTATCGCAAACCATACAATCAGAGTTTATCTTAAGATCTGCTGGATGTTCAGATCCTCCTCGGCATGACATATACAACATTTTGAGCCTGAATTTCTTAAATAACTACCAAATATATATACTTCAAATCATAACAAGCATTTTCAATGCAATAGGTCTCGCATTTACCTGTGTTTGAGCTATTGACATTGCAAATAACAATGCCTTTTATTTTTGTTTTTGTTTTTAAAACATAAATAAAAGGCATTGTCATTTACAATGCCAATAGCTTAAACTTGCGTAAATGCAAGACCTATTGCATTGCAAATGCTTGTGCCAGGACTGATGTCGGTGTTCAGTCCTTCCCTGGAGCGCCTGTGGCGGGCCCTGGGCGGGAAGGCTTTGAAGAAGTGACGCAGGCCGAGGGGAGAGTTTACCTGAGTAAAACTTGCGGGCGTAGGAGCGGTTTCTGAGCAGCGGCCTGAGCTGTGCGGACTGACAGTGGGACTGCAGGCTGTGCTGCAGCCACAGCTCGGCCGTGCTGCGGCTGCTCAAGCCGGTACCGTTCCGGAGGCTCTTCTCCTACAGGTTCGGAAACTGCAAAACAGAAGAACGGCAGTCAACAAACACAAGCTGCTGCAACAACCGCTGTGGGCACACACTTCTGGATGCTGGCACGCCCCCTGTCCCCCCACCCCCGAGAGGCTGGCATGCATGTCCTTACAGTAGGCATTTCCACTGAGCAAACAACTGCTGTTGGCCATTTCCTGGCTCAGTGAAAACACACAGCATCATTCACATGTCCGCTCCAAGGCCTACAGGCGCAGTCTATGGTTTCTTACTCTGAACGCCTGTAGCCCCCGCTCCAGACACTGCACAGAGGACCAGGGCTGCCCAAGGAGGCCACACTGGAGGACAAAGTAGGAAAACAGACAGAAATCACTTCCGTGCAAATACACCCTGCTCACTCCATGTTAGGGCACTAAATATACACCACAGACTCAAACCTAACGTGAGAATTCACCTGCGGGAGGATAGGTCGTTGGGCCTGGGGCTGCTACCCTCTCAGGTCAGCAGCAGCCTCCGCCTGGGTTACTGAAGAAGTCTGCTCACGACGTGTGCCAAAAGTGAGATGGAGGCCACCCTGTGTCTGTCTGTCTGCGGATGCAACCTTGTCACTTTAGATCCTATCGACTCACTGCCCCCGCCCTCGGCTCTTGTAACCCGGGGAGGGCTTGTGTTAAACAGTAACCCAGGGCCCGCTCTAATGCTTGTGGCTGGACAGGTGGTGCTTCCTTCCTGGCACCCTTACTTCGCTGCAGGGTGGGCGGGGGAGTCATGCAAATAAAAGGCAGATTTTTGCAGCCTTGGTGGTGGCACCTGCACTCTGACTGTTTCTCCTCGTTACAACACACACACTGACTAGAAACAGTGCGATAGCTCAATGGGCTAATCTACCCGCCACGGAGTTCTGTGATGCCATAGACTTGAATCCATGCGGTCACCGGCGAGCCCTGCATGGGTGCACCTTTCGAGGGTGGACAGAGAACCCAGGACTTCAATAGGAACATCCATTATTAAACCGCCTAGCAACACTGTAGCTTCTGGTGTGAGTTGTCAAATGGTCGATATTAGTAGTAATGATGCGTGTTCCTAATCAGTTCCTTGAACTATCGCAAGGGTTATATTGCCAGTTGACCTACCCCTCTGTGAGATCACATCTCATTTAACTACTCAGTGCATTGTGGGAGCTGGAGTCCTGGCTCGCTCGACTGAGCTGGCGCTCTGGGTAATAATTCATTAAAGGGAAAGCAAAAATCGAAATGGGGTGTGTTGTGCATTTTATCCAACCCCATATCCCGCCTGAGCATGGTCCACATGTCCTGGTAGTTGGGCCTTTGGTCATCTGCACCCCAGCATACAGTACCATAGCCCACTTTTCACACAGCACCCCCAACCTGACATGCATGTGCTCTTCCATCTAACCCACTCGTCCCCAAACATGTGCACATTTTTGAACGTCTTGCCTTGCCACACCCAAACCCCTGGCACCACTTGCAAGCCGCACTCTACTTGCATAGCTACGCTTCCACCATAGCTGTTGAGTCACCAAAATGCCAGGGATTGGGAATTTAGATAATGCATCCCTTAATAAGCATGCTTTCTATAACAATATATGTTATGTAGCGCTGCATACTTCAATTCTGCTGCTTATAAGCGATTTGAATAACAAGAGTTACTAGGAAGGACCTCATGTAATGGTTCTCAGTTTCGCCAGATCGGGAGGTATAGCGGTAGCCCCGGCTGCTCCCACCTCACGTTGCACCGCAGAGGGCCACACTCACTCATTCACCTTGTCCAGGTGTCTGGAGGCGCCGGAGCTCACCCAGCGGAGGTCCTTCACGAACTGCCAGTAGTCCCACTCCGAGTTGTAGGCCTTTCCGGGAGAGAGGCAGTTAGACACTGCAGTGGGCGGGGTGGGAGGAGGGGGCAGGCAGACACAGACAGACAGGCAGACACAGACTGCATTCTGGGAGTCAGAGGCGGGGCCTGGGCATAAATGCACGCCGCAGTGCGGGAGCGGGAAATTTGAGTTGTGTGATTGCCGCGCGGACCGCTGCTGTTTGCGCTTCGCTGAAAAAACCCTTTTTAACTGTTAGAATTGTATTATTGTATTTTTAAAATTGAAATCAGTCTCTCCACAGTAGCGGGCGGACCCCTTACTTTCTGTTCGGCACCACCCCTCAGCTTCAGCCAATCTCGCCGGGAGGGGGAGGAGTCAGAGGCAGGGCCTGGGCATAAATGAACGCCGCAGCGCAGGAGCGCAGCGGACGTGCGCAGTGGGCGCGCCGAAGCCCGTCTGCGCCCGTTCGCGCCCCAACGGGCCCGGGGGCCAGGAACTTTGGCCAATTTATTAAATACTCCTCTGAGGAACTCAGAACAATGGCCCAGCCGGGCTTCCCCCTTGATCCCTCTACCCACATGCACATCAGCGTTAACGGCATCTCTCAACCACGGAGATCCCATGTCGTTCTACCACCCCCCACTCCTTACCGTTCCCAAGCTCTTGGCCCTACCAAAGTAAAACACACTGCCCTACGTATTTTCTATCTCAACACCCGCTCCTTGGTTAAACACCAGTTGGACATCCTTTTGTTGCTCATGTCAGAAAAACCAGACGTTTTTCTGGTCACGGAAACTTGGCTAAATCACGATTCCACCCCGGACATACTAGCGGCGTTACCTCAGGACGATTACATACTACATGCAAATCGGCTTCCAGACCACAAATTCACTACCATCACCCCCCTCAGTCTCCCGGCGGTAGAGAATATTGCCATTAAACTAGAATCCAGTTCTGGATCTCTCATCTGTGTTCTTATCTACAGGTGCCCACAGCACATGCCTGCATTCCCTCTCTCTCTGAGCGAACAAATGGCCAATTTGGTCACGAATTATGATAACATACTACTCATAGGCGACCTGAACTATTGGTTCAACGACGCCCTCGGTGGGCCGCACGCGGCAGAATTATCTGATTTACTCTCTAACCTTAACTTTACTCAGCACATATCCTCTGCTACCTATATCAAAGGGCGCACACTGGACCAAATTTGGTCCACCAATCTAATACTGTCGGTGCCCTCAATCTTACCATGTATATGGTCAGATCATCATTTAATAAAATTTACTGCAACGATCCCCCTTAACATTAAGACCCCCAAGGCTGAGGGTGGCATGATAAGAAGGTGGAAGGCTCTCAATAAACAGGAATTTATTGACACCTTCGCCAGCTCAGTGCCCGCCCTTAACCCCGATATTAACTCCACGGAAGAGAACATTTCTGCCTGGCTACTAGCGGCCTGCAACACACATGCCCCGCTTACAAAACTCAACCGTGCTCGCCGAGCCAACGCTCAGAAATAATTTTCTGTCGAGCTAAAAAAGCAAAAACTTGCGCTCCGCCAAAAAGAAAGGAGATGGAGACTAAGATACTCCCTCGAAGAAAAACTCCAGTACTCAAAGGCTCGCAAAGAGTATAAAAACGCCATAACGGCGGCCAAGGCCGCCTATTTCTCTGCCAGAATCCTGAGCTCCCATAACAATTCAAAGGAAATCTTTACGATAGTCAATGACCTATGTAATGCTGAGAGAATTCTCCCTAAACAGACTCCTACCCAAGATCTATGCAACTCCCTGAATGATTTTTTCATGGATAAAATCTCCAGCATTAAAGCCAGCATCTCCACTTCCAGACACTTGGAGCCCCCCGACACCATGATAACCAATGCAGCCACCATAGACCACTTCCCGGCCATTTGTCCACAGGCCTTTTCAGACTTGCTGGCCCGAGTCAAATCAGGCTCCCCTAGAGACTGCTGCCCCCCTCACATCCTAAAGGACACCCTCTCTGCTCTGCCACATACCGTGCTGCCCTTCTTAAATGAGTCTCTCTTGCAGGGTAGGGTCCCTAGCACATTCAAGAATGCGATAGTGGTCCCTCTCCTTAAGAAACCTGGGGCTGACCCCCTGAATCCATCTAACTATCGCCCCATCTCCCTGCTCCCCTTCCTGGCCAAGATCCTAGAGGCTCATGTCGCTAGGTGTCCAACTTCATTGAACATTCGGAACACCTAGAGCCTCACCAAGCAGGCTTCCGGCCCGCTCACTCCACTGAGACAGTAATCCTTGCGGTTCTGGACGCCTTACGAGCAAAGGCGGACAAGGGCATTCCTCAGGCCTTGGTGCTACTCGATCTGTTGGCCGCTTTTGACACGGTCGACCATAAAATCCTGTTGGACCGTGTCAGACAGGACGGCATACAGGGCTCCGCCTTCAACTGGATTAAGTCCTTCCTTGAGGGCCGAACCCAGGCAGTACGCATTGCCCCTTTCACTGCCCCCAAGATCGCCACCACATGTGGGGTCCCACAAGGATCGTCGCTGTCTCCCCACCTATTCAATCTTTACCTCCTGCCCTTGATTCACTCTTTAAGGAACAGGAAGGTAACCACATTCAATTACGCTGACGATCTCCAGCTTGTTTCACTATTGATAACTCCCCCAACTCAGTCCAGGAATTCCAAGCCACCATGCTCCACATCCAGCATTGGATGGACCTCAACCATCTCAAACTTAATCCGGGCAAGACCGAACTAGTCCTGCCCGGGAAAGGCCAGACCTTTTGGGGCCCACATTACTGGCCGATTGAACTAGGACCTCCCCCCACCCCGTCCCTCTCTGTAAAAAGCCTAGGGGTTACCATAAATGCTGATCTCTCACTCAGAGGCCAAGTAGGGGCAGTGGTCTCCACCTGCTTCTTCCAGTTGTGAAAATTAGGAAGATCGCCCACCTGCTCACCCACTCCGCTCTCATACAGGTAGTGATTGCCCTGGTACTCTCTCATCTCGACTTTTCTAACTCTATCTACCTCGGCCTGCCATTGTTTTTACTTAAACGTCTCCAGCTGGTGCAAAACCAAGCTGCGCGACTAATCTACAAACAACCAAAATGGCAATCTGCCAGACCTTTATTATCAAAACTTCATTGGCTCCCTATTGCCCAACGTGCAGTCTTCAAGACAGGGTGCCTAATCTTTAAGGCCTTGCATTGTCGGAGCCCTAAATTCATCAGTTGCATGATATCAAGGCATGTCCCTCCCCGCAACCTGCGTTCAGCCTACCTCCAGCTGCTAACTACCCCTGCCTTCAAGCTCAAACGCCAGGGAGGGTGTAGGTTCTCCTTTCTCGCCCCTAAACTTTGGAATTCCCTACCACTAGTAATCCGGTCCTGCGACAACCTCCTGGGGTTCAGAAAAATGCTCAAGACATGGCTGTTTGAGCAGGCTCATGCGTAATCCGTCTCTGCCTTGACACTGCCCAAAGCAAGTGCCATGAAACCTCTCGGTGAACGTGCGCTATAGAAATTCTTGCTAACATAATATAACCCCTCCTGCCTCTTTCTGTACCTCTCTTGCCTCTTTTTGCACCTCTCCTACCTTTTTCTGCACCCCTCTTGCTTCTTTTTTCACCTCTGTTGGCTCTTTCTGCACTGCTTTTGCTTCTTTCTGCACCTCACTTGCCTCTTTCTGCACTTCTCTTGCTTCTTTCTACACCTCTGTTGCTTCTTTCAGGAATTCTTTTGCCTCTTTCTGCACTTCTCTTCCTTCTTTCTGCACCCCTCCTGCCTCTTTCTGCACCCCTGTTGCCTCTTTGTGCACCTCTCTTGCCTCTTTCTGCACTACACTTGCTTCTTTCTGCACCTCTCTTGCCTGTTTTGGCACCTCTGTTGCTTCTTTCTGCACTTCTATTGCCTCTTTCTGCACCTCTGACTTAGAGGTAGTTGTAATCCCCCTGCCCTATAATGTACTAGGGCCTTACAGGGGAGGTCATGCCAATCACAGGGGTACCCCAACCCATTGTGTACCCTAGTGTATGTAGGTGTTTTCACTGTATTCTAAGTGTCTTTCAGCATAGCACTGGTTCCGGGCCTGGTTAGTCAGAGTCAGTTACCACCAGTACCAGTCAGCAAAGAATTGGGGGCACAGGATGACTTTGCAGCAAGGCCTCTTTCTGCACCTCTGTTGGTTCTTTCTGCATATCTCTTGCTTCTTTCTGCACCTTTCTTCGTCTTTATGGACTTCTGTTGCCTCTTTCTGCATTTCTCTTGTTTCTTTCTGCGCTTTTCTTCCTCTTTCTGCGCATGTCCTATCTCTGTAGGCATAGTTAGAAATTAGCATTTAAAAAACCTTTGAAATTCACTGAAAAAACCATAGGTTTGAGGGACGTTATAGTTAGAAATTAGCATTTAAAAAACCTTTGAAATTCACTGAAAAAACCATAGGTTTGAGGGACGTTATAGTTAGAAATTAGCATTTAAAAAAACCTTTGAAATTCACTGAAAAAACCGTAGGTCTCAGGAACGTTATAGTTAGAAATTAGCATTTAAAAAACCTTTGAATTTTACTGAATAAACCATAGGTTTCAGGGACGTTATAGTTAGACATTAGCATTTAAAAAACCTTAGAAAGTCATTTAAAAAACCACAGGTTTCAGGGACGTTATAGTTAGTTGGACATTTCACTCGTTCAAAACCTATGGTTTTTTCAGTGAATAAATATATATATATATATATATATATATATATATATATATATATATATATATATATATATATATATATATATATATATATATGAAACAAGAAACGTCTTATCCACGCTAGATCGATCAGCAAAGACGAAGCGAACCCAGATGCAGTGCAACGTAGTTTATTCAAACCCCTGCACCACCGCCATTATATATATATATATACACATATATACATATGTGTGTGTTTGCATATATAAAATTTCAGCGACAACGTAATGTTTTAACCTTAAAAACCACTACAATTCACCAGTTATCTCTAGTTATTATAACTCTTAGCTCGTGCCCTAAGGTAACTATAACTCGCACTTATGCCATTCACAGTATTGCCAACAAAGATGTAATTTAAAATATTGCAGGGATGTTATCAATGATGCTATAGAACATGTCATGAGTGATGTAATATGTGGGGTGTTTAGCTAACTATAGCGTCACTTCAACCTTTGTTTTTTCAATGAATTTCTAGTTTTTTTTAATGTAGAGTAATATTTTATTACCATACATAAAGCCAACCCCGCTATGCAAAGCCAAAGCCCATGCTCAGTGGGGGGATTAGCCGCAGGCCATATATCCAATCCACGGTGGACAGACAATTCCCCCTGTGCACAGACAATAGTGTGCGGTAGGCCTCAGGGTATGGCCACACTCAGGCAGACCCCATCCCCCCAGGGCCGATTTGTTAATAAAAGTAGAGGGGTGCATGCGGCCCCTCTTCCTGACCATTTGCAGGCCCCAGAGAAGCTCATCCTCCAGAGTCGTGTTTTTTTATTAAGGGGAGGAAGTGAGTGGCCCCCTCCTTGAGCCACTTTTGGCCCTGGGGAGCATGTACCCTGAGTCTTTATTTTTTTAATTAAGCGGAGGGGGTGCAAGTGCCTCCTCCCTGAGCCACTAAGGACCCCGGATACCCCATCCTCTGGGGTCTTTTATGAAATAATGGGTGGTAGTGCACAGGCACACACTTCCAGCTACTAGGGGCCCTGGGAACCCATTACCACAGCCAAAATGTATTTATAAAGGGGAGGGAGGCACACAGCTCCCTCCCTGAGCCACAAGGCACCCCAGATACTCTATTACTCAGTGCCTTTAAGAGGAGGTGTGGGTGCAGCCCCCTCAGCCACTAGAAGCCATGGGGACCCCATCTCCAGGGTTCTAAACTTGTTTTAAGGGGAGCCACTATGGACCCTGGGGAGGCCAACCCCCAAGGAAGTCTTCATTTTTAAAGGGAAGGGGTAGTACAACCCCCTCCCTAAGAATATAGTGGCCCAGGGGACTTTATCTCCTAGGTCCTCAGCTGCTCATGAGCTGGTGCCCCGTAGCCCACCTGGGGCACCCACTAAACAAAATGCTGGGGGCAGTGGGGGGAACCCCAGAGGCCCAATGATCCCAGCCATCTCCTGGCATGCATCCATCCTGGGTGCTGCAGGAGCTGGCATTGGCAATTGGGAGCAGCTGTTTCTGCTTGCACCCGCCAGGTGGGAGCAATCTGAGTTTCCCTGCTCACGAGGGAACAAGCAGGGAAACAAAAGTCTGCTCCTACCCAGTGGGAGTATTTTCAAAGCTCCCGCCAGATGGTAGCACACCTTCTTTTCCTGTCTTCACTCCTGCAGGCAGTGAAACCACTGTTTCCTGGGGCTGGGCTCCACGGGCCACATTGTAAGAGCCTGCCCCAGGGGATGGGGTCCCCGGAACCTTTTAAAACTCGGGGAAGGGAGTTGCATGCCCCTTCTCTTTACATATGTATTAACCCCAGTAGATGGGGGCCCATTGCTGGCTCAGGGAGGGGGGCCGTGTTTACCCCTCTACTATTGAAATACAATTCAGCCCCAGAAAATGGGGTCCCTGGGGCCTATAAAGGCTTGAGGAGACAGGCCATGTGCCCCAATCCCTTTTCATTTTACACTAGTGGCCCTGGGAGACAGTGTCTCTTTCCCTTTATTTTTCATGGTGGCCCCAGAACTCCAGAGATCGCCAGTAGGTAGTAATAGTTCTACCCCTGGGACATAGCAGTGCTCTGACTAGGGGGGAGATTTGACAGCTTCGGCCAACTCTGAGCAAACACTCTGCTGTCACAAGCAGGAACTGGGTTCCCGCTTGCTTAGAGCTGAGGTGTCGTCTGTTTCCCTGCCCTCAGAGATGCTGCCAGGAAAACAGAGGACAATTGCTTTAACACACATAGAGCTACATATTTAGCAGCTCCTTCTGTGTCAAAGCAATGCCGGCTCCTGCAGGAGACTGAAAGCCGCAGGGACTGCCCTCACAGTCCCAGTGCAAACTAGGTGCCCTGGGGAAACTCAGCAGACATGGCTGGACCTTGGGGGATGGGGTCCCTGGGACTGAAATTGGCCGATGGAGGAGAGCCACTCAGCCTCCTCTAGCATTTGAGAAAGGCCGGGCCCAAGAGGCTGGGGTCCGTGGGGCCAAATTCGGGCAGGGAGGGGGGGTCATGGATTGGGAAGCCATCATGGCAGACACCATCTGAATGAGCTCCGTCCCACCAAGCCCAAAATACGGCATCATCCGCAACAATTACCCCTCAGGTGGACCAGGCGACACTCCAGAGGAGTGACACCCGGGCGACGATCTAGTGGCAGTGGAGTGGTGCACCGGGGCACAAGAAACTGGCCCTGAGGGGAAGCTGCCCCAGCCCTGCCTCCACGGCCCACGGTGCCCGGCTGCTTGCCCCTCCTGCACCAGAGCAGGGATTGAGGTGGGCGAGCAACATCGGCCCACGAGACCTGCCCGTGACCTGATCACACAGCAAGTTAATCCAGCCTCCCTGGGGGTGTGAAGAGACAGTCGGAACAGCGGCGTGATGCGGCTGGACCTGGGGGGCTCGCCCTACTGAGGCCTGGGTGGTGACGGGGAGTGGCTGAACGTGCACGGCTGAGCTTCCCCAATGAGATGGATGCTAGATGGACTGGCCCCTCACCAGGAGAATCGGTTCAGGGGTGGGCACAGAAGACCTCTGCGGGTGACGCAAGGATCCCCCACCGGCTACTACATTTGAGTGGCACGTGTGGCCCACTGAGTCTGGCAGAAAGCTCTGCGCCCTGAGGGCTCAGGCTGTGGCCCAATACCTCCATACACAAGGAGCAACTGACCCAGGCACGGTAGGCCTGCAGTGCGGGACCAATCATTGAGGCACAGGGGGTGGGTGGGGGCCCTGTGCCTTAACCCTTGCAGCATGACACTGCCCAGGGCTGGGGCCTCCTACAGGAGATTTTGTTGCTTGTACACTCAGTGGGAACACAGATTGGGCGTTGCCCTGGGCCCCCCTTTACATAGACCAGATTGAGGGGTGGCCCAGGCGGCCATTCAGATAAATCGAGACGTGGGCAGAGGACTGGGGGTCCAGTGGGCGCGATCCCCTTACGGGGTCCGCTTAGGTGTCTGTCCCAGGGTTGCCGAATCGGCCGAGCTAGGCCAGGTACGGCTTGCCGCCTGGGGTTGACTGTTCCATGAGGCCCGGCCCGCAGTGACCCACCCTGATGTCCCCAGAGGAGGCTTCTGGAGAGGTCAACAGAGCTGCAAGGCAGTCACTCCTACTGTGAGGTGGTGCTCAGCCTGTGGGTCCTTCCTCCTGTCTTTATGTCAAAAGACAAGCCCCCGGGCCCTACCGCAAAACAAAGTATGCTTGACCAGTACACCACCACCCTCGCGGGGGCAAGCCGGGGGCAAGCCGTGCCAATGTGGGGGCCCTATGCCAGACAACGCCGCCCTGCGCGCCACAATAACGCAGTCCCGTGACATGTTGGATGCCAAGATCAGTGCAGTCGGCTCAGAAGTCTCATTTCTCAGACAGGAACTCAGGAAGGCTGTGGACCACATTACTGAGGCCGAAATCATCTGTTGAAGATACAGTTGCAGCCTTACAACAAAATGCTATAAGCTTACAGTGGTGACACAGGAACTTGCCTCACGGGTGGAAGATGCGGAAGGCCAAGCGAGACGGAACAACCCATGCCTTATTGGATTCCCGGAGGGATGTGAAGGTGCCTCAGTGGAGGCCTTTCTAACGCAATGGTTGAGATATTGCTTGCCAGAGGGCTTCCTCTCCTCCTGCTTTGTGGTGGAGCGAGCCCATCGAGCACTTATAAGTAAGCCCCCACGGGGGAACGGCCCGACCTGTCATCGCCAAACTGTTGAACTATATGGATCGAGACACTCTCCTTCAATTTGCCAGGGGCCACGAAGATAACTAGTATATGACTCTCATACCATCATGGTTTTTCCTGACTCAACCCAGCTCATTCAGCAACAGCACCAGTCATTCTCAGCGGCCAAACATAGACTCAGAGAACTGAACATTCAATACATGCTGCTATACCCGACACGGATGCGAATAATCTCTAAGACAAAATCTCTATTCTTTGATACCCCAGAGGCGATCTTTACATGGACTGGTAAAACTGTTCACCTCAGGCTGCACACTCCGCCTCCATTGGAATCGGACTCCTCACAGGTCAACAGAAGAAACCGCCCGAAGAAATCCACCTCCAAACAACAGCACAGGTCCATGTCCAACTGGCGTTCCCAGACACAGGGTGAAGACTCATGACTGCAACAGGGCGCCGCCTGGTGTCCAGTCACAGGCTCCCAGTCTGGATATTCACAGACTTGGTACACGTGGTCCACCCCTGGAAAATCACCAGGCTTGGAGGACCCCGACAGGCCCTAAGAAACCATGGTTGATGGTATTGGGATGTTGGGGAACCATTAGCGGGAGGATCCCGGAGTCCCCAGTTAGGGCCCTAGGAACACCTCGGCCACGACAGATACTTCATGTTGGCTGAGGTATTGGGGTGGAGGGAGGTGGGGCAAGGCATTATATATAGTTTTGCAGAGTTCAGTTCAGTTTAGGCACAGTGACACCATAGACCTTACACACTCACTCCGTACTTGGAAACCCCCCTGATACACGGATGGCTACAAATATACCCGGATGGCTTAATATTATGACATGGAACGTCCGTGAGGTCCTAGGTAAAATTAAGCTTGGAGCAGTTCTAAAGCAAGCTAAAAGACTAGAAGTTGACATACTCCTCATGCAGGAAACCCACATGATGGGTAATAAAGCACCCTGCCTAGCTCGCTATGGATTTGACCAGGTCTTTCATTCTGGGTTTGTCCATGGGTCAAGGGGTAAGGCTATTCTAATGCACCATAGGGTCCCGTATAGATCCTCCAAAGTGTGGTCTGATCAGGGCTGGAGGTATAACATTGTCACAGGCACACTGTATGGGGAACCTTTGACATTGGGAAGTTTCTATGCCCCCTTCCTCTGGGGCAAACTTTTGTAGACAGGGTCGTACACCTATAGGGGGAGCTCCCAGACAGTTTATCAGTAATGGCGGGCGACTGGAATGACATTATGGCACCCATTGACCAGTGGTGAGATGCGGGCCCGGGACACAGCGCAGGGGAATCTAAATTACATTGATTGGTCTCTGCTGTGGGATGGTTGGATGCATGGCGTGCCTATCATCAAGCAGAGTCAGGCTTCACCTTCCTCTCGGCGGTGCACGGGTCGCTTTCTAGACTAGACTACTTATTCCTCCCACTCCTACACATCCATAGAGTCACAGCGGTTTCCATCCTGCCCGGGGGGCTATCAGATCATTCCCCAGTAACATTAAGGCTACACATAGGACCCCGTAAATCTCCCTTTAGATGGCGAATGTCACCCTGGCTCTTACAAGACCCAGCCTATCAAACTACTCGGTGGCAAGCGATCATAGACTACCTGGGGTCTAATGTCGACACCGTCCCTTCCAGTACGATACTATGGGAAGCCCTTAAACCCACGATACAAGGTATAGACATCAGCCATTTTGCGGGAGAGAAATGCCGCCACCTCATGCAAGTGGTGGACCTTGAGACCTGCCAGCGTGGTTTCGCGGCCGTAGTGAGGGAGGGCAGGGGAGCCAATGCCAAGCGCTGTCTCCTCCTCGCACAACAGCAACTACACCAGTTGCTTACAAACTAAGCTCAACACATATGGCAAGTGATCCAATCCAGAATATATCAATGGGGTGACAAATCAAGCAAGATGCTACATTGCCTCTGTCAAGCGGCGCAGTCGCCCACCCGGGTGCTTGCCCTGCGAAACACAGAAGGGATCTTATGCACCACTCCTGGCTCAGTCGCTCAGGCGTTCGCATCTTATTACTCGACCCTGTACACAAAACAAGAAATTATATCCCAAGATCAAATTGGTGAATTCCTGAGAGATATAGCACAAAATCACTGCCCGACCATATCCGTGAGCAACTCGAAGAGCCAATCACAGTAGAAGAACTCCGCAGTGCCCTGTCGGGTTTGCGCACCGGCCGGACGCCAGGCCCCAATGGATTCCCGAGTGAATTTTTACAGTCTCAAATGGCCCTCTTAGGCCCACATCTCCATGAGGCACTTCAAGAAGCCCTGGAACAACGAATCCTGCCCCCGGACTGGAGACACATGCAAATTGTGATGTTCCTCAAGCCGGGGTGTCCACCTGAGGAACCCTCCTCATACCACCCAATCTCCCTTCTGAATTTTGAATCTAAACTCCTGGGTAAGGTCCTTCCTGACCGTCTTCGTACACATATCCACAAGCTCGTCCACCAGGATCAGATGGGCTTCATGCCACACAGATCCACGCGACATAATATCAGGCGAGTTCATAATGCCATTGCATAGGCCAAAGAACTCAGCCATCCTGCAGCCCTCTTCTAGCTGATATTGATAAGGCGTTTGACTCACTTAGTTGGGACTACTTATTTCTTCTCCTACGAGCCCTCAATTTCGGTCTACGGTTTCTTTCATATGTTCATCGCCTCTACACAGATCTCTCTGCTTCATTACGGGTGGTGGGGCACACTCGGATCGATTCCCAATCCATTGAGGCACAAGACAGGGATGCCCGCTTTCCCCGCTACTATTTGCTCTGGCGATTGAGCCCCTCGCGATCTTGTTTTTCTTTATAGACCCCGGTTTTCCGGTCCACGAATCTTGCAGATACTCTGTGTATTAGGGGAAACCACTGGACTCAGGACTAACCCGGCGAAGTCGGTGCTGTTCCTGTTCTGTGGAAACCAGGGGAGGGGCTCATGGGCAACCCAACTGACCCATGCTACGGGAGGATTCCAATACCTGGGGGTAATCATTTCGCCATGCCCGATCGTCTCCGGGTCACACAATATTCATCTATTGTTACCACTTCTATGAGAAGAGACAAAGGTGTGGTCATCTCTACCCCTATCCCTATACGGGAGGTCAACCATCTTCAAAATGGTCTCCCTACCGCGAATACTATACCAACTTCAAAACTTCCCTTATGTGATCCCACAATCGTGGTTCCGACAGGTCAATGCACTCCTTAATCAATTCATATGGGGAGGTGGTGCCACCAGGGTGGCCCTGTGGACTTGCACGCAGTCCACCTATTATGGGGTAATCGCCACGGCCAACGTATATGCTTACTACTCCGCCTCTCACTTACTCAACATTAATGAGTGGTGGTATAGTGCACGGACGGATACAGCGTTTGCAGTCCAGAGACAAGCGATGAATTCCCAGACTTTGATGGACCTCGTTTACAGTCAGGCAAACCTAGATCACCTACCTCCAGCATGTAAAGTGGTAATACAACTATGGCATTGCACAGTTAGGAGAATGGGTTGGGGAGGGTGACTGATGCAGACCCCGCTCTGGCACGGTACCTACCTCTGTCAGGTCGTCACAGTACCAGGATTTCATGCATGGGACCTTATAGGGATCTCTACACTAGGGGACATAATGCAGGGGGCGGTGTTTAACCCCTTCCCTGCTAGGCCTTTTCCCCTCCTGTGCTAAGCCTTTTTTTGGCTATTTGGGGTAGTTCGCGCTTAGGCCCCTGTAACGTTTTGACCACATAACGTATCCACGCCAAATTTGCGTCCTTTTTTTCCAACATCATGGGGATTCTAAAGGTACCCAGGGTTTGTGGATTCCCCTGGAGGGGACCCAGAAATTAGCCAAAATACAGCTACATTTTGTTTTTTTGGGGAAAAATGCGAAAAAGGGCTACAGATGAAAGCGTCTGTTTTTTCCCTGCAAATGGCATCAAAAGGGGTTGTGGTGCTGAAATCACCATCTTCCCAGCTTTCAGGGACAAGCAGACTTTTGTCAGAAAACCAAAATGTTTTACACAGTTTTGGCATTTTTCTGGGACATAGTCTATTTTTGCTATTTTTTGTGCTTTCAACCTCCTTCCAGTTAATGGTAGAAATGGGTATGAAAGCAATAATGGATCCTGGAAAGCCATACATTTCTGAAAAGTAGACACAATTCTGAATTCAGCAAGGGGTCATTTGTGTAGATCCTTCAAGTTTTCTTTATAGAAACAAACAGTTAAATATAGGAAAAATTGAAAATTAGTTGAAAAAATCAGCCATTTGTGTCAACGTTTTCACCTGTAACTTCTTCTAATTATGACAGCTATTTGAAAGCAATTTACCGTTACATCCGCTGGACCTTTCTGGTTGTGGCGATATATAGGACTTGCAGGTTTACCAAGAACCCGACGAACCCAGAGCCAATAACTGAGCAGCGTCTTGCAATGGTTTTTTATTATGTACCGGGTATATAGCAATTATTCTGGGAAAATTTATACATGGAAAAATCGGTATGAAAGACACCTATGTATTTCTGAAATGGGAACAAATAATAGAGTTTAGAAATAGTAGATATTTGCACATTTCCGAAATTGGGAGTACCCATACTAGCATGAGAATTATAGGACATTTTTCAAAATGACTTCTTTTTTACACATTGTCTTTCATTTGGAAGGCAGAAATGCATCAAAAGTCAATAGATAACAGTTGCTCTACAATTTTGTGTTACCCTAAGTCTCCCGATAAAAATGGTACCTCACTTGTGTGGGTAGGCCTAGTGCCTGCGACAGGAAACAGCCCAAAACGCAACGTGGACACACCACATTTTCACAGTGAAAAATGACCCTTTTTTTGCAAAGTTCCTAGCTGTAGTTTTTTAACCCTTGCTCTGCCGGCACCTAGGGAAACCTAGCAAACCTATACAATTTTGAAAACTAGACACCCAGGGGAATCCAGGATGGGGTGACTTGACTGGCTCTCACCTGGTTCTGTTACCCAGAATCCCTTGCAAACCTAAAATATTGTCAAAAAAAACAAATTTTCCTCACTTTTCTGTGGTGGAAAGTTCTGGAATCTGCATGGATCCACAAAATTCTACCCACCCCGCGTTCCCCAAAGTCTTTTGAGAAAAACGGTACCTCACTTGTGTGGGTAGGCCTAGTGCCCGTGACAGGAAACGGCCCAAAACGCAACGTGGACACACCACATTTTCACAGTGAAAAATTACCCCTTTTTTGCAAAGTGCCTAGCTGTAGTTTTTGAACCCTAGCTCTGCCGGCACCTAGGGAAACCTAGCAAACTTATACATTTTTGAAAACTAGGCACCCAGGGGAATATAGGATGGAGTGACTTGACTGGCTCTCACCAGGTTCTGTTACCCAGAATCCCTTGCAAACCTAAAAAATTGTCCAAAAAAACACATTTTCCTCACTTTTCTGTGGTGAAAAGTTCTGGATTCTGCGTGGATCCACAAACTTCCACCCACCCGCGTTCCCCAAAGACTTCCGAGAAAAATGGTACCTCACTTGTGTGGGTAGGCCTAGTGCCCGCAACAGGAAACAGCGAAAAACGCAACGTGGACACACCACATTTTTACAGTGAAAAATGACCCTTTTTTGCAAAGTGCCTAGCTGTAGTTTTTGAACCCTAGCTCTGCCGGCACCTAGGGAAACCTAGCAAACCTATACATTTTTGAAATCTAGACACCCAGGGGAATCCAGGATGGGGTGACTTGACTGGCTCTCACCAGGTTCTGTTTCCCAGAATCCCTTGCAAACCTAAACAATTGTAAAAAAACACATTTTCCTCACTTTTCTGTGGTGGAAAGTTCTGGAATCTGCGTGGATCCACAAAATTCCACCCACCCCGCATTCCCCAAAGTCTTCCGAGAAAAATGGTACCTCACTTGTGTGGGTAGGCCTAGTGCCCGCGACAGGAAACAGCGCAAAACACAACGTGGACACACCACATTTTCACAGTGAAATATGACCCTTTTTTTGCAAAGTGCTTAGCTGTAGTTTTTGAACCCTAGCTCTGCCGGCACCTAGGGAAACCTAGCAAACCTATACATTTTTGAAAACTAGACACCCAGCGGAATCCAGGATGGGGTGACTTGACTCGCTCTCACCAGGTTCTGTTACCCAGAATCCCTTGCAAACCTAAAAAAGTGTAAAAAAAACACATTTTCCTCGCTTTTCTGTGGTGGAAAGTTCTGGAATCTGCATGGATCCACAAAATTCCACCCACCCCGCGTTCCCCAAAGTCTTCTGAGAAAAATGGTACCTCACTTGTGTGGGTAGGCCTAGTGCCCGCGACAGGAAACGACGCAAAACGCAATGTGGACACACCCCAATTTCACTGTGAAAAATGACCCTTTTTTGGCAAAGTGCCTAGCTGTAGTTTTTGAACCCTAGCTCTGCCGGCACCTAGGGAAACCTACCAAACCCACACATTTCTGAAAAGTAGACACATGGGAGATTCCAGGGAGGTATGGCTTGCGTGGATCCCCCAATGTTTTCTTACCCAGAATCCCCCAGAAACCTGAAATTTTGCTGAAAAAATCACTTTTTTCACACATTATTGTGTGGGAAAGTTGTGGCATCACCGGGCTGACACAAATTTCCTACCACCCAGCATTGCCCCAGGTCTCCCGATAAAAATGGTGCCTCACTCGGGTGGGAGGCCCAAGTACCCGTGACAGGCAAGGGCCCAAAACGTATTGAGGCGACATCAAAAATGCCTATCACAAAACGACCTGGTTTTGCAAGGGGGGTCCCATGACTTTTTGGCCCAGGGCTCGGCGGCCACCTAGGGAAACCTAGCAAACCCACACATTTCTGAAAAGTAGACACCCGGGGGATTCCAGGGAGGTATGGCTTGCGTGGATCCACCAACGTTTTCTTACCCGGAATCCCCTGCAAACCTGAAATTTTGCTGAAAAAATCACTTTTTTCACACATTTTTGTGTGGGAAAGTTGTGGCATCACCGGGCTGATACAAATTTCCTACCACCCAGCGTTCCCCCAGGTCTCCCGATAAAAATGGTGCCTCACTCGGGTGGGAGGCCCAAGTACGCGAGACAGGCAAGGGCCCAAAACGTATTGAGGCGACATCAAAATTGCCTATCAGAAGACGACCTGGTTTTGCAAGGGGGGTCCCATGAGCTTTTGGCCCGGGGCTCGGCGGCCACCTAGGGAAACCTAGCAAACCCACACATTTCTGAAAAGTAGACACCCGGGGGATTCCAGGGAGGTATGGCTTGCGTGGATCCACCAATGTTTTCTTACCCAGAATCCCCTGCAAACCTGAAATTTTGCTGAAAAAATCACTTTTTTCACACATTTTTGTGTGGGAAAGTTGTGGCATCACCAGGCTGACACAAATTTCCTATCACCCAGCGTTCCCCCAGGTCTCCCGATAAAAATGGTGCCTCACTCGGGAGGCCCTTGCCTGTCGCGCGTACTTGGGCCTCCCACCCTTCTGCTACCTCCAATAAGTTCCATAAAGCAGGACTGCTGAGAGGTTGTCGGAGGCCACGCCCCCTTTCCCCACCACTCTGCAAATGCGCCTCCTGTTGCACAACTGGTTGGGGGATGAAGTACCCTTGGCTGCTGCGGGTCCTATGGGGCCAACAAACCCTCCTGTTACCTCCAGTAAGTCCCAAATAGCAGGATTGCTGAGAGTTTGTTGGAGACCATGCCCCCTTTCTCCACCACTCTGCAAACACCCCTCCTGGTGCACTTCTGTTTGGGGGATGAAGTCCCCATGGATCCTGAGGGTTCTTCGGGGCCAAGAACCCCTCCTGTTACCTCCAGTAAGTCTCACACTGCGGGATTGCTGAGACCTGGTCAGAGGCCCTGCCCCCTTTCTCCACCACTCTTCAAATGCAACTACTCGTTAATAAACCATATAATTTCACTTAAAAAACCCAATTTCAAAGGGACATTATAGTTAGGAAATATATATTTTTTTAAACTTCAAAAATGCACTTTAAAAAACAATGGTTACAGGGACATTATAGTTAGGAAATAGAATTAAAAAAATGTCGAAATTCACTGAAAAAACAAGGGTTACAGGGACGTTATAGTTAGGCTGATATTTCACTCACACAAAACCAGAGAAATTCAGCAGTTATAGTTAGCAGAGCTGACTATAACTTACACCCCCTGCATTGCACTGCTTATGACCTCACAACTTACATCACTCATGACAGGGTCAGTGACATCACTCATGACATCTCAAATGACATCACTGACGCCATCACTCATGACATCTCAAATGAAATCACTGATGACATCTCAAATGATATCACTGATGACATCATCAAGTGATTGTGAGTATTTTCTAAAAGTTACTGAGTGCTGAACATATATACTAAGGTAGGTGACAATGAAAGTGCCTGTAAGGGTGAGTGAGTGGGTGTGTAAGTGGTGCATAGAATAGTGATTCTGTATATGAGAGACTGTATACATGAGTGACAAATTGAAAAGAAGGAATGATGTGGTTATACGTCAGTCAGACAAAGGAGGAAATATAGTTCTGTGGCCTTTAGAAATATATAAGGTGGAAACACAACGGCAATTGAATGATGAAACTTGTTATTGCAAAGTTCCTAAATCCAGTATCAAGGAAGTGAGAGAGGCATACAAATATGAGTTGTCAAGGTGGCAAGGGTTCGGTCTAATTTCTTCAGAAGAAGAATAATTCATAAGGTTGATTCCCCTGTAACACCAATATTATATCTTATCCAGGAAGTGCATAAAATCTTACGCAATTCCCCGGGGAGGCCAATAATTTCTGCCATTGGGGGCTTGTCTGAAAACACTTCAAGGTTTATTGATTATTTCTTCCAGGAACATGTTTATAATCTACATTCCGATGTACAAGACACATGTTTTTTTTTTAATGAGCATTTACGACACGACCTGGGAACACTCCTTTGTCCTTATGACTATGGACGTAGCTCCTCTATATACAAGCATTGCCTATGAGAATGGTCTAAGGGCAATAAAGCACTTCCTTGGTACAAGACCAATCCATCTGCACCAGCATACGAAGATGCTGTTAGAAATGATACATTGGTGTCTGCACAATGACTTCTTTTATTTGGCAAAGAAGTCTACAGGCAGATAAGAAGCAATGCTATGGGCACCTTCTTCACCCGCAATTATGCTAATTTGCATATGGGCTGGTGAGCGGAGCAGGTGCTCGCTAGAGACTAGACCGCTGAATGCTCTGAGAACGTAGTCCTTTAGACACGTTTTATAGATGCCCTCTTTGTCCGTTGGAGGGGAACTCCCACCTTGGCCAGAGCATTCTCAGAGAAGTTGAATGACAATAATTTGAAGCTGAGGTTTACGATTGACATCAGTACCACAGAAGTCCATTTTTTGGACTTGGTGATTTTTTTGAAGCATAACAAGATCCATACCAAGACATATAGGAAGTCCATGTCAGGGAACTCTATTCTTCATGCGAGTAGTTTCCATCCTTAAAGACTCAAGAACAGTATACCTAATGTCAATCTGTGCCTTAGCATTTCTTTGTGCTGAGATCTGTCCCTTCCAGTACAATACCAATCATGTCAACAATGCATACACATGTGCACCATAGGCCAAGGTTGCGTGTGAATGCTAAGCACACCAAGGGGCTAATTTGCAAGCCCCTTGCGCCACTGAAGCCTCACATTTTTACATGTGAAAAGTGACGCCGCTAGGGGCTTCTAAAGAAAGACTGTTGTTGGTAAGGTGGTCCGCTATAACTCAATGGACTGCACCTTTATCAATGACTTCTACTAAAATCTGCATTTTCTCTGTTTTATTAGCCAGCACAGGGCAAAGCCTCATTGAGCTGCACAACACCATTACTTGTAAATTTTACTCGCACAGAATTGTTCAGACAACTGTGGGGCTTATTTACAAGGCTCTTGCGTTGCCAGTGCATCACTTTTGATAAGGGAAAAAGTGACATTCCGGTGGCTCAAGGGGCTTGTAAATAAACCCCCTTATGTGTAACATATGTTCTGTAATGGCCCATCACAACTGTACCTGACAAATGCTTGTGGTGAAAGAAGCACCTCTGGAGCTGATCTGCACTACCTGGTATGTCATCATATGAGTTGTCTGGTTGGGCTATGGGCATGTGCATCAGCTCAATGCTTCCCTGGAACTCATTTGTATCACCTAAAGAGTGTCACAGATAGCACTGGTGCACAGATCGCGCCAGCACAATTGCCACTGCATTTCCCTCATTTGCTTGGAGGTATGGCTATTTTGAGCAAACAGTGATGTGAGCCATACTTAATGTTACCACTATTCATCAATGGGTAATTGAGACACATAGGAAAACACACAAATCATGTGTACATACCAACTTCTACACCAACTTGGATGCCTACGTGGAGGTCAGACTCCCTGCCAACCACATCCGCCCAGCAATGTTTGAGCTGATGGACCGTCCGGTCGACTCCAAATAGCCTCAGCATCTGTTGGCACACCCTCTCCAAACATTGCCTCTGCACCTTCACGGGGTAGCCCAGGAGCACATCACATGTCCCCCACTGGCTACCATGTTGGGCAGGTAATGGGTCACCAGCCACAGAAAGCTCCCAAACTCCTCTTTGCTCATGGGGCGAGCCCTACCCTTACCAGCCATGATCCTACCCAAACAAGGCAAATGCCCAAACAAAACAGAACCCCCCAAAAATCCAAAACGACCTCTATAACAACAATAACCCAGAAGGAAAACACCCGAGAGAACACAGGACAGTACTCAACAATATACAACAATGTACAAAAAGGACTTAAGAGACATGACAGGAACAGCAGACACAACAAACCAGCTTCAGACACAACAAACACTCTCCAGCACAGCCAACACACAACCACTCTCAAGCACAGACAGTAAAGCTGTGACTTAAGCTGAAAATTAAAGTAACTTGACACTTCGTAGTTTGCAGCATGCATGGTCCATTGCATCACATACCTTCATATCCATAATATAATTTCCTGGGCGGATGCATCATGTTTTCAGTCAATTACTTTTTTTTACGCTACCAGTCAATGCCTCAATTTCACACAGGCCTGACAAGACACCATGCGGTCATTCTGATGAGTCGGACGGTAAGCGTCATTTTCAGCTGATTCAGTGGCTGGGAAATTCACACTTTAGGCCCATGCATCATTTTATTTTGATGCAATAGGACAAATGTGTTTATTTTGGTGTATTGTGATGTTCAATGCATGTTATCATTTACAGGGATTGCTGTGTTGACTATGAATGGTGGAGTTCATCTTCTTACTGTTTTTGCATGTTTTTACTATGTGCGTTGACAGAGTACATATATGTGAGTTTATGCTTTCCGGGTATCGTACTACACATAGGGCCCAATCCCTCTGGTAGTGCAAGGGCATGCCTTACAAGAGGTGCCTTGTGTGCTAAATTAGTATTAGCACCCAATGACATTGCTTTAGCTTCCCCCAAGGATGCCACAAACTAGCACTGCCATGGGGTCAGTGCATCCACATCTACAATAGCGCAGCCTACTGCCAATCTGAGCCATGTACCACAGTGCAGGCAGCAGGCTGTGAGGAAACTTGCGAGAGTTACATTTTTGCTTGCAGGCAAGTGATGCGATTGGCTGTAACCACCTGTAAGGGGATGTTGGATGGCGCCATATGATTGGTTGAGTATTAGCCATTCATATTCAAGTATCATACCCCCTAGAAAGTAACAGTTTCAGCATTTGTGGGCAATAGGATTCTCACTCATGCTGATGGTGCTATGCTAGATCACCATGCATGTCTTTGCGTAACCTCCTTCATATTGCTGACAGTAAGGCTGCATAAATCACACCATAACTACACCCTGCATCAAGGCGATGCTGCTTGTGCATAGCAGAGGGTGTTCACTCATGTAGTTTGACACTGAGACAGGTGATGAGACTGGCACAGTCCAAAACCTGACAGACATCCCCAGTAGAGGCAGAACACGGATGTATCAATTGATGTAACCTTGGTTTATCTGTTTCCATGTGTACTGCATGCTGTTGCTCACATTGGCCATGTTGAACTATTCCATGAATGCTTTATGTGAGGGAAGTGTTGAGAGAAGCCATCATATCATGTTTTGATACATATACATCAGCTGTATGGCCTTGTGTCTGGAAGGATATGATTGGGCAATGCACATTGCAATTGCACATAGTCTTTCCCACCAAGCGTAGCCTATTATTTACTAGGCCAGCTTGTCTAGCCCCAACTAGTCAGGTGTAGTGCAATCATTAATTTGTTTGCTATTGGGACCCATCACAATATGTTTCTAGGTTGTGTGGCAACTAGAAGTTTAGTGATGGCTATGCATTCAGACGCAAAGTTCCCCTGCAATTTTCTTGCCACATTGGAACATCTCGGGATGCATCGGTGCTTGGCACCTTGGTGATATTTATATTGACCTTTCTTTATGTGATTTATGATGCTCAGTTGTTTCCTATTCTGAATCTGGGTTGTGTGTCTTCACATTTGCACTAAGACTGTACTGATAGGAGTAAAACCATTGTTTGTATCTGAGTGCAATGCACCAATATGGTAGGCTACATTACTGCTTGTCCCATTGGCATCTTAGCCTAGTGGGGCAAGTGGGGCTTCATTTTCACTAGGTAGGCACTGTTGCACTGGCAAAGTATAGTAATTAGCATTTGTATGTGTGACATGAGATCTCCTAATGGATTTTATATGTGGATACAGTTTTGGAGGCTACAAATGTAGACTGTAGGTTTGGGACTGTATTTCCATGCATATACAATGTGGATCACTTCACAGTCATCATACTATGAGTGGACTCTACTATCGTCCACAAGTATGAGGTTGTAAAATGGCTAGCTGCAGGAGAGACACACACACAGTCATGGCACACTATCTACTTTACCACGCAATGTTAAATGTGGCTGGCAATGGAGGACTATTTGCTACAGGTAGTTAGCATGCACAGTATTTTCTTTGTACCAGATATTGTTCAATGCTGTTTGTTACACATACCTACATACATTTTCTGTGTGGCAATTAGTAGCAGGTATGATGTGAATGTTTGTGTGTTTACTATGACCATTGAATCAAAA
Organism: Calotriton arnoldi; assembly: GCA_963921515.1. Lineage (NCBI taxonomy): Eukaryota > Metazoa > Chordata > Amphibia > Caudata > Salamandridae > Calotriton > Calotriton arnoldi. The sequence goes on from CAWUFW010015079.1 coordinate 106,080, forward strand.
TACATACACAGTGGTAGTGCTCATATATTTATTTAATATATATGTACACAGTTACATGCGTCATCATTTTATGACATCACGTTAGTCACTCATGCATCAGTGAAAATATTGTTAATAATATGGTTCCTCTACCATGTTATGGCTACTGATGGAACTGTTAGATGTGGCTCCTCATCTTCCTCATCCTCATTGTACGGCGGTTCCTGCTCCTCATTGCCATCAGCCCATGGTACATTTGTCCTTACAAAAATATTGTACAATATGCATCAAACACGAATAATTTTGCACACCATTGGTGGTGAGTAAAGCAATCGGCCCCCAGACATATCCAGGCTCCAGAAGTGAGATTTTAGTATGCCGAATGTCTGCTCGACTATTGACCGGGTCTTGCTTAGGACATGATTGGACTTCCGCTGGGGTTCCGTCTGGTAGTAGTTATCATCCACGACAGCAGAGCATATCCCTGGTCAGCTGCAAAGACAGAAGGGGTAAAATTAGTTAAGAGTCATGACAGGGGATGGCCCCACATTCATGTTCATTCTGTTAGTGTTCTTAATTACACATGTACCTTGCCTACTGTAAGAGACGTGCTATAACACTGTGTGACATACACACAAGTAGCAATTGGATATGAGTGACACTATGATGCACATACATGTGTGCTATCCTCTGTGATTCACTTACTATTTGTCATACTTGTGAGTACCAAGGCCATGAAGGTGATGATTTGTCAACAGTAAGGAGAGTCAGTCATTGAGTAGACACATTTCTCACAATCATCTAATGTGTCTGTTTTGGCTACTATTGCCATTCCTGAACTGATACATGTCTGGTTTCACAACCTATAGCTGGAGCAGTTGGTGTGGCATACTTCAGTCACACATATTTGGCAGTGAGAGTTGGTGTCAATGTTGTTCAGTGTGTACTGCCATGGGAAGGATAGTGAGTAGATTTCAATGTGGGACATGATAGTGTACACATGGCAGTGCAAAGTATCCACTATGCGGACAGTACACAAGGAGTTTGAGATATGTGGGAATCTTGCCCTGTACAGATCAACTGGTAGACATACTACAGTACACTGCCACACTGCTTAGGGACAGTGTAGGACATATTTTCCACATGACTGTGTCCAGGGTTTGGTGCCTGCACTGGCAGACAATGTGCATCATAGCTCCAAGACAGGCACATTAGTCCCAAGATGACTGTGCTGTTGCCTGTCATGGGAGATGTAGTTAGTGCTTGAGGCTGCACCTTGCTGCACTGCCTGGAACCTTAGAAGACAGATAGAGTGGTTTTTGCGCTGAACATTGTGTGAACATAGGTTGTGATGTGTGTATATGATGAGTGGTGTAAAGTAGCATGGTAGACATTATCTTGCAAGGTGAAAATATGACAATATTTCTCAGTTTCACAGGTTTGGGATACATCACATGCCTCATGACCATGGGATTTACCTGTGGGGACACAGACTAGAGACAAAGAATCCCTTAGTTCAACACAGTGTTTGGATGCAGCATTTCACATGATGTTGCATTAGTGAGGCTCTTTCACACTATTGAATGCACACACAGGGCCTCATTTAGCAGTTGTTGCCACTGGTTAGCACTGGATGTCATCTGGCTGTGCTGACCAGCACCCAAAGGGAAGGGGTGGAATGTGCCATATTCCCAACATGCAGCACATCCATGGTTCATCCACATATGTACCATCACACGGTAGTGACTGGTGCCAACACAACACCCCTTGCACCATGGTGCTTGTGTGTCAGGGTAGTGGCCCCAAATTACTTAATGCTTTAAGGGACACATTCCTGCACCAAAAGCAAAAAATCTATGCTATTTCCTCCTTCTATGTGTCCTATGGTATGCAGGACACATAGTAATTGGACATGACAAAGAGACATCTAATTAGGTATGCTCATTTTACCTCTACTTGGGAAGCACACTATTTGCAAATAGTCCTAGGGTCCCTGAACCTTGGATATGTGGAAATGTGTGAGATCTTCATTGGTGTTGCATGGGAAAAGCCACCGCAAGGCGTATGGAACACATTGTTAACGTAGGGTGAATGAATGCTGCACTTTGCTCTGGCTTGCCTTACTGCATATCTATGAGGCCACGCAAGGGCACGCAGGCTGACTTTGCATTGCCTTATTGATATGAGTTGGAGAACTGCTCCACCAGAGCATCATGAACAGTGATGCTCCAGCAGCGCAGTTCACCTCTGCATGTGACCAACAGTTGTGTAGGCGGTCTCAACATGTGTGACTTGTAGGATTGTGTTGCGCATATGCCATGTTGTATGGTGCAAGTATATAGGCCCCCACCTACTACATCTGCACTGTCTTATTCAGCCCAACAATAATATCACAATGTATTCCAAAATATTTGACTGTCATTTGGTCTGTCATGTGCTTGAGAAGTACTTACCAACCAGAAGGCCATTCCCATATGCCCCATTCTGGAAGCGCTCATTGATAGTGGAATTCTGAAAGATGAAGGAATCATGAGCACTGCCTAGGTATTTTGATGAGGACATTGATGAAGAGTCCCAGATGGCCCACAATTGCCTGCATGTTCATGGAATGTGTGTGCTTCCTATTGCGGGACAGGTGTGCTGTAGCCGCTGGAGGCACAGGTTGCACATGGGTGCAGTCCATTGCTCCCAACACATGTGGAAATCCTGCAATGGCATAAAAGCCTTGCTTGTTTTCCTGTTAGTTGTGTGATGTGTTGGGGAAGAGGAGGTACTGGGGTGTGAGGCTTATGTTGGCATCGGGTCGGAGGGGAGGAACCTAGAGAAGGATGCCTGGGATATTCCTCCAACTCTGACTGTGGTGTGTGTTGGAAAGTTCCAGGCGCCTGCATGCATAGGGCAGCCAGTAGCTTGGCCTGCAGAGGGATGTTGGAGCACCACTGTGATGTAGGATGCAGCCTTGGTTCAATCTGGTGCAGGAAGTGAGTAATGGACTCCCTCCTGAGCATGTAATGGGCAATGGCCTCCTCCTCCCTGAGGCCAATGAGGGTGATCCTCTGGCGGTATGTTCGCTCCCTTCTCCTGCGCTGTCTCCGTGCTGATGATGGTGGTGGTATTCTTTGTGCTCTGAGGTGCAATAGGAGTAGGTCCACGGTGCCTTTGAGCTTGCCAGAGTGATTTGGGTATATTCTGATTTTATGCCAGTAGACATGCAACATGTTTAGGCCTGGTTTTTCGTAGCTGTAAAATTCTGGGGCTATTGAGCCTCTGCACGTCTCTTAATAAAGGAGCATCATTTTCCCAAATCGTAAATACGGCTGCGTCAGTTTTGTGTGGCTTTTTGAGGGGACACAACTACCTTGCATATTATTATCACTAACTGCTGCAACCGAATCTGGCGCTGTGAAAAATAGGCACAGGAATTGAAAAAATTACGCTAAAAGCCTCCAGCTTCACTTTGTAAATATGGTGCCAAACAAAAAGCCGCCGCAGCGTCACAAAAATTACGCTGATGCGGCACTAGCTCCTTATAATTATACCCCCCTGTGTTTTTTAAATGATGCAGCGCAGCGCTCCTAAATTGCTTGAAGCACCATGCTGCGCATTTCTTTGTAAATATGCCTCCGGGAGTGCAGGAACTGCACCCATGGGTTTCATTAGCGATACAGAGCCAATAATAGAATTCTAAGTAGATGAAGGAAACCAGCAGGAACAGCAGTAACATGTGAGAGGAGTGGCCATCAGTAAGCAAAGGCATGCACCATAGTTGATTAAATGCGCAATATTTGTTTTTGAAAAAATATACTACTTTAGTTTTTATGGTCAAACACACTTCAGTTTCATTTTTTATAATTGAAGAAGCAACACATAAATTTAAAAAGAGCACACATGATGCCCACTCACCCATACAGATTAATAAAAGTAATCTAGTTACTTGTTTAATAATATAGTAAATTCACCCAACACACAAAATTTGCCGTATTCTTGTACCTATCCCAAGTATGAAAAGGGGAACCTCCTTGCACCAAGGATCCCCTCTTTGTACTTATCTCTGTGTTTCTGTTTAGGGTAGACCAGATGTTCAAATCACTAACATCACTTGGCAACCACAGAGAGATTTTTACAGGATATAAATTGCAAATCGGAAATCACTTGATATTTTCTCAGTGACTATTTTTTAAAATAATAATTACCTTATCTCCAACCTGTGATTTGTGGTACACTGCTGGACTGAGATGAACAAACCAATTACTTTCCATGTCTAAACCTGTTAGAAATGGGGGTCTCTAGTTGGTAGAGGGAGGTACCTTTGTCCAAAGAGGGACCCTTGCTTTTAGTCAGGGTAAGGGGGATACACACTTTAGATAACCTCTTCTCAGCCCCTGGTTAACTTGGCAGGTGCAGACAGACTTATCCCAAAAGCAATGTGTAAAGTATTTGTGCTCAAAACACACAGTAATACAGTGATAACACCACAAATGGACACCACACCAGTTTAGGAAAAATAAAGTATCTTTATCTAAATACGAAAAGAACAAAAATTCCAACATACATGAAATAAGAATATGACATTTAAAAGGTTTCAAGCAACTGGGTCCATAGAAAACTATGGCTGCGTGATTTCTCTCAAACTACCTGTAGATGCGTCAAAATTCACAAGGCCAAACAGCTGCAGAGATTGGAAGTGGTGGGAATATATAGATGCGTCCGATCCTGAGACCATGGGGGGGGGGGTGATGCAACAGTTCTGCAGCATGCAGGAGAAAGGATGCGTTGAATCCAGTCTGTAGGGGGAAGTGATGAGTCAACTCCAAGACGATTCTGGTCCACGGGTGATGCATCAGGAAATCTTGTCGCACAGGTGCGATGCGTGGAAATCTGGGATGCGTTGATGATCGATGCGGCAGCGTCACACAGGGCTGCATCAGTTTCTTCAGCCGCAATCACTCGATGCGTCGGTTCTTGCAGCAGCGACAGGCGCTGCGTTGGTTCGGCAGCAGCACAGCGATGCGTGGAGATTCTTCCTGCACAGCGGTGCTGCATCAGAAAAACAGCTACAAGAAGAGCGATGCATCGATTTCTACAGTTCTTTAGTTTTTTCCCAGCTCCCAACAGCAGGAACAACCTCCAGAGGCCCAGAACTGGAACAGGCACCTCCTGGCAGGTCAGAACTCTCAGCAGCAGAGTTCAGAGGATCTGGGGGTGAAGTTTTTGTGTCCCTGAGACTTCAGAACAGGAGGCCAGCACACACAGGCCCTTGGAGATCGTCTTCAAGCAGGTTCAAATCAGTTCCCATCTTTGTCCTCTCCTTGGCAGAAACAGCAACTGCAGGCCAACCCCACACAGCACACAGCAAAGGGGCAGTACTCCTCCTCACAGCTCTTTAGTTCTTCTCCTTGGCAAAGTAGATGAAGGAAACCAGCAGGAACAGCAGTAACATGTGAGAGGAGTGGCCATCAGTAAGCAAAGGCATGCACCATAGTTGATTAAATGCGCAATATTTGTTTTTGAAAAAATATACTACTTTAGTTTTTATGGTCAAACACACTTTAGTTTCATTTTTTATAATTGAAGAAGCAACACATAAATTTAAAAAGAGCACACATGATGCCCACTCACCCATACAGATTAATAGAAGTAATCTAGTTACTTGTTTAATAATATAGTAAATTCACCCAACACACAAAATTTGCCGTATTCTTGTACCTATCCCAAGTATGAAAAGGGGAACCTCCTTGCACCAAGGATCCCCTCTTTGTACTTATCTCTGTGTTTCTGTTTAGGGTAGACCAGATGTTCAAATCACTAACATCACTTGGCAACCACAGAGAGATTTTTACAGGATATAAATTGCAAATCAGAAATCACTTGATATTTTCTCAGTGACTATTTTTTAAAATAATAATTACCTTATCTCCAACCTGTGATTTGTGGTACACTGCTGGACTGAGATGAACAAACCAATTACTTTCCATGTCTAAACCTGTTAGAAATGGGGGTCTCTAGTTGGTAGAGGGCGGTACCTTTGTCCAAAGAGGGACCCTTGCTTTTAGTCAGGGTAAGGGGGATACACACTTTAGATAACCTCTTCTCAGCCCCTGGTTAACTTGGCAGGTGCAGACAGACTTATCCCAAAAGCAATGTGTAAAGTATTTGTGCTCAAAACACACAGTAATACAGTGATAACACCACAAATGGACACCACACCAGTTTAGGAAAAATAAAGTATCTTTATCTAAATACGAAAAGAACAAAAAATCCAACATACATGAAATAAGAATATGACATTTAAAAGGTTTCAAGCAACTGGGTCCATAGAAAACTATGGCTGCGTGATTTCTCTCAAACTACCTGTAGATGCGTCAAAATTCACAAGGCCAAACAGCCGCAGAGATTGGAAGTGGTGGGAATATATAGATGCGTCCGATCCTGAGACCATGGGGGGGGGGGTGATGCAACAGTTCTGCAGCATGCAGGAGAAAGGAATGCGTTGAATCCAGTCTGTAGGGGGAAGTGATGAGTCAACTCCAAGACGATTCTGGTCCACGGGTGATGCATCAGGAAATCTTGTCGCACAGGTGCGATGCGTGGAAATCTGGGATGCGTTGATGATCGATGCGGCAGCGTCACACAGGGCTGCATCAGTTTCTTCAGCCGCGATCACTCGATGCGTCGGTTCTTGCAGCAGCGACAGGCGCTGCGTTGGTCACGGCAGCAGCACAGCGATGCGTGGAGATTCTTCCTGCACAGTGGTGCTGCATCAGAAAAACAGCTACAAGAAGAGCGATGCATCGATTTCTACAGTTCTTTAGTTTTTTTCCAGCTCCCAACAGCAGGAACAACCTCCAGAGGCCCAGAACTGGAACAGGCACCTCCTGGCAGGTCAGAACTCTCAGCAGCAGAGTTCAGAGGATCTGGGGGTGAAGTATTTGTGTCCCTGAGACTTCAGAACAGGAGGCCAGCACACACAGGCCCTTGGAGATCGTCTTCAAGCAGGTTCAAATCAGTTCCCATCTTTGTCCTCTCCTTGGCAGAAACAGCAACTGCAGGCCAACCCCACACAGCACACAGCAAAGGGGCAGTACTCCTCCTCACAGCTCTTTAGTTCTTCTCCTTGGCAAAGGTTCCTCTTGAGTCCAGCAGTAATCTAAAGTTCTTGGGTTTTAGGTCTAATACTTATAACCCAAAATGCCTTTGTTCTCTTTGTTCAAGGGTCTCTGATCCCAGTCCAAACCAATTCTGTCCTCACTGGTGCAGTATGACCACAGGGGGTGGAGACAGCATTGTGCAAGGGAGACAGGACCTATTCAGGTGCAAGGAAATCTCCTCCCACTACTCTAAATGCAGCCAAGCCCCATTCAGTTCAGCTCTGAGTCATCCAGGAAGGGCCAGGCACACCTCAACCCCCTCAGTGGCTGTCTACAGTGAAAGCACATCCCGAGCCCCTGTCACTCCAAAACCAGACTGTCAATTCACAAACAGGCAGAGGCACACAGAATGGTTAAAGAAGAAAATGCCTACTTTCTAAAAGTGGCATTTTCAAACTCACAATTTAAAAACCATCTTTACTAAAAGATGTGTTATTAAATTATGAGTTCAGAGAGCCTAAACTTTATTTATCTATCTCGTCCCAATGGGAAGTTATATATGTAAGATGTTACATAGTATTTCCCATTCTATCATAGGGGACAGATAGCCTTTCAATAGTGAAAAACGAAATTGGCAGGATTTCACTATCAGGACGTCACCCACACCAGTACATGTGCTACCTTTCACATACACTGCTCCCTGCCCAGGAGGGCACCTTGGGCCTACCATAGGGGTGCCTTACATGTAAGAAAAGGGAAGGTTAGGGTCTGGCAAGTCGGTGCACTTGCCAGGTCGACATGGCAGTTAACAAGTCTGAGATACCTTTTCAGGGCTACTCATGTAGGTGGCACACTCAGTGCTGCAGGCCCACTGTTAGCATTTTATTTACTGGACCTGGCACACTTCAGTGCACTTTACTAGGGACTTACCAGTAAATCAAATATGCCAATCAGGGAGAACCAATTGTAATAACAATTTACACAGGGAGAATATGCACTTTAGCACTGATTAGCAGTGGCCAAGTGCCCAGAGTCCTAAAGTCAACAACAACAGGTCAGGAAAAAATAGGAGGAAGAAGCAACAAGTTTGGGGATAACCCTGCAAAAAGGGCCAAGTCCAACAAAACCAAATACCGATTGATCTCAAAATTCACTTGTCTCATTTTTTGGAAACAAAGACATTAGAGTCATAATTTTGTTGCATGGGAGGATTTCAATTCTAACCTATATTCTATATTGTTCCGCTAAATTCAAGTTTTCACTTTTCATTTCTGATACATACATGATCTCAGCATAATGCATGTCTTGACTATCTGTACCTCTTTATTCTGCATCTTGTGTAACTCAAAGCTTTTTACACAGAAAACATCTTGAACTACTATATCTCTATAGAAGATGTGTAGTTGTGGCTCGCTACCTTGTAACAGGACTTGATAAGGTGCATGGCTTAGTGTGTGTCCACATTTCTCTTATTCAAATTCCTATGAAGCAAAGTGTCAATAGAAAGAAGGCCCAACAAACTCTGCTGCACTACAATTACCCTCATACACAAAGGAAGTAATGGTGAGAAAAGTTACTTTAGGTGAGGGTGGGTGCACTACTTCTCAATTATGTAAATTGGTTAATAGAGAGAGTGCTTTCCCCTTAAAATTGAAAGTTTAATGTTCTGTAATGTAGAGTTGGCTGTATATGTAAACTAGTAACTTTCTTGGACCTTTTTTTCCATGTTCATGGATATGATCACAATCTATGAACATTTTAGTCATGTGTGCAATCTTGCTTATTATCGTTATTTCAAAAGAATCACAAATGCTTGCTTGTTGGTGAGCCATATTTTTTTATTCACAAACTGCAATATTCTTGCTTGTGCTCTGACAGTACTTTGCAGATATTTATCCCCTAGTTCTCTGTACAGCCAACACATGTTTTGACTCCCATGGCCGGAAGCCCTGGGGCTTTTTCAAGGCACAAAAACAGAGAATATGTTTAGCTAAAATTATGTAAGGAGAAATTTGATATAGTGATTTGCACACTTTGGTCCTGATTCACAAACTGCACTTTGTCACGTTTTTTTGTAGCACTACAAAATGCAATTCACCAATTACGTGTGAAGTTCTACGATTCTGTACTTCTTGTACTCTTGTGTGTGCGGAGTTCTCCACCCCGATTGCAATTGTGAAGCGTCCGGATGCAGAAAACTTCACACACATAAGTATAGGGAGTCTGGTGCTCCTGCTTCAACCATCTCGCTGCATGCCACAAATAAATGGGAAAGGTCCCTCTATTGTGTCTCTAACCCATTGTTTTCGTTTGTGGAGAAAGACCCCTTTAGCCCTTTGATCCCAGTATGTTAGCATACTGTACTATTCATGTGGCCCTGGACTCCGTATGGAGAATTAAATGGTATTGTGGAGGGAACCACCTGGTATTGGTGAGAACAGGGTGGATAGTATTTGAATCAGGGGTAAGCTACTGAAGTCCTAACCCCACAGTGGGGATTTACAAGCCTTCAATAAGACAGCAGCCTTAGCTAATTGAACTGGGAAGTCCTGGGCCAGTTGTTTTGGTAATCTCTGCGGTACTTCAATTCTCGTTCGCTTTCTAAGATAGAGTGAAAAACTCTCCATTTTGTTAGTCCTAGCACAGCCTCGTATGGGCTTAATTGCTAACAATTGTGTTGAACAGAGGGACAGCCTTCTTGTATTGGAAAAAAGGGTTATTAATGTAGATTGTGGTACATGTTCACACATATGGTGGAGGGAAGCATAGTATATTTACTGTCATATCTTGATAGTCTGGTATTTAAATCCTGAGGCACGTTTACAACATTAGAAGAGATTCAGAAAATAATTGCATGGTTTAAATGGTGCCCGTCAATTGCTTATATAGAAGTTGATGAGCCATTGATATACTGCACATGAAAAATACTGGAATGTGATAATGACTCCATACATAAAATATGGGTGTTTTCATTTGCTTGCAGCCTAATTTTGGTCTTATTAGGTTATGAGTACTTGTTCCTTTCTCCGGATAGTATGGCTTCATCTTGTGTGTCTGAGCAAATTACAAATACCTGTGCTGTGCCTAAGTCTATCTAATGGTGGACAGTAAGAGCAACAGACTACAGCCTTTTGGCTCAAGATAATTTACCCTTTTTTCCTGGATTGACCTGCTAATCATTCAACCTACAAAAGGTTCTGGCACTCAAACTTTGTGATTTGGGAGAGGATGTGGCGTAACAGTCAGATCTGCCACCTGGAACCATCCTGTGATTCTGGGCAAATCACATAATCGCCCTGTGCCAACAAAAGAAATCTGACATTGTCTAATGTACCTGGTGCTCATGTGAAGAGCTCCTAGGCCCTTGGGGTGAGTTTGTGCTATATAAAACTACTGAAAAAGAAATAATGAGTAACACTTTCTCTTATCTGCTCCTGTGATCCTAGATGGTGTTACCCCAAAAAATCATGAGCTTCATTATAGTGTTACTTGTAATTAACCCTGGGTGGGTAATTCCGCTCCGCCAGCGGAGTTTGCGGAGATTTGCCTACTCCGCGCTCCGTGGCGAACGCGGAGGTAGGCAAAACTCTGCCTCCGTGGCGGAGCAGAGTTAGCCGCTCCCTCCCCCCTCCCAAATGCTTTAAAAAGGTATAAAGAAGGCACTTACCTGCATTTCTGCAGCCTCCCGTGCCTCGCCGCTCTCCTTCCTGCTCCTCTCAGGTCCTCGTCCTTCTTCTTAAAAAAACACTACGTTGTACGTCTTGCGAGTGTGCATGCGCACGCTCAAGCCTTACAACATAGTGTTTTTTTTTTAAGAAGGACGTCGAGGAGCAGGAAGCAGAGCGGCCAGGCACGGGAACCGGCAGAAAAACAGGTAAGTGCCTTCTTTATACCTTTTTAAAGCATTTGGGAGCGGGGAGGGAGCGGAGCGTAGCTCCACAGAGTTTTTTCCAAACTCCGTGGAGCTACGCATCGAGGCACTACGCCAGCTCCGCCCAGGGCTACTTGGGTAGTGTCCCAAATAAAAACAGAGAACCTGATACACGTTACTTTTTGCCCTGTAAATTATTTGCTACTTGTGGGCCTGCAGCACTGATTGCCCCACCCATTCAAGCAGACCTTTAAACATATCTCAGGACTGCCACTGCAGTTTATATTGACATGTTGACTTGGCATGTAAACCCTTGCTAAGCCTTAACTCGCCTTTTATTACATATAAATAGGGCTCCCGGTTTTCCGTTTTTACGGATTTCTACATATAAATACAGACGGAAAACAAGTTTTCCTTTGTCTGTATTTATATTTAGAAACGGCAAAATACGAGTAAATTTTGCAGCGCTGCCGAGGTTCAGAGTTGCCGTGCCATGACCCTGTTCTGATATTGGGAATTCCTTTCAGTGACGTTGACGTGCTGTGGACCTATTGGCTCAGGGTCTTTTAGTGACGCCCGTGACCCTAAGCCAATCCTGGTCTTATCAAGCGTCACTGTGTGGGCGTGGTAAGATTGATTGCCGGTGATTCAGAGTCTATGGGAGCATCCTCCAGCCCGCCCTGGTAACTTTTTCCCTTTATTTTGGGGGCTCCCCTGCCTGCTTTTCCTTTTTGCCTGCACTACGGAACAGTGACGTTTGAAGACGCCTTCCTGTTCCGCATCTCCAGGGATCCAGGACTCCGCCGCTTGGTTTAGCTCTGCGCCAGCCCACCGCCATTTGAAACTTCCGAGGTACGTTTATTTTTGCTGTATGTATGTGGCCTCCGATCAATACGCCTTTAAGGCCGCTCCTTGCTTTTCTGAAGGATCGAGTTTCCAGGCAGAGATTGCCGGTGATTCAGAGTCTATGGGAGCATCCTGAGAAAACAAGTTTTTTTGGCTAGGTAGTTCACCACCCGAGGCTCCGGGATTTATGTACTACAAAGGATAGCTAAACCACACATATAGCTTCTATAGGAAGCCATTTGAAAGTCGTCAGGACTGGGGTGATGTTTTCACCTGCCTCTCTCAGTCCCTCTGCAGCCTCGGCCTCATGCCCCCTCCCGCCCCCGTTCTTGTGGTCTCGTTTGCATTTCGTTTCGGTGTGCCCTTCTTCATTTTGTTGGGGATTAGCTGTTTTAATACTTGAAACTTTCGTCAGCACATTTTTTTGCCATGTTGGTCACTGTGCACCATTTTAATTTAAATGCGATTTTATATAGCGCGAACTTTACCCGAAGGTTTCAGAGCGCTTTACATGCTCTCCTAAAGGTGAGACTTGCTACCAGCCCCGGGCTTCTCTATGCCTAAACTCTGCGCCTCCCACCCTCCAGCATAAAGGCTATCGCCATCTGTCCTGTGACGGCTTCCGAGTACCAGTAAAAAGCCTGTCCTTACTGTTGTATTCATGCTTAATACATTCTTGGGTTTTGTTTTGTTAAATTGCTGAGGAGCCCTGCCTTTTCAGAATACTGGCAGTATGAACAGTGTAACAAAGAGAGCCCATGCACAAACAGAGCCGGTCATTTTCAGAGGCCTGGCATAACAGGCTCTGTGATGCTTACAGTTCACTATAATAAGAAGCCCCTGGCGTAGTCAGAGCCTTACACTATCAGAGTCCTGGTATCGTCAGAGCTCTGGTGTGTTGAAAGCACTGCCAGAGCCTGATCTGTGGCAGTGCCAGCACCAGGTACACTCAGATAATTGTATGCATAGGACTGCCCCATAACCTGACCCCAACAGAATCTAAACCCGTGTATCTTTAGAGCTGGGCCAGAAGTGGAACCATGACATAAGCACTACCCGGGAATACTCAGAGTCTGTTATAAATAAAGGCCTTTAGTAATCAGAGCACTGCCATAATCTGAGCCAGGCTGCATTTAGAGCCATTACATATTTAGACTATAGACAGCCCTACATACTTAGAAAAGTGGAATCCTGACAGCCCTGCATAAGGAGAGCCCGGGCATACTTGGAGGGCTGGCATATCTGGAACCCCGAAGCCCGGGCATACTTGGAGGGCTGGCATATCTGGAACCCCGAAGCCCGGGCATACTTGGAGCCCAGGCATATCGGGAACCCTGGCATATTTAAAGTGCTCGTAGAAAGGGAGCCTGTCTGTAAACGTAGCCCTATCACATACAGCGCCCTGGGGTACAGATCAGTCTGTAATATGCAGTGGTAGGTCCTTGCATATTAAAGATCAGTAGGCCTACACTGTTACCGCATTGTAAAAGCATCATTGGCCAGAGTGTGTTAAAAGAATATGGAATAAGTGTCTGACTAACCAATCACATAATGTTTGTGAGATGCCCAAACATCTCTTCCATTTAGTATACTGCACAAAGAAGAGAAATGTGGGGAAATGAAATGAGAGCACATCTCACTTCTACTGATTTAAAGTCATGTTTCAGATGAATGTATTGTGTTGACCAATAACAACCGAGCGCATGTGTGCATTGTCAATTTAAATAAATGTGGAAAAATACTAGCTGTAGCGTCGTCTTTTGCTTGTGGCAAAAATAAATGTGGATTTAATACAGAAAAGATGGCCCAAAAATAAATATGGATAAATACAGACGGAAATGGCCGAAAAATAAATACCATAAAACCGGGAGCCCTACATATAAATCACCCCTCAGGTAGGCCCTAGGTATCCTATAGGGCAGGGTGCTATGTAATTAAAAGGTAGAACATGCACTTTTGAGTTTTGCATGTCCTGGTAGTGAAAGCCCCCTAAATTAGTTTTTCACTACTGTGAGGCCTACCCCTCCCATGGCGTGACAGTGGGGATTCCTTATTACATCTAATAAGTTGCAATTCCCAATTGGAAGGAGGTAGACTGTCATGTCTAGTACCTATGGAACTGTAATGATAAATCCTTTTTAATGGTAAAGTTGAATTTATCATTACAATTTTTAAAATGCCACTTTTAAAAAGATGGCATTTTTCTGGCCTTAGCCCTGTGTGCCTGCTGCCTGTCTCTAATACATGTCTGGGGTGGGTTACAACTGGGCCTTGTGCACTCACTCTCGACAAGCACACACAAAGAGTGCTTAGGTGTGAGTGATGGGTCTTCCTGGGCAGGGTGGAAGTGAGGAGCTGGCACAGCCTCACACTTACACCTGAATAGGCTATGTCCTGGCCCAACACAAAGGAATGCTTAACCCTCTGTAGTAAGTCTGGAGCCAGGGGAGGAGGGGAGGACCTCTCTGCACTTCAAAGCCCCTCTTTGAAGTCACCCCCACTTCAAATGCACACTGGGTATAAGTACTCGGTCTCTGACCCTACCACTTCAGTACACCACTCGACCTGTGAAGAACTCTGCCAGAAGGAAGGACTGCAGTGCTGCTACAAGGACTGCCACTGTGCTGCTCTGGAAGAACTGCTTTTTTGCTGTAATGCCCTGCTGCTTGCTACCCTCTGCCCTGCTGAGGAAGGACTGACCCATCTCACTTGAACCCAGAGTGACTATAAGGGCATGCTGGCTTGCCCCCTGTTCTAAGTCTCAGGGACATCAAAGACTTTTCATCAACCTGCAACAGCACTTGGACTTTGCTTGCTGCAAGTCTTGACCTGCCAGTGGGGCAAATACAGTCCTGGGTACTTGGGAGTGGGTATAAAGTGCCTCAACTGCCTGAATCCACACTTTGGCGATGTTGCACTGATCAGAACCAGCACATCTCCCTCGACGCATCACCGATACCACAAGGACCGAAGCCATCGCATCACCTTCTACATGGCGCATCACCTCAAGTTCCCAATGCATCACCTACATCCTGTGGTTCGACAATTACGCATCCTCAATTTGTGAGGCTCGACGACAAAGCATCGCTTACAATCCTGTGCTTCGACGATGATTTTTCACCTTTTGCTTCCTGCATCTCAGCCCCATCGATGATGCATCTAAGGTACTTGTCAGTAGGTCAAGGCTGGTCCCTGTATCCGAACTGTGCTCCACCGTGATTAGCCTGAATTTTCAGATTTGTCCCGGTCTAGCGCGACCAGATAGCCCTGGTTGGTGCTTTAAGCTTTTAAACACTACAATTGCATTCATTGTTTAAAATTCATAATTCCGGTTAGACTTATTGGATTTTTATTTTGGTCTTGTTTTGTTCATAAAAATATAAGCTGTGTTTCTAAACTGGTGTGGAGTCTTTTTATGGTGTTTTCACTGTTTTACTGTTTGAAGTATTGCACAGATACTTTTCACATTGCCTCTACGATTAAGCCTGACTGCTCTGAACCAAGCTACGAGGGGGTGAGCACAGGTTAATTTAGGGTGTGTTTGTGACTTACCCTGACTAGAATTGAGGTTCCTGCTTGGACAGGGTGCATACCTCTGTCCACCAGAAACCATGGGGCATATTATCAAGAACGGCGTTAAAATTATCGCCGGTTTAGCGACAGAAAACTGCCGCTAAAGCGGCGATAATGGGCTTGATAATATGCCCTGGAGAATTCCAATAGAAGCCCATGTTCACACCAGAACATGGACTTCTATTGGAATTCTCCAGGGCATATTATCAAGCCCATTACCGCCGCTTTAGCGGCAGTTTTCTGCCGCTAAACCGGCGATAATTTTTAACGCCGTTCTTGATAATATGCCCCCCAATTTCTAACAACTAAAGAATGACACTATAGTCAAACAGAAATGGGGAGATTGATTTTTGAATGCCTAGCTAAGTAACAATGCCTGTGCAGGCTCTGATCAATTTAGTAATGTTCCCACCTGTGGCAGGACACCTGTGCAGAGATACTGAGCCACGTTGAATTGGAGTCACACTCCCACAGCCCGCACAGGGGTGCAAATATATGAGCACATTATTACAGCTTGCAGCAAAAGGCCTTATTTTAAAATGCAGGTCTCTGTCAGTGCAAGCTCAAGCCCATTTTAGCAGAGCTTATAGTGAGTGAAATTCAGTTAGTAAGACTTACAGCAGAGATCCAAAAATCAAGTAGCCCAAAAACAAAAAAAAACTAAAGGGTTTAAAGCAGGTGCAGAGTTCATTCCTCACGATAACAACTAGATACCTGTGCAGACTCTGTTAACTCACAATGAAATGAACAAATAGAAAAAAGCATTAGGCAATTAATTAGAATGTTGTGTTTACAAATGACAGAATGTGCTTTTAAAACTTTGGTCACTGACATCAAAAGTTTAAACAACTTTTTATAAATTGTGTTTATGTTTTATGCTTTTTGCAACAATTGTCTTTTAGAAATATGTAATACTGCACCCAGAGAATCAATGGGACTACTGCTGCATTGACACTCTCCAAATTTATTAGGCCACACAGAGATGCTTTGGAGGAACCTTCGTTAAAAGAAGAACCTATCTGACTGAAAGTTAGTGTGCCCTTGCGACGAATCAGGGACCTGCCTCTCAGACAGCCACCAAAGCCCTGCCCACTAAGAGGGCTTGCATGCAACAGCTTCAATGGACTGAGACTGCCCAGGAGGTCTGATATAATCAGAGCCATCTACCACGAAAAGAAGGACAATGACCTATGTGTCTAGGAGAAGCCCCAGCACCTTCAATGCTTGAGCCTCTTTCCCAACCCTCCCCATGCAAAAAGGACATTGGTACTGAACCAGTTAATTTGTGGGAATCATGAAAATCAAAACTTCTACCCCTAGCCTGAGGGCCCATTACCAGTGGCGTAACGAAATTTGAGGGGGCCCTCTTGCAAGGTACATGGATTTATTCGGAGCTGTCAGGCCAGAGTACTGTGCTGAGGGTGTCCCCTGCAGCTCGGGGAGGGGGGTTGCGCCCCCGCACCGCTGGGGCTGAGGGGGCCTGTGTTACACCACTGCTCATTACATAATTTGGCTTGATTCCAGATCCATTGGAATTAGATTCTTCACTAAAGCAGTTCACATGTATTGTAGCTTGAGCCGTCAGTCCCGACCTGAATCTGGTTGCTGCTGAACATCCTGGCTTCTGTTGTGAATGGCCTGAATTCACATCTGTCCAGCCCACTGGAAAATTACTATCATGACTAGTGGATTGTGAGATACAGGTATGTCACTCACTTATCGACACTTAGGGTGAACTGGCACTCGCCACACCAGTGTTGCCACAGTAGTCCATTGGCTACTGGACATGGACTTCAGGAAGAGGGCTCAGCTCTTCTCAGGCACCAAGACTGGATACTCGATCCCCTCAAACACCATTAGGGATATTGGAAGGAGAACCTTGTGTTTCCTCTTTGAAATCAACATGTGAAAATACTTTGAAGGGCTCTGGGTCTAAGCACTTCTGAACAGAGGCGAGTAAGGCTTAACCTCCCACTTCAGTATAATTTTGATCACAGGGCTCAATGTTTTTTTAATTTTTATTTATTATTAATTTTGTGTATGGTTATACAGTGTTGTCATGGCAGATACATTACACATAGTACAATTACATTTTATGATATCTTCCCACATAATTCAAACAACATGATAGGTTATACAGAGAAAAAAAAAGGACCCGAAGAAAAAAAAGAGAAGAAAAGAAAGAAAAAAAAGGGAAAAAAGAAATATAAAGAGAAGGGCAAAAACAGAAGAAAAAGAAAGGAATAAAGAAAAAGAAGGAACAATGCGGTTATGAGAATGGGAACCAGAGAGGAAGAAGGAGCGCCCTTTTGAGGAGCTCACCCTGTATGGTGTTTCATTTTACTCCAGCCATCTAGTGATTGGGGCCCAGATTTTCCGCCCCATTTCCCGCCTCCTTCGACCTCTCAGCCTATAAACAGCGATTTCCATATTATATACTGCTAATAATCGAGTGCGCCAATTAATAAATGTCGGAGAGTCAGGGCTTATCCATTGAGAGGTTATGCATAGTCTCAAAATAGCCATTGCTAAGAACACAAATCCAATCTCGGACCTAGTCCGAGCATTAGTTACCAAGTGACCTTCTATACCCAAAATAATTAAATCTGGTGTTAAAGTTACTGGAATAGCAAGAATCTCATTCAGAAAGGCTTCGATTTCCTGTAGAAATTTAGCTAAATATGGGCAAGCGAAAAACATATGTATAGTATCAGCCGCCCATGTCCCACACCTACCACACGCACTGCCCCGTGAGCTCCCCCATTTAGAAACCTTTGCGGGGGTATAATATAAGTCAAAAGCAGACATAAAATGTTGAGTCCTCAGACTCCCAGTTGTTACAATTTTATTAGCCAACTCCAAAGATCCCTCTAGATCCACAGATTCTATCCCAAACTTTCTCTCCCACCTGGCATTCTGTTCGCTCAAATCATCGGGAAGACCTTCAATTAGTTTTTGATATATTACCCCAATTCGAGCTCTATTCCCAATGATATCAATCAGACCAATTTTGCCCATATTCACCTCCGGCCGTTGGATAATTTTAACCAAAAAACTCCTAATCTGGAAAAATTTGAAAAAATCATTCCGGAGGAGACCAAACTTCTCTTGCAAATCAGTGAAAGAGGCAATTTGACCATCCGAACAGAGATCACCCAGGGTATTGATTCCCAAATTCGCCCAGCTAAAAGTGATATGGTCTTGAAATATTGATGGTAATAAGGCATAGGATGAGAAGGGAGTATAAGCATTTATATTGGAGATCCTATACCTACGTCGTATCTTTCTCCAAATTGAATAGACCGACTGCATTATTTTAAATTTCGTTTTTTTATAATAACTTGGTTCTAAGATTTTAACTAAACACTGCCTAGCCTCATCCCCCAAGGGTATTTCATAAATGGTTGGGACGGTGGCTGGCGGGATTTTTGCCTTTGCACCTACCAACAGTACCCCCAAATGCTGTAAGAAAGCTGCCCAATGATACAAAAGAAGGCTAGGTACACCCCAGCCACCCCTCAGTCTTGGTAGCCTCATCCATTTACTAGCCCTTCTAAACCTGTGGTATCCCCATATGAATCTATAGCATGTTCTTTCTGCTTTAGAGATATAAGATGAGGGAATTTCCAAAGGTATAGCCCGGAACAAATAAAGAAACTTCGGGAAGATCGTCATCTTAATTACGTTACTTCGACCATGCATAGAAAGGTGTAAGTGGTCCAATCTCTCCAGTGTCTTATTGACCTCACTGATCACTGGTGATATGTTTAATTCTGGTATACACCCCACTGCAACTGATATCTTCACCCCCAGGTAAGTTGCTACAGGGACAGTTGAAACGTCTGTCGGCAGCCCAATATCTGTATGCAAAACCTGTGTTTTGTCAATATTTAATTTATATCCCGAGAACGTACCAAATTGTTCGGCTAAATCCTTAATTGCCGAAAGGGCAGTCCGAATATCAGTCGTAAATATTGCAATATCATCGACATAAGCCAATGATTTAAATTCACTATTATTCACCTTAACCCCTTTAATGTTTTGGCTAGCATCCAGTTTATTGAGAAAGAGGTCTATATATAATGAAAATAACAGTGGGGAGCAGGGACAACCCTGCCTAGTTCCTCTACTTATGCTAAAGGGGTTCGATTCTTGAGCAGATATACGGATACGGGCTTCAGGCAGTACATAAAGTGCCTGTATAGCTTGAACAAAGTCCCTGGATATCCCCTTAAATGTAAGACCGACCATAGGAACCTCCAGGAGACCCTGTCGAATGCTTTCTCTGCGTCCAGCAGGATCATCCCGAGAGGTGCCTTCATGGCCTGGGCCCAGTTGAAGAGGGCTATAGCTCGCCTCACATGATCCGTAGTATCCCGCCCCGGAATAAACCCATGTTGATGAATGGACACCAATGGAGTAATAACCATAGCCAACCTTGACGCAATAATTTTAGAGAAAAACTTACTGTCAGCATTTATAAGAGAAATAGGCCTATAGGACGATGGGCTGAGTGCAGGCTGATCCTTTTTTTTTTAAAACAACTATAGTAGTTTTCCTCCAAGAGTCTGGAGTCTGACCCTGTTGGGCTAGCTGGAATAAAGGCTCGAGTTCAGTTCGGAGTGCCTGCCGAAATGTCCGATAGAATTCTAAGGGTAGACCATCAGGCCCCACCGCCTTGCCCGCAGCTAAAGATGTTATTGCATGCTCTATCTCTTCCCAGATAATCGGGGCAGCAAGAGTCTCATTTTGTTCTTGCGTAACCTTGACTGTTTCATGATCCCTAAAGTATTCTTCGACCGGTGTTGCTGCCGCTCCACCTTCCTCTGTATATAGTTGTTGAAAGTAATTCTGAAATACCTTCAAGACTTCCGTTGGAGTATCCTGAGTCTGACCCAGGTGATCTGTAATCCTGTCAATCCTATTCGAAAGGCCCCTCTGTAATAACCGTTTAGCCAGTAGTCTACCCGTATTTTCCCCGAATTCATATATATCCGCACGGGACTGTAGATATTTAGCAGCAAGATCTTCCCCAAAGTGCTGATATAACCTGACTTTTATTGCCGCGATATGCTGGAGAGGCTGGTCAGTATTTTGATCCTCCCTAATCGTCCACATAAGCTCTACCTCAGCCATCCTGAGTTGTTCCACCCATCCTTTAACTTTTTCCTGTGCCATTCTCTGTCAATTTATAGAGTAGCTTAAAGTCTCTCCCCGAACAGCAGCTTTGAAAGCATCCCACACAATGACTGCGGAAGCGGAGCCATTATTTATTTTAAAGAATTCCGTAATCCATTTTGCCATGTGCACACAGTATGTCTGATCTAATAATAACTTTCTTTCGAACGTCCATGTAATCTGAGATCGAGGGGAGCGACTAACCGGAACTTCAACAACTAACGGGTTATGGTCAGAGATTAGCCTGGGGTACAACTCAATATTGACATTCTCGGCAATTTGACTAGAAATAAAAAAGTAGTCCAGTCGGACAAATTTATTGTGAGGAGGCGAAAAAAAAGTGTACCCTGGATCTTCCTGTCTATGCCTGTGCCAAACATCGGTCAAACCATATTCCCTGACAAGGCCCTGTAATGCCTTAAATGCCTTGCCCTTTCTACCCATATATGGAGAATTACTAAATAAATCAAAACTACTTTCAAGATGAATATTAAAGTCACCGCACAAGAGTAAAGACGATGGCAATGAAGCTAGTTCAACACTTAAGAAGTCCAACACTGCTGAGTCATCTAAATTTGATCCATACAGGGAACAAAGTGAGATCCTAGTGTCATTAATTCCAGCCTCTAAAATCACCCACCGTCCTAATTTATCCTCCTTAATATGGTGAGGTGTTACCAGCCCATGTTTTGCTAAAATGGCCACCCCCCGAGTGATAGTGCCTTGCCGTGTACTAGCCAGGAGATCAAGGCCCAAATCCTTAAGCCAGCCGCGATTATTCCAAGAAACATGAGTTTCTTGTAAGCATCTCTACAATTAAGGTATGCAGTTCCTAATATTAACAGCAGGTGGTTATAATAAATCAAAAAGCTCCACACGATAGTGTAGAGCATAACTTAGGAGGAGAGTCTCCTCCTGTTGGAAAAAGACCCTCACACACCCAGCCAGCTAGGTGTCTTGCTTCATCATCGGGTCTGTTCCTTATCGGGTTGGCGCTGCAATACCCGATCGGCGCCCGAGATGGGGCCTTCTTGGCGGAGATCTTTATTCCTTATGCCGTAGGGTGTAGTGCGTGTGAGGGCCCTAAAAACAGTGTAGGTGATAATGATGTGTGAATAAGTGTAGTTTAAAATAGGAAGTGGTGGTCCACTCAGAACAATTTTAATGAAATGTGGCCATCACCCTAATTAAAAATTGAAAAGAGAAAACGCGTATCTTCACTCTAAAGTTGTGAGATTATACGCTTATGACATAGGTCAACATGTTTCTTGCCTTTATTCCTAGTAGATGGCAATTCCTCAGGACCAAAATAGGATCTACCTACACTTTTTGGTGGTGGTCAATAACTACATTAAGTGAGGTAATAACCACTCATACAGCACCCTCAAAAGTGATACCTGTAGATCTAAAAACAACCTGCAATAAAACAGAATAAGAAACATTAATTTTGTCATGTAAGGATATTCTGGTAATTCAAGGACCCTGTGCCTCAACCAAAATCCATGGTGCAGTAACCGCATGCCGAACGCGGGTGACTGATGGCATGCGATAAGTCTGAGCTACAGTTGGTGAGGAAAAATTAACAACATATTAAAAAATGGCAGCTGAAGTGAGCATCGTTTTTTAACTTACCCAAATTGGGTCGAGGACGCACGGCATCGGTACCGGCTGGTGAGGACACTAGAGTGTAGTGTCCTGTAGGAGTAAAAACAGAGAACAAGTGCTAGGAGATTAAACGGCCAGATACAGCTACCTGTAGGTGTATCAAGCAAAGCGGATGAGGAAGCCACAACATAACAGTACCCAGTTGTATCGTAATCATGTTTAGCAGTATGGGTCTCTCAGGCGAACACACTGGCCCGTCCATGTCAATTGAAAAAGCAGAGGGCGTAGATTAACCAGTCGGCGTCTCCCGGTGTTAATACCGACGCTGACCAAGTTCAGCGTCAAATGCGCACCTGGTGCCCGTCGTGGTAAATAGAACAACGCTCCTCTGGTATCAACAACAAGTGAGAAACAACAACTCAAGATGTGGGAGAATTGAGAGCCGACCTTACCAACATCACTCCGTTGAAAATGGTAGTGAAACCGGTATGTTGGCAAGCGTACGGGTCAACGAGACCCCACACATGAACTAAATAACTCACTGAAGGAACACAGTGGTGCCCTTCAAGCCAAACCAATGAAAAACAATGAGGGACACACAGGGAGCTAACTATTATGTTACTTACTGTTCCGTGTGAGGCGGATCGGAAGTGCTCCTATCCCTCGCTCAGCCGGTCCGGGAGTAACGAACAGATCAAGGATCTCACACAAGTACCAGCGGCCGGCGGAGCGTGGAGGCGGAACTTCCGGTACTTCCCGGCTGAAACGGTGTTACGACTGGAGCGCTAACCCTGTTTAGGGCGCCATGTTGGAATTCCTCCAACTAATGCGAGACACACACTCCAGGCAGCAGCAATCGTGGGCGCCATTAGCAAAGTCTTGTATTATGTAAACATGACAAGGTGAATGGGTTCAAAACACCTGAAAGTTATTGACTCGTTGCCATAATCTAGTATGGGCGGGAAAATTGGTGATTAAACCTGTGTAAATAGTGTCATGCACGACAGGAATGATGGTGGTGCTGCGAACGATAGAAAGGGGGCCCAACCTTACTAGTGTATCTCGTAAAAGGTCCGAGTTAGTAACTAGATTTGTAAACATTGGAACATTCTTAACACAGGAACTCTCAAGCTTCCTAAACCCAGGTTCGCGTTTAAACGAACTAGTAACCTCAAGGACATGTTGATACACACTAGACCTAAGAAACAACAGGGCAATACACAAAGGACACTATGGGACTTGCCCCCTGTTAGGGGTCATTACCCTTGTGGGTCATGCTCAGTGTGCCCCCAAACTAAGGTTACTAAAGAACTTAAGTTCCCTAACGGAGCTAGTTGGAGAATGGCCGCACACACTAATTGCAACACTTCTAACTGTATCTATATACTGGACTGCCCGTGTGGTCTCCTTTACATAGGGATGACCTCGAGACCAGTCAAAGTCCGGATAATGGAACATAGAAGCAATTTCAGATGCCAGAAAACAAATACCAAAATGACCTGTCACTTCAATCAGGTGCAACATCCCCCTGACTCCTTTAATTGGGCCGTATTAGAAACCCACCCGGGGATGCCTACAAAATCATTGTTCCGGTTGGAACAACGTTGGGTCCTACGACTTGCCACTGACAAAGGAGGGCTTAATGAGGATATCCCTTGGAGCCAATTAACCTAATTACCACCTTGGGCTCTTTTATTTCTGCCCCTAACTCAGTGTATTTGCTCCTTTTTTACTATAATTCTTCCAGACTCCAACCTGTCCCCGTATGTTTGCCCAACATATTACCTCAATCAGTTAGCATTACATACGTGTTGATTCCGACAAGGAAGAGCCCCCTTCATACAGCTTAATCTAGTTACTAACTCGGACCTTTTACGAGATACACTAGTAAGGTTGGGCCCCCTTTCTATCGTTCGCAGCACCACCATCATTCCTGTCGTGCATGACACTATTTACACAGGTTTAATCACCAATTTTCCCGCCCATACTAGATTATGGCAACGAGTCAATAACTTTCAGGTGTTTTGAACCCATTCACCTTGTCATGTTTACATAATACAAGACTTTGCTAATGGCGCCCACGATTGCTGCTGCCTGGAGTGTGTGTCTCGCATTAGTTGGAGGAATTCCAACATGGCGCCCTAAACAGGGTTAGCGCTCCAGTCGTAACACCGTTTCAGCCGGGAAGTACCGGAAGTTCCGCCTCCACGCTCCGCCGGCCGCTGGTACTTGTGTGAGATCCTTGATCTGTTCGTTACTCCCGGACCGGCTGAGCGAGGGATAGGAGCACTTCCGATCCGCCTCACACGGAACAGTAAGTAACATAATAGTTAGCTCCCTGTGTGTCCCTCATTGTTTTTCATTGGTTTGGCTTGAAGGGCACCACTGTGTTCCTTCAGTGAGTTATTTAGTTCATGTGTGGGGTCTCGTTGACCCGTACGCTTGCCAACATACCGGTTTCACTACCATTTTCAACGGAGTGATGTTGGTAAGGTCGGCTCTCAATTCTCCCACATCTTGAGTTGTTGTTTCTCACTTGTTGTTGATACCAGAGGAGCGTTGTTCTATTTACCACGACGGGCACCAGGTGCGCATTTGACGCTGAACTTGGTCAGCGTCGGTATTAACACCGGGAGACGCCGACTGGTTAATCTACGCCCTCTGCTTTTTCAATTGACATGGACGGGCCAGTGTGTTCGCCTGAGAGACCCATACTGCTAAACATGATTACGATACAACTGGGTACTGTTATGTTGTGGCTTCCTCATCCGCTTTGCTTGATACACCTACAGGTAGCTGTATCTGGCCGTTTAATCTCCTAGCACTTGTTCTCTGTTTTTACTCCTACAGGACACTACACTCTAGTGTCCTCACCAGCCGGTACCGATGCCGTGCGTCCTCGACCCAATTTGGGTAAGTTAAAAACGATGCTCACTTCAGCTGCCATTTTTTAATATGTTGTTAATTTTTCCTCACCAACTGTAGCTCAGACTTATCGCATGCCATCAGTCACCCGCGTTCGGCATGCGGTTACTGCACCATGGATTTTGGTTGAGGCACAGGGTCCTTGAATTACCAGAATATCCTTACATGACAAAATTAATGTTTCTTATTCTGTTTTATTGCAGGTTGTTTTTAGATCTACAGGTATCACTTTTGAGGGTGCTGTATGAGTGGTTATTACCTCACTTAATGTAGTTATTGACCACCACCAAAAAGTGTAGGTAGATCCTATTTTGGTCCTGAGGAATTGCCATCTACTAGGAATAAAGGCAAGAAACATGTTGACCTATGTCATAAGCGTATAATCTCACAACTTTAGAGTGAAGATACGCGTTTTCTCTTTTCAATTTTTAATTAGGGTGATGGCCACATTTCATTAAAATTGTTCTGAGTGGACCACCACTTCCTATTTTAAACTACACTTATTCACACATCATTATCACCTACACTGTTTTTAGGGCCCTCACACGCACTACACCCTACGGCATAAGGAATAAAGATCTCCGCCAAGAAGGCCCCATCTCGGGCGCCGATCGGGTATTGCAGCGCCAACCCGATAAGGAGCAGACCCGATGATGAGGCAAGACACCTAGCTGGCTGGGTGTGTGAGGGTCTTTTTCCAACAGGAGGAGACTCTCCTCCTAAGTTATGCTCTACACTATCGTGTGGAGCTTTTTGATTTATTATAACCACCTGCTGTTAATATTAGGAACTGCATACCTTAATTGTAGAGATATCATTTTGGGCATGTATGCTGGACCTTAGTAAATAACTGCCCTTGTTTCCCTCTCTTTGGTTAAACTTTCTTGTAAGCATAGCACATCTATCTGCATAAACCTTATTAATTTAGCTAACAAACCTTTTTTTCCTGTCATTAAGACCACAGATGTTTAGGGAACAGATTCTGATTTTGCCATCTTTATCCATCAACTTTATATGTTAAACATCCACTTACGGGATTCACAAAATAGTACAATAGATCCCAATAGAAATTCTTATATGCATACATTTTAGCATATTAATTATTGCCATGACAACTTAAATAAAGCAACATTGATATCCACCAATCCATAGCCCTCACCCCCCGTGCCCGACCCCACTACCCCCCTCCCCTCCAACCTGGAGCCCCCCTTTCCCCCACCCCCTACCCCCCACCTTATAAGGCATAAGGACCAACGGTCCCTGGTGATGGAGGGCTGAACCTTCGTCCCCTCCACAAAGCTAACCCCCCCTTCCGATGAGTGACTTGCATTCTTTCGGTATATCAAGCGAAGGCTTACATAATCAACCCCTATGGGGCAGACAAGCTAGGACTAAAAAAGAGCAGAAGGAGAGCACTGAGAAATAAACAATGCCGCCTCCAAATCAGATTGTTATAAGTGCTCAGTCCTGCCCCCCTACCCAAGAAAACCAGAATGCTAAAACCATACAAATCCAAGATCATTCCATCTCCTATAGTGACAGCATAAACTCTTTTGCCTGTACTTCAGATTGGAAAAAATGCGTTTGCCCATGAACCACTACCTTCAATTTAGCCGGATTGAGTAAAAAAACCTGAGCACTCTTAGCCTGGAATTGAGGGATTAGTTGGCATAATAACCATCTTTTCTCGACAGTCGCCTGACAAAAGTCAGGTCGCACAAAAAAATCACAGCCCTTGCCCATTCTTTTCTGATCCGGTCTAGCCAAATCATACAGGGCCTCTCGAGCCAAGAAATTGTTAAGACAAATAAGAATTGCCCGTGGCCGGTTGTCACTTTGCTCCCCTTTTCTACGTAAACTGAAAGGGAATCGGTGTGCCCTCTGTACTTCAGTTTCCCAGTCCCAGTGCTTGAGTTCTGGAAAAGCTTCCTCAAAAAGCTTGATGACAAACTGCTGGGCATCTGCCCCCTCCTTATTCTCAGGGATGCCCAGGATTCGTAGATTGTTCCTTCTTGATCTGTTTTCAAGATCGGTCAACTTCCACAATGTATCCGCTTTCTGGGATTTTAAAGACTCAGTCAGAGTTTTCTGTGTGGCTAGCTCATCTTCAAGTAGGAAGATTCTGGTCTCTGCTTCCCCAACTCGTACTGCAAAGTCCGAACAGGTCTTTGCGATCCTCCGTATAGCATTTTGGAGTTTGCGGCACGCACCTTGCGTACGAGAGCTCTCCGCTCTGGTCTCCTCCCGATGAGCCATGATAGTCTGGTATATTGTGGAGAGGGTGATTTCTTCAGATCCACATATATTCACACTGGTCGATCCAGAGGGTCCGGCTGTATCCGGAGCTGACAGTTCATCCAATTTAGGGGGAAAAGAGTAGTCCCAAGTCATTGCTGCACCAGCACCTGACGACTGCTCAGAAAGAGCGGCTTGAGCTTTTGTCTTTCGAACCGTCCCCAGATTGTGAAAAGATTTTTCATCTAATTCTGCCCCATGAAGACTGCTAATGTCACTCTCATCCTCCGCCCAGTTTTTGCCACAACTCTCACCCCCGGAGGAATTCGAATGATCCGGCATCGAAAAAAACGTATCCACTACTTCCTCCTCTCTTATTGTTTCTGAGATAATAGTTCCAGCCTGAACAGTCTGTTGATTTAATCCCAGGATACCTGTCGCAGAGTTGATATTTTTACAGTCCGCTAGCACAATTGTCTGCCCAGAGCCCAAGGAGCCTCCGTCTCCCATAATGCACTGTGGATGCCGATCCAGTACTGGAGCTGCAATAACAACCGGGGTGGTACTATTGAAGAGCAAGACTGCTGAATTACCCTTCTCCCTACTAGCCCCAGTGAGGGTGTCTTCACTTTTGCCATTTCCCCCAGCGCCAGATACCTCCCCCTCATCGTCTCCACAATAGATTCGGGAGCAGATGCATCCCTACCTTGAGTTGGTTCTGACATCAGCGTAATAGAGGCCGTCAGGTTAGGGGGAGGTACTGCAGTTTTCATAGTTCCTATTGTGCCAGTAGCCAAGTCCCGAGATTGTCTGCTCTTCACACTTTGCATTTTAAATAAAGCAGGAACCGTCTGCCGCCCTCGAGTGGAGACGCTGCTTTTCTTTAGTGGATTCAGACCCCCCGCTGTTTCCGCCGGAGAGTTCACAGCGAGCCGTCGTCTTGCGGTATCCCCGTTCCGTCCTTCCCCATCGGGGTTAGGCTTCACTGGGCTGCTCGAGCCTGATCCAGTCGGCAAACCGCGGGACTTGCTACCCCTGGTGGAAGCCTTCACCGGCATCAGGATGATTTAACAGGTAAGCCAAGCAGAAGGGGCAGCCAATGTCGCAGACCCAATGGAAGCTAGCCTTGACGGCAACGGTAGCCCCCACAGCCAGTATCCGGATCGCCAAATCATTTACGGATGCCAGAGGATGAAACCATTACCGCCAGGGTGTCAAACTGCCTGATCTTGATTCCTGACTTTGGAAGCGGAGGTTAGCAAGGAATTAGTCCGCTGGTCAGCTCACTCGACCGCAGTTGCGGCCGCCATCTTGCCCCAACCCTGTTCCAAAGGGCTCAATGTTAAACTGTTATCTAACAGTTATTATTAAGGAGTCTGACGTGGTGAGTACCTTCTCTGGTTCAGAAGGTGCTAGGCACTTCTAGTTTTGGATGTCTATCTTTACCTAGTGTGTGCAATACTTACTTACCTGTAAATGATGTGCTTTTTAAAAAGTTAAACACTTCTTCCGCATTCCATTTACTAAGTGTTAACTTCCTTTATAAACTGTTTCTGAAAATTTAACTTCGTCAGCTCCTGGAGTAAGCCTTAACTGCTCAGTCTTGCTGGCTTGAGAGAGATAACATGTTTAATCGAACTAATCTAGCTGGAAAATAGTGAGGCCTAATCACACCAGTGGTAAACAATGTTAGCTGTCACAAATAATGCCCTTGAGACCACCTTGACTAAATTATGCGTTGGTTGGAATTGCTTGCCTTGACTTATTCATTAGACAGTGCCCTTCCAGAAAGCATATCTAAGACGAACTGACAGAGAAAAGCGGATATGGAAACTTAAAAATAGGCAGAAGTGAATTCTATCTCACAATATATGTAACTCACTGGGTTTTTTCGTTTCTATAAATATCCTAATCTGGAGTTGCAAATATCATTAATGAAACAATTAATCCCCAGAGCTTGTGTCAGACATTAGACCTTGTGTTCGGTTTCCAAGGCAGTTAGGCTTCTGGCAAATGCTATGTCTCTTGATTTGTAATATTGAAACCGGTGAGCCCATCACTGTGATAAATGTTACTCCAGCAATGGCATGTTAGCTTCAGCACACCATAGATGTTGCTGGTAAATATGATGTTTTAATTTTCACTCTAAAAGGATGTCATGGGACGAGTTAAAAGGCAACATCCATTTTAGGCAATGACAACTTGGCAGAAAGTTAAATGCTCATCATTTATTGAGGAAAAATCGGATACAGAGTGTTAAGCACTGATATGGCAAAATTAAAGCCCCAGCGTGTGGACAGATTTTCCCCAGTTCACAAGACTTTCCAGTTCTGGGTCTGCTCACAAAGAATATTCACAAACAATTTTCGTACATCCATACTAATTAATTATTCCATCAGGCATTTCCACTGGGGGGAGGGGCTGGAACCGCTGAAGGCTTTTGAAAGCCCAGGACTCATCCTGGTATCTCTGTCCTTTTCCCCCGGTCTCAGAGGTTGATCACAGCAAGCACAAGGGCGAGCAGTGGGGTGAGAGAGGAAGAGGGTGAGAGAAAGAATGAGAGAGTAGAGAGAATGAGAGAGAGAGAATCGGTGGAAAGAGAAAGATAGAGGGGTATATTCAATAGAACGTGTGATAACTACTGCAAGAGTAGCGCTACGCAACTTTCAACATCGCAGGCTAGTACGGGAAAATAACCCCGTGTCAACGTGGAATTCACAACAAGGCGGTAGCATGCGATAGTCACCAGATAACGCTTCAAATGACAGCGTGAAAATCAACGCCACGCCGAAAAAATGCAAAACGCGAGAAATCATGCGATGAGGCCAATCGCGATACAGAAATCAGTGAACACCAGCCACAGGCCTGTAAATCTTATGCGTCCGGCGGGAAAAAGCACCATAAAAGAAAGAAAAAAAAAAGCCCAAAAACAATCCAAACTGCGTAGCAACATGGATGCACCTGGACCCAGTGCAGAGGACAAGCCGAACACCACAAGCCATACGGAGGACCATCCAGGAACCCCGCTTTCGGGGAAGGGCAAGGACAAGAGGAAGAGGAAGACCGGGTACAGTCCGCAGGAAGACCAGATCATCGTCACAGGGGTGACCGAACACCATCAACAACTGTTCTGCACCTCCACTGCGGCACTGGCAACCCAAACCGAAATATGGCAGACCATCGTCACCAACGTCAATGCAGTCGGAGTGTCCAGGAGGTCACTGGAGGAGGTCAAGAGGCGCTGGCATGATCTGAAAAGTCAAACATAAGCTCGCCGCCAACAGGGAGGCAGCAACGGCGACTGGAGGTGGGAGTCCTGCGACACAGGAGGAGCTGGATGAGCTGGAGCAAATGGTGGCCACAGTCAGCAGTGAGGAGACAGTGGCAGGATTGGGTGGCCTGGACACAGCACGATACGACCTGACCCAACAGCAACAGGGTGAGTAACCACTAGGGACGGGGGGGACGGGGGGAGATGGGCACAATGGCACACATGCACAATTACGCGCAGCACACAGCACACCTACAATGACCGTGGAACATGTCCCTGATTGCCTTGGCACACTGCAGCACACATAAAAATGCCAAGTAGGCCCCCATCCACAATGTGCACAGAGGGGCCCCCCCCTATCACCAATATCACAACCGACCCATGCATATGTGCTGAATCCAGCAAAGCAGCGGCTCCGTGATCCACACTGACTATGCAAGTAACACTGCATGTCCGAAAGCATGGCAGCTGCCCCCCAAAAAAGACATGGCCCACGAAGCGACATGGAGGTAGCCAAGTGCGGATCACATCCGTAAAGGAGCAGGTCACACTCCGACGTGTCCACGTGCACCCACAACCCATGCCTTACAATACGCGCAGCAGACGAACAATCCACCAGGCCACAAAAACAGTCTGCGAGCACACATGACCCAAGTCAAAAGCAAATCAGGCCCCGAAAAGCACACAATTCAAAGGCACCCCGCCTCAAAGGGAGAAGGCTACACAAAATCAGAGCTGCAGGGGCAACTCCCCCACAATGCAGCACACACACATAGCAATCACAGAACATCAGCAATGAAGGCAATGTGGTACAAAGTGCAACACCACAGGACAGAGCTCACTACAGGTTCCGCTCGTGTGTAGTAACTGTCCACTCACATCTGGCATTGCCTGACACTGTGTGATGATAATGTACGGGTACTACCACACATCCATCATGTAGTCGAAAAACACACTGACTGCCATCAAATAGCCAGCTCCCCCCAAACAGTCACAATGTACATTGGCATGCAGTCTGAATGTAAACATCCGCAAATCATCACCATACATGTGAAACTCTGTTAACCTGCATCTCCCCTTTACATTGCAGAGGGACAAACAACACCCCCTGCAGAGCACACCACACATCCCACCATTGATGATGAAGAGGACAACCTGCACATATGTCAAGACAACCTCCAACGGATGCTGGACAGCCTCTGCACCCCACCCCCAGGAGCAGGCCAGGCCAGCTACCTCGAGGTGACCCCACCACCTGCACAGACCACACAGCAGGAAACACACACCACCATAGCTGTCTCCGAGGACCCCTGACCAATACATGGAATTCCAACGGCGTGTGTTGGGTTGCCAGGTGGAGTTGGCTCATCAGCTGCGTGTGGGTTTCGAGCTCGTGGCAGCCAAACTCGATGCTATACGTGGGTGTCTGAGTCCCTTCAGGGACCACGTACAGTCCCTATCGGACACCCCCTGTGCGCACCATGCTCCGCCACTGACCTTGGCTAACCTCGCTGGTGCCATGAGTCTAATACAAGAACTGTCTGGTCAGACAGGCACCAACCATGACAGCACAGAGTTGGCACAGATGCGGAGGGCAATGGGGACCATGGAGCAGATGCAGGCTGGAAGTGTGTCTGCCACGGCTGGACACCAGCGAGTAGTGGCTGGGAACAGCAACGCCCTGCAGTACTCCAACTTGCCATTGCTGCCACTGAGCCATTCCCAGATGACTGCAGCGGGAACATCGACACACACAGCTCCGACCCCTGATGTGTCCGTGGCACACTGTGATGCTGCCCCATCACCTACGCAGTCTGATGTGTCAGGGGCACACAGCGATGCAGCCATCACCCCACCGGACACACCGGACACAGAACCCGTATCAGGGGAGTGAGAAGGGGATGGGAACTACTGTGTGAGGAAGGAGGCAGTAGCATCCATCGCCGCCATATGGCCTGTCCCTGCCTGGTCATGACCATCATGCCCTGGGAAATACCTCCTACTGACCTCCGGAACACCCTGCGACATTCACCCAGACCCCGACACGGACTGCCATTTCTTCACCGCTGGCCAATCACACAGCAATCCTGCTGCGGACTGCACTCTCCCTCTTCCCAATCACTGTGCAATCCCCAAAGGACTCTGGTTGGCCCACCACTGGGCTTCCCTGTGATGTGGGCTTGGATGGCCACGTACAGCTCCAGCTCCGTCAATCACCTGAATGTGAATAAAACATTCTAAATCACACAGATGTGTCATCACTATGTTCACTCACGTATGGAAGTATGGCTGGATGTGTGGACGATGATTGCACATGAAGGTACACCCTGGTAACTGACATCTATGCGCATGTCTATCCCTGAGACACATGGCCAATTGGATGACTGTGAAGGTGAGTACTAGCTGTGTCCCCATTGCACATCAACAGCAATCTCACAACACCCCAACGTAGGCACACGTCCATGTGTTGAATAGGGCCGTGTGTAGGAGTGACCAAAACGGTGGCATGCCAGGAGTGGTATCCCACACCACGTGTGACAGCAGAACTTCACATCGCATACCGACTTACACACATCTGTGTGGACACATTCTGTTGTGATGTATGACATTGCTCCACATGGTCAGAGGTTGGACACCATACACACATAGCTGGAGTCATGTAAGTGCACATGTCATCCAGCACCTATCCAAAAACAATGTCTGGCTCACAGAGGTGGAGCTTGCCAAAGGGACACACCCCCATTGCACATGCGTCAGTCAGTTCCTCCCTGTGTTGGGACGATGCTCATTGTGGCACACGAGTGGACAATCTAAACAACACACCTCACAGTTAGACACCAGTGGAGTGGCATAGGCTTTATTGGCATGTGCGTGTCAGTACGGATGAGGCAACGGCCACAACGGGCATGGACATGCTTAAGACACTTACACACAGCATGGGTACACGTCTAGGTACAGATAATGTTGGGGCTGAAATGGACAACATCCATCACGGATGGCAACGCTCACAGCCCACCTTGCCTTGCTTGATGAGTCATGTGTTGTTTGGCGTCTGCCCATTGCCCCGTGTGAGGGGGCACGACTCACTGCACGTGGGGTCTGCATGGTGCACTGCCTCCGGGGTGCGCCGATTGTCTGCTCTGCCGACTGTGATCAGGTGTGAGGGTCCGACAGGTCCACATGTCGTGCTACATTGCCATGTGTGTGCTCTCACCCAGCAGTGTGTCCAAATTGGCAACGTTGCCAGACGACGCTGTGTTGCTCCGACCATGGACCTGCGTCACCTTGCACAGGTGTGTGTACACACGCGTTATTCCACGCACATGCATCCAGAGCCCGACCGAAGGCAGACGTGTCCTTTGTTGTGGTGGGATATGTGAGCAATCCCCACGATGCAACAAGTTGTTGGGCCATGTGCTGTGGCTGGCAATCGGATGTGGCTGCAGGAACGTAGTTACTCGTCCATGAATGCCCGTGCAGCTTCATGTGCAATGTGTTCCAATAGTACGTCGTTGTCGTGTTCAAGGAACAACAGGGTGAGCCAATCCATTAGGTGGTCTGGGCAGGTGTGCTCAGCCCATGCCGTCTCACCGATCCGCAACACAGCCCAATAGGGGAGCGCCTCGATGTGGTCACTGCACACGAGTAATTGTGCAATCTCCCATGCACAACTACCAATACATACGCAGTATAGCAAGGCATCCCATGCACGGCTGTCTCGGTTACACTCCTGTTCGTGATCCAACAGGGGGTGCAGACACAAGTCATAGTCCAATTCATCAACAGTTGTGTTGGATAGGCAGACATCCATAGGACACTCGAATGTGCATGTTCGGCAGTGGAACCAGGGCTGGACGCAGGTGACGTGGGCAATGCGGAAGCTGAGCCTGTAACTGATCCGCAGCACTGCCAGTGGCAGTGCGCCCAGTAAATGCAGCATACGTGCACTGTACCGTTCCACTTGACGGCGGTTGTGCATGTGCCCGGTATGGCCTGCCATTGCGTTGGTGCGTCTCGTGAACAGGCACTCTTCTGGACTGCGGCAGTTGTGTGGAGGATATGCCACAGCTCTGAGCAATAATTCGAATGTGTGTGCAACGTTGTGGGTAATGGGTTGCTGTTTCCGTGAGTGTCAAGGGCATCCCATGCAGGGGTACCACAGGCAGGGGCTTCTGTGTGTGGGCTGTGGATGAGTCGGATGGTTCATTTGCGGAATGCGTGGTGTGGGAGTCGTCCCCATCTGCCATTGCATCTCTATCAGGGTGTTCCAGGCGCGTTCTGAACCAAGGTCAGGGGTGCAGGTGTCCTCCCGCCTTCTGCATTGGGACAATGGTGCTTTCATCCCTGATGTTTGTCTGACTACTTCTTGCGTTTTCGGAATGTGATGTGGCTTTGGCGCTGAGATTGGGACACAGCCTTGGGCTCATGGTGTACGGATGGCGATGCACACACACACATGTTGGCATGTGGAGCCAGGTGCCCGAGTGGCCTTGCGCTGCTTGTGCTATCTCACTCCGTTTCTCTCCCTCGCTCTCTCCCTCTCTTTCCTTTGTTGGGTGCATGGCACACCTTCTTCTCTTGGATTTGGTCTTCCAGGCTGTGTGCTACGGATTGTCCAGTGGGGAGCAGCTAGGACTCATCCTAAGGGTTGTTTCTGCTTTTGTTTGTATGGTGTTTTGTGTTGGTGATTGCATTGCTGTATGACTGATTCTCCATTTTCGGGCCACGCATGTATGTTTATTTTCCGGCTTCTGCGTCATCAGGCAAAATGTTTGTTTTGGGATTTGTGGTGTTAGTGTGAAATTTCTTAGTCCGGAGTTGGGGTCCTGGGGTGGTGGCGGTGGGTGTTGTGGCCCTCTTGGGTGTCCAGGCCGCATGATGAGTGGCTCCATGGCATCTGTTGCCCTTCGGATGTGGCCCTGGGCTGTGCTCCCTTTTGTTGTGCTGGCTGCCGTCCGACTTTACACCAGGTCAGAGCAGGTGTAGATTTCCTGGTGCTAACGCGCCTTATCACCTGTTTTGTGTTTTTATCGCCGATGTGGCTGGTCGTTGAGAATGTTGAGGTGTGATGTTGTCTCGACTTTTGTCACGGGAACGCCTACTCTGCATCTCATTAGCGATATTTGCAGGGGTCCTCTGTGGCGATGTTTTTTGCGGCTGCTATCGCGGGTAAACTGGTGCTGTGGGCTGTTAACACCGGCTTGTGAATGGGGAGGTAAATTTATCACGACTTTGGCTGCGATAAAGTGCCGTTAATTCGGCGATGGCTCCTTTTGAATATGCCCCAGAGTGAGGAGAGGAAGGAAGTGGTTACTGGCTTGAACATTTTGGCCAGGGCCGCTTCTGCTTCCCCAGTCGGCCTTGCCAATAAATGTACTTCTGTGCGCAGGTGTAGATTAATGAGATGTGGGAGTTCACATAAATTCCCAGTTGCGTGGCTGGAAAGCTGCACTAGTTGCAGGTTTCTCCACATACTCCTGGAAAAGTCATATGACATTTTTCAGAGTTGCTGGTTACTCAAATCGAAGTTGTGCACACAACTCAGCGAAAGCATAATAAAAACCTTTGCTGGAACAAATATCTTGACTATTTTAATAGTGTGGAAATGGTGTGAGAGGAGATTGTGAATGGCTTTGTGGGTATTCTCAAGCTCGCAAAGCACGCCGCACTTTACCCACCTACTCCTAATGCATTGCATGCAGTTTACTACTGCATAATTTAACTCAGTCAGGGTATACAGTTACACAGTAGTATAGCATTTATGCCTTCTCAGCATTCTCTAATGGATACTGCGTTGGTGTACCTAGAGCCATTTTCAGCCGCATGTGGACATTTATGGCTAAAATGACTTCGAGAATCAGGCCAGCTTAGTTCATTCCTGATTCACAAAACATGAAAACACAATCATCTATTTATTATGAACTTATCAAAACCAAATGTTCACGTCATTCGGATCAGATTTCCTCCTGGTGAGTTTTAGCGAGAAATTTGAACCGTCTGACATGAACACCAGCATGATCTCAGCTGAGTCACTGCTTCAGGCATCTGAGATTTATTTCCACACACATTACCACTCCAAACGTACACCTAAAAGTATTGAACACAACAGATGAAGTAAATGTGGAAAAGTGCTTCAAACTGTACAAAACACAAGGGGTCATGTTTATAAGCCCAGTTACGCCGCGCTTGCACCACGCAACGTTGTGTGTGACGGACCCCAAAAATGAGATTTATGAAGCCATGCAAGGCCACTTTGTGTAGCCTAGAGTGGCCTCAAAAATCTGGATTAAAGCAACGCAGCGCAAATCGCTGCGTTGCATTACTGTGCCCTGGGAAGGTTTTCAATGGGCATTGCGTGGGTGTTCCCACAAAACTCCTATGGTTTTTGACACATTCCCATATTTACCAGAACTGGTAAACCTGGGAATGCACCAAAAAGATGTGCCTTCCCAGGAGAAGTGTAACAAGGAGCAATATGTCTATTTCTCGTTGTTACTTCCTCTTTCTATGTGTGCTGCATTCTGGTGCCCCTTCCTGCGCAAAAACAATCCAACACAGGCACTCTTGCACCATGGTGCAAGGGTGCCTCCGTTGGCACTAGGCTGCCAAAATGTTGCCAGCGCAGGGACAAAGACAGGAATGCACCATATTCTTTAAATACAGCACATACCTGCCCTTTCCCTGTGATGCAGCGCAGCAAGGTGGCATGCTGCGCTGCCCTACATTCTCATAAATATGCTCCAAGGAGAGTAGACAAAGCAGAGACATTTTAGGGAAACCAGTGTTACTGAAAATGGAAGCAGTTTAATGCCACAAATATCCTATCCCTATGTATGCAAAGTATATGGAGTGACTAGAGTATGCACACCTGCAAGATGAAGTATGCATTGCTAATATCTTTGTTTCTGAATCACTAGATACCAGTAAAATATTGGCA
Source organism: Calotriton arnoldi (assembly GCA_963921515.1). Lineage (NCBI taxonomy): Eukaryota > Metazoa > Chordata > Amphibia > Caudata > Salamandridae > Calotriton > Calotriton arnoldi. The sequence continues at coordinate 143,588 of CAWUFW010015079.1, forward strand.
GGTGAAGAGAAACTGCATGCAGGGGCTAGCAGTAATCAAACTCAATTTGCTACTTCCCTTACAAGGAATCCAACATTAACCACACATGTTATGGAGCTTTGCAGGCACACGGTTATTTCTATTGATTTTCCCTGAGTGCAAAGGACGGTCAGACTTAGGCAAATCAATAAACATGAGATCAATAACCTGAGATTAAAAGTTATCCCTTGGGTATTCCTATGCATTCAGAAACAAAACAACCCACATCGCGCCTGTCTCGTTGTATACTCCTGCCTTCTTTGTTGTGTTGTTCACATCAATTGCCTTTGAAGGGCATGCGTGCATTTCTAGAGGTCACTTGTTATTTTTCAGCTGTTTTACCAAATATCCATTGAAAGGTGGCGATTGACTATTGATGAATGCGTATGGCAAGTGATTTGTTGTGATATTATAACAAAGTCGTCTATCGAGGTTCACTGACAGTTTAATTTTTAAATGAGTTTCATTAATCTTCCCCAGCTTTCGCTGCAGGGAAGATCAAGGTAAATGTCCAGTTGGATTCACAATACGCCAGAGTAGAACACTGTGGCTAAAAAAGAAACACAAATCTAAAATACATGCATGTTGTATATGCAAATCGGGTTGTATATTTCCTTATAAAAGCACAATATTGTATTGTCATTTAAGGAAAAAACATGGAATTACATTAGTAACGTGATAAATTTGAAGGCACTAATGAGGAAATAAAATGCAAATTATGTTCTAATCATTATATTCATTGAGAAATTAGCAACAGAAGGACATTAGTACTAAGCAAACAAGCATTGGCATAGCCAATAGGTCTCGCCTTTGGGACCTTATACGTGTTTAGCCATGCAACAGTTTATGTTGTTGCACCAAGGATATTGTGCTGCATAACTAAATACTTATAAGGTCCCAAAAGCGAGAACTATTGGCTATGCCAATGCTTGTTTAACAATGAGTTTATACTGTGCATCCAAACTTCAAGATATCAGCTAGAGCTTGTATGACATCATACTCCCTCTCTTCCTCTTCTTGCCAACCAGAAAGAAGTTGAACCGTTGTGGTGTTTGTGGCTGTTGCACTGTCAGCAAAATGCGTTGACAGAGGTAATAGACCACAAAGGCGAGACCCACGGGGTTTGCTAATGCTTGTTTTTTCTTCTAATACAGTGTATTCTTTGCTACTCGAATTTTCCACCAAATAAGTCCTACTTGAGCCTTCGTTCTTGTAATGGGGTCTGTGTGTCAGTTAAGGGAGCTGTAAGCACACCAAGCGTCCTACCTAGAAGATCCCCCGCCTCTCCTTCCGAGCACCGGGGTCTTTCTTCTGGATCTGGCCACCACGCCTGTGCTGTTCGCCATGACTGTTGGTGGGTGTGCTTTTGTTTGTGGTAATGCTCTGTTATCAAGATGCCTTGAAAAGCCGCTGTCGTTTGCTGGTGACGTGCTGGAAATGTTTCTCACTTCGAGCCCTGGGGCACATGCACTGGTTGGGAAACACATAAAGCCTGTCGCGGCTGACACGTAGTCAGATCTCTGTGTTGCATCTCCCTTGCACACGTGGAGATACTGTATTAATCATTCGCTTCCTGAGCTCTTGGGGGTTTGTGCCAGGTGTTTGCCTGTAATTCCAGATTATTGGCATTTTATGCAAAGCTATCGTTTGGGAGTTTTCATTTCTAGTGGTTATCGTCTTTGAGGCGGGTCAGCTATTGATCAATCTATCTTTTAAAACATGGCAGCTTTTGCGTATGTAACTTCCTTCCTGTTGCATTAGCAGTTTAGATTTGTAGTTTGGGGCCTATTTTTGCATAATGCCTGACCTTCGCATTATGTAGCCGATGGTGAATCAGGTTATCGAGATTGTATTGGCCAACTGTGGTGGGACCCTGGTGGCATGCACTGGGAGAAAAGATACCTCTGGCAGCCATTTTTTCGAATACAGTTTGTATGGCGTGTTTGAGGTAAAAAGCAAGGACTGTGTGCAGAGTTTGACTGCAGGGGGCCAAAGTGTAGCTTCCTTTTCACAGCAGACACAGGGTCCTGTGTCACGTGCAACACCCTTAGACCCTTCTGACTTTGCATGCCGGGATTTGTGAGCAGAGCAACTACCACAAAATAGTAAAAGCGCCACTACACGTCCCAGAGTGCAACATTTCGTTGTGTAAAAAAAAAAAAAAAGCATTGGCAAAGCCAATAGGTCTCGCATATGAGATCTATCTGCTTTGTTAATGTTTTTCGCCATGTTGAGCAGCATTGCAGCTGCTGTGCACCAGGGCGAAAAAAAAGACCTAATGACGTGATTGTTGCATCATTTTGTAGGCACACTCATGCGTTCAACACACATGCACACACTTACAAAGGGCACTGTGATCTCTTTTTATTTACTGATCTGCAATGGATTGGCAAATTTAAAAAAAAGTAGCGTGAAAGCCCTGTTTTGAAACAGAGGTTGAAGCCTGTTTTATAAAAATAAAGAAATAATGGATAAGCTGATGCAGGAGGGGGGTGAAGCAACACAGCAGGTGGGGGAAGCAAGGAATGGGAGAGAACATGGGAGAAGGAGAGCAACGTGGAGTGTGGGGGTGAGAAGCACAAGGGCGAGAGAGCAAGAAAAGCAGTGGCGTAGCTAGACCTTCGGCCGCCCATGGCGGCCCCTGCGCTTAGCGCCCGCGGCGGGCGTATGAAAGAGGTTGGGGGTGTGCTGGCAATTCCTGAGGCTGCCGCCCCCGCAACAGCCACAAGTAAGAGCGGGGGTCAGGGGGAGGCCGCCGAACCCCAAAACTCGTGACGCCTGGGGCGGACCGCCCCCCCCTTTCTACGCCACTGAAGAAAAGTGTGGGTGGCGGGAGAGAAGCACATGCACCTAGAGAGCAAGGGGGGATGAAAGCACACAAGAGAGACGCAGGAAATCACATGCACTCTCATGCAGCGCTTAAACAAAAAGAAACAAGCCAGGAGAAGAAAGAGCGAGAGAAAAAGCAATCCCGTGAGCGACAGAGAGAAGACAGTGAGTGGTAGACGTAGGTGAACCAATTAAGGCTCGAAGCTGTGATCAGTCCGAGGTCCATTGGGAGTCCCGAGCCAAGCCTAGTAGATTCCACAATCAAAAACACTACAACTGGCAGCGGGGGAGGAAGTCTGGAGAATGACGTGATAAGGCACAGAGAGGGCGCGAAACTGACACGGCCGCGCGGCCGTGAAAGTAATCGCGGGTTTTGTAAGTGCAAACAGTGGCTTTTGCTGGCGACCAGCTTGCGTTCACGCGAGCGTCCAGATGGCGAGGGAAGCCATATGGCGCCTGATCGCGCGTGCACGCTCGCGTGAACGCAGGCTAGTCCGCCAGCAAAAGCCACTGTTTGCACTTCCAAAACCCGCTTACTAAAAGTCTCGCCAGAGCAGCGCATGCACGCTGGCTCAGGCGAGACCTAAAAATGCTATTAACACAACAAATTGCACCCAAACAACAATTACAGCAGGGAATATCGAACTGCCAAATTGCAACTCTTCAAAAGAAGTATCGAACATTTCAAAGAAATACTAAATAGTACAAAGAAGGTTTGACCCATATTAGCTAACAAAGACAATAAAAAGCTAAAATTATTTGAGCATATATAGACATATTTATTTAAAATTATTGAAAAAATATTTACATATGTAAATCGATATTCTTATTTTTTTATTATTACCATAGTCAATTAAATAAATTTAGTTACATGAAAACTTAAAATTAAATTAAAAGTTAGATAATTATTTAAATCATGTGTTGATATGGAAAACAATAGTGTTAATATGGAAAACAATACATTCATTTCTGAAAACTAAATCACGTCCTTATTAACGAAACCACCCGTTGTGAACTCCACATCGACCCTGACTCGCAAATGCATAGTCAGGAAAGCTCGGAGACCCAGGCCCGGTGTCACTGTTTGATAGGTCATAGATGAGAGGGTGGATAGCTGACGCACAAACATTTGAGCAGGAAACACTTGCTCGATAGGTGCAGCAACAACATAATGGTCAGGGGAGATTGCCCCCAATAAAGCATTTCTCGAGGGGGTACGCGTGCTTCGAAAAACACCATAAAGTCAGATGCCACGTGACTTAGGAACACACAGCCAATAAGGACTTAGCACACGTAGTGATCACACGCTCCCCACGCTGCGGATCTTGACACATACACCACTGGACACACCGTGTCCACGCAAGGTCGAGGTCCACCTGAAGTAACCATTCAACAATTAATTTATGACTGATAGCACGTGGCACAGCGGAAAAAGGGAGTTTTGGCTATCTAAGCAGAGTGTGTAATTTTTACACCACGTGCCTATCAGTCTAAAATCTCTATTTCATAAGACTGAATTTTGGCCCATATCAACATCAGGTCCTCCGACAGATCGGAGAGTTGACAGGGATTTGGCAAAAGATTTAGATGAATATCCCTCTCATGAGGACCTAGAACAAGGGAATATTTATACAAACCACACTATATACAACTCTATATATATGTCTCATTATTTACAATAATCAATACTGACAGACTCGGTTTCTCTATTACTTTTACTTTTATCTATTATCTTTAAAAGCAGTGAAGTGGCAGGGGACTGACTGTTGTTGAGATGCCGTGTTTAAGGCATGCTCAATACGCAGGTGCGTTATGGGCTGCCGTGCACGTACACCGCGAGGTGAAAGAAAGACTCCTTCAGCGCCCGTGGAATGGACATAGAAAGCGCGTAGCTCTTGAGAGAGTAAATACGTTTTCTATGTCCATTCCACGGGCGCTGAAAGAGTCTTTCTTTCACCTCGCGGTGTACGTGCATGGCAGCCCGTAACGCACCCGCGTATTGAGCATGCCTTAAATACGGCATCTCAACGACAGTCAGTCCCCTGCCGCTTCATTGAAGGACGGTCCACGGAGACTTTCTGAGCGTTCACATAAGGTATTTATACGACCCTGGGCCTATCCCTCGATTTTGCTCAGACCTTGCATCCACAAATGGGTTTCAACCATGCCTCACTTATATTTTAGGGAAACAGGGTGATTTATTCTCTGAATATCCGAATTATTTGGAACAATACATTTCCTGAATGAAATATACACACCGGCCCACCACTCTTTGTGTCTGTGGCCCACCCCCTCAGTGAGTGTGATGCGGGTAAGTGGTTGGGGACATTTACTCATTATAAGTAGTATGGGACCCTGTTTTGCTATGGGCCATCTAAATTATGCACCTTAAGGCCACAGATCATGCACTCGTGGGAGCTGGCAACAGGGCCTTCCAATGTCAGGCACCTGATTTAGGTCAGTAACTGATATACTCTCTAGATCCCACTATGCTATCTTAATTTTGAGTTATTTTTGATACCATCTTTCACTATTACTTCTGTAGGTTGCCCCACCCCTTTCCTGTCCTGAGGAAGACCCGCATGCGGAGACTCTAAAGTACCCTCACGCCTTAGACGGGTCGAAACGTCAACTTTTACCCCCTACAAAGGCCTGTACCATATGTTACCACCACCCCGTCCCTTGAACAGATGATACATTTCTCTGCAACGTCGCACAATTTCTCTTTTGAATAATAGAATGATGTTTTTACATGGACAGGCCATAAATAACTGCTGCTAATGTTATAACCAGTCTTATATGTTAAATCATTAAAAAAAAAAAAACTTTTGGGAATTACCTTCATTCCTTGTCCTTTCCTATTCCTATCGCACACAAGAGCACACTTTTCACTTCCCTCCTCTTTTCTGGAGCAACCTGCCTACAAACTAATTGTATAACTATGTCCTAACTTGTGTCTTTTATACTATGAATAAAATAGACAGTTTTGTTTGGAACAGTGGGTATCGACATTTCTCTTTTTCGCAAGGTGCTTTATGTATTGATTATTATATGCCGAATATGCTTCTGCATGCGAACTGAATTATAAAACGTGTTTTGACCTATTGCAAAAACAAAGGAGTCCAAGGACCAATTGTTGTTCTATATCGTACAGTAACCTATAATAGGCATTCTTACCACACACATAATAAATTCCAGGGAAAACAGGATCCGTACCACACCTCAAACTCCAAACTCCTGTAATCAGGAAGGTATGATCACATTCACTAGAACCAATGAAATGGTTATTATAGTCTGTCTTCTGTCTTAGTAAGCAAAGCTTCCCTTTATGATGCCAATCCAGGGTCATTGCAGCATATGTCTCACCTTTCTTGTAATCCCCCTCTCTATGAGCCCAAGGAGGAATATGACTCTTTTCTTCTGCAGCTTTTCTCTGGAAATTTTCTCTTCTATCTTCTACAACATTAATGAATTCAAATTCCTCTCTCTGCACACTACAAGTTAAGTTATTTCTATGGGCATATACAGTATCTATTGTCTTAGTAGTATGAAAAAACTCTCCCATATACTCTGCATTCTTCGCGCTACTTGCTACATTCATATTCTTTTGAATTGGAAGTTCAGAAAATACTAAGTCTAAGTTAGAATAAAAATATTGTATCTGACCCTTTTCATAGAACAAACTTGTTAGTACACTGCAAGAAATACCATATGTTAAGGGAAGGTGGTGATAAGTCACCCCTTCTGACACAGAAGACGGTAATTGCATGCACACATAGAAATCTCTACTACTCATAAAGAAGCTTAGTAGAAACATTTAACGAAAAATCATTAATAGAATTATCTTGATGTAAATCATTTCCAGTTAATCTCTTAATGTTAGTGTGTGGGTCTCCTTTAAGAGTTTCTCCCACATTCGTTTTTATATTCTCTAAATCATTAGAAGTATTATTCCTAGTAGGAAACATAAAGTAAGGCACAACAACTATTAGTATTAACAAAACAATCATTATTAGTAAAACACATAGACAACAAACGTTAATACACTTACACTTAGTTGATCCCTGATTCTGATTACCAGTCTCCTGGATCATAGCCATTTTAAGCTAAAGAACTAAAAAAACAAACAAAAAAATGAAAATTTAGACTTGATAAAAATATGTGTATCCAAACACTTTCAGGCCTTAAGTCTCCACAGCTTCTTCTCTGAAACTTCTCCAAGACCTTCTCCAATCCCCTCCTTTTTGTTTTATTTAGTTCACAGTTTCAGTTTCAATTTCAGTTTCTTTTCTGTATTCCCGGAAAGTTTTTCAATCTTCTGCACCCGAGTTTCTTAACACATTTCATTTATGGTGGCTAATAGCAATTTCTGTGATTTGGCTCAATTTCTCCTCCACTATTGTCTCCTTAATCAACTGTTTCAACAACCAAGTATGTCCATTCAGGTGCGTGTATTTCTTGTTTGGTTCTCTTGCTCTTTTTGTTCTCTGTACTGTATCTTCTTCTGTATCACTTTGTTCAAATAGTTCAACTATTGTATTTGGAACACTCTCATTCAAAGTGTTCACTCCTCTTGGCCATATATCTCCTTTTCTTGCTTTCTTCTTTTGAATCTCTTCAGTTTCGTTTGGTTCAGAACTTGTTTCGAAATTTCTTTTAATTGATTCCCTTTTCTCCTCTTCACTGTTTTGTTCTGGAATCAATCTCTTCACTGTATTGACACTGACAGTCTCACGAGACCTAGTAGCTGGTGCCCACTTTACTCCACTTTCAGTCTGTTCAGGTTTTTTTTTTATCAATTTCTTTCTCACCTTCAACTGATTCTTTACTTTCAAGTGGACTTGGGACTCTTCGTGTATGGCTATCATGAATCCAATTCGGCAAGCCACCACACTTTACTGCTGTTGTTGTCCCCAGTATCACTTGATATGGCCCATGCCAACGAGGTTCCAAACACAACTTTCTCACGTACTTCTTGGCAAGAACCCACTCTCCAGGATTCAGGTTGTGTGCCTGTTCTTGCTGTGTTGTGGTTGCAACTTCTCCAACCTGATGAGACACAGAACGCACCACATCAGCCAATCCTTTGCAATAATCGAGTACCAAATCATCAGTTATATTCATTAGTCAATTCGCTGGAACTACTGGCTGTCTCATGGCTCTGCCCATGATGATCTCATGCAGAGACAATCCAGTTTTTCTATCTGGAATACTTCTCAGACTCATCAGAACTAAGGGTAATGCATCTGGCCATTTCAGTGCAGTGGATGCACACACCTTTGCAAGTCTTGATTTAATTGTTCCATTGACCTGCTCAACCACACCTGATGCTTCTGGTTGATAGGCACAATGCAATTTTTGTTCAATTTGTAATGCTGAACAAATCATCCGAATTATTTCATTGTTGAAATGCGTCCCCTATCAGATTCTAAAGAGACTGAAAATCCAAATCTTAGGATGATCTCTCTAAGAAGCAATTTAGCAACTGTTACACTATCATTACATCTTGTTGGGTAGGCTTCCACCCACAGAGAAAACAAACAGACAATCACCGGAACATATTTTAGTCCATTACATCTTGGTAGTTGTATGAAATCAGCTTGTAAGTGTGTAAAAGGACCTGCTGCTTTTCCAATTCATCCCCAACTAACAACTGTCTTTCTCCCTGCATGTTGCTGCTGATAAGTCACACATCTTTGGCAAAGACTTTCTGCAATGACCCTGAACTTAGGGTTGAACCAGGATTCCTTAAACATCCTAATCATAGCAACTCTACCAATGTGTGTAGGGCCATGATAAAACCTTGCCATTTGGGACAACAGACTATCTGGCATTATTGGTCTTCCATCAGGATAAATCCACACCTCATCTTCTTCTCTTCGTGGACAACCTGCCTTGATCCAAATCTCTTTTTCTTCTTCACTGGCTTCTTCTTGTAACTGTCTAATTTCTTCCCATGTTTCAACAGATGAGAACATCAGATTGCATTCTTTTTCATCAGATTTTTGTATTTATTTATTTATTTTATTTAAAAGGTTTTATATAGCGCTGGCTAGACCTGAGGGTATCAGAGCGCTTTACAATGGTAAGGCGAGGACAATAATTGCATTATAACATTGGTACAAAAAGGTAAAATGCAGGACAATAAGAACAATATGCATAGGACAATTATAACATGAGCAAGAAAAATAATAAAAATAATTAGGTCATAACAAATATTGGATAATTCAGCTAGGGATGGAGGTCAAGGATGAGGGGGGGGATTCTAAAAGACGGAGGGAACTGAGGGGGGTGATGGGAGAGGAGAAAGCATGCGGGAGTAGACAGTAATTATAGGAGAACTAGAGGGGGAGGTTATAAATATATGAAAAAGGGTAGAGAGGGGGTAGTGAGTCAGGAATAAAGGTGCGGGAGCATAGTACAGTCGGGAGCAGGTTGAGACACCATGCTAGGCGGCAGTGGTTAAGGACCCCAGTATTTATTGAGAAGGTGCAGCTTGAGGTCTTTTTTGAAGCTGAGGTAGGAGGGGTTGCAACAAAGATCTTTAGGGAGTGAGTTCCAGATAGTAGGCGCGTTTCCGGAGAAGGAGCGTGATTGAGTAGATTTCTTGTTTAGCAAAGGAGGAACTAGTATGAGAGCATTGGTGCTCCTCATTTCTCTAGCGCAGCCAGCTTTGTGGAGTTTATCTGAAAGATACAGTGGGGTGTGAAGATGCAAGGCTTTATGCGTAATGCAAGCGGTCTTGTAAGTGGTTCTGCCTTCGATGGGAAGCCATTTGAGACCTTTGAGGACGGGCGAGATGTGGTCAAACCGTCTACAATCGGAAATAAGCCTGGCCGCGAGGTTGAGGACTGATTTGATTGGTGCTAAGTTGACTTTCGGTGTTCCAGAGAGAGCGGCATTACCATAGTCCAATTTAGACAATACCAGTGATTGAACAACTAATTTAAAGTCATCAGCAGGAATGAAGGGTTTGATTTTCTTGAGGTGATGCAAACTGAAGAGAGCGCCTTTGGCAGAATTTTTTATGTGGGGAGTGAGGCTGAGGTTCTGGTCAATGTTGATTCCGAGGGATTTAACTGAGTTAGAAGTGGAAAGAGAGCAGTTGAGAGCTTTAAGGTCAGAGATCCATAGATGAATGGGGAGCCGGTTGTTTTTAGGAGCGAAGAGAATGATTTCTGTTTTCTTAGGGTTGAGTTTAAGATGATTGTGATGGAACCAGTGTAGAATCTTAGTCAGGGCCTCATTGAGGTGTAGAATGTCAGCTTGGGATTTAATCTTGTAGTAAAGTTGGGTGTCATCAGCATAGAGGTGGAAGTTAATTCCATGTTGCTTAAGAATGAGGGTGAGGGGTTCCATGAAGAGGTTGAATAGGGAAGGTGAGAGAATAGAACCCTGAGGAACACCCAAGGAGACAGGAATGGATTTAGAGAGGCAATTGCTGATTTTAATTTGTTGGGTTCTGTGTTGAAGGAATGAGGTGAACCATTTGAGGACAGGGCCGTTGAAGCCGAAACGAACATTGAGGGTATTGAGTAAGGCGGAGTGGTTAACAGTATCAAAAGCAGCAGAGAGGTCAAGGAGAATGAGAAGGGAGGCCTCACCCTTGTCAAGGGATTGGTGGATGTCATCAATAACGTTGAGCATGGCAGTTTCAGTACTGCAGCCCTTTCTAAAGCCTGACTGGTATGTGTCCAGAAGGTTGTAAGAGTCAATGTGCTTGTCCAATTGTAGCAAGGCGCATTTTTCGAGGGCCTTAGATAGAAGCGGAAGATTAGAGATAGGACGCAAGTTGTTGAGGTCGTTGGGGTCGGCAGTAGTATTTTTAAGGATGGGAGTGATTTGGCCAAGTTGGAGGGAGACCGGGACACAACCCGTGGCCAAGGAGGAGTTGATGATGGTGGTCCAATATGGTGCAATAATGTGTTTTAAGTCTTGAACAAGTTTAGCGGGAAGAGGGTCCATGGTATGAGAGGAGGGTTTGAGCTTGGAGATGATGTTGAAGACTTCAAGCTCTGTAACTGGGCGAAAGGTAAGCCAAGAAGCATTGTTTTTTGGCAGGGGATTGTCGAAGAAGTGATCAGGAGGGGTGACAGCAAGTTGGAGATGAACAGAGTCAGGGGAGGAAGAAGGCGTAAAAGGAGACTTGGGGGGGCGGTCATGGAGGGGAGATAAGCAATGTGGAGGGGGGGTTAAGCTAAAGGATTGATCGATCTGGGAGATTTTTTGGGAGAATTTATTGAAACCAAATTTAGGGCCAGATGTACGACCATTTTATTTTGCGCCTCGCAATTTGCGACTAATTGCGAGTCGCAAATTGAGAGGCGCAAAATAAAATGTACAACAGTGTGTTTAACACTGTTTGCGATTCCCAATGGGGTCGCAAATTGCGAGGCTCATTAATATTAATGAGCCTCTTGCAATTTGCGAGCCCATTGGGAATGACAGGCCCTCCCAGGGATGGTGGCCTGCTGGGCTCAGCAGACCACTATGTCTGGGACTGCTTTTAAATGAAGCAGTTTTTTTAAAAATGCGTCCCGTTTTCCTTAAAGGAAAACGGGATGCATTTAAAAAAAAAAGAATGAAACTTTTTCATTTCATTTTTTAAGGGCAGGCAGTGGTCCCTGGGACCACTGCCTGCCCTTAAAACATATTTTCGCATGCATTTGCAAAGGGGAAGGGGTCCCCTGGGGACCCCTTCCCATTTGCAAATGCATTACAACCTACTTGAAGTAGGTGGTAATTGCGAGTGTTTTGCAACTGCAATTGCGGTCGCAAAACATTAGTACATGGTTTTGAGACTCGCTATTTGGAAGGGAACGCCCCTTCCAAATAGCGAGTCGCAAAACCTATTTAGCGAGTCGCAAATAAATTGTGACTCACTAAATAGGCTTTGTACATGGCCCATGATGTTTTTGCATGCGCAAACAGGTTCGCAAACCCGTTTGCGCATGCAAAAACGGGTCGTACATCTGGCCCTTAGCGCACATAAAGACGCAACTTCGTCAGCATAATTGTTTCCAACCGTGATATAATCACTGCCAGATCTGTGTGCTGAACATTTCACAACCCCAATTTCTTTGGGCAATTGTAGTGCCAACAGTAGTTCTTTTACATACTCTGCATTTCGAATTGGTGAAGCTTCAATGACATAAGCCACTGTACAAACTGCATAGGAAGATCGCAAGGTACCCATTTCATCTCTCAAGCAAGATCCATCCACAAACATCACACATTCTGATTCAGAAAATGGAGTATCTTTTATAACAGGTCTTGGTTTTGTATACAATTCAGTCACATTCAGACAATCATGATCTGCTTCATCCATCACCATTTCACAATCTGGATTTGGCAACAAAGTAGCTGGATTTTGATTCGTACATCTTGTCACTGATACATTCTCAGCTCCCAGTCTCACTTGTTCATATTTTGTCAACCGACTACTCGTAAGATGCTGTGGTCGAGTTCGTATCAACAAAATCTCAACTGAATGCGGTACATACACCCTCAATGGATGTCCCATCACAATTGCTTCACTCATTTCCAAACTCTCCCAAGTAGCAGCAACTGCTTTCAAACAACTTGGTAAAGCTGCAGCTACACAATCGAGTGTTGCTGAAAAATATGCCACAGGACGGCATGCTGTTCCATGCATTTGCGTTAGAACTGAAAGTGCACAACCGTCTCTCTCATAACAGAACAATGCAAAATCCTTGTTGAAATCTGGCATTCCTAATGCTGGTGCATGACAAAGGCTGTCTCGCAACTCAACAAATGCCCTCATGCTTTCCTCATCCAATTGAATCAGATCCAACACATCTTTGTGAGTCAGTTTCTGTAATGGCTTAGCTATCAATGACAATCCATTGATCCACTGTCTGCAGTATCCAACCATACACAAAAACATTTGAATTTCTTTCTGTGTCTTGGGAGGTTTCATTTGCAAGATCGCACTTATTCGATCTTGTGACAATTTCCTGACTCCTTTTTCAATTTTGTGCCCCAAATATAGAACTTCTTTTTGGCAAAATCGCAATTTTGCTGGTGACACTTTATGCCCACCTACTGCCAGATGGTTCAGTAGAGCAATAGTATCTGTCACACAAGCTTCTCTCGTCTCTGATGCAACAAGCAAATCATCGATGTATTGCAGTAGCACTGAGTTATTAGACATTACCAATGACTCTAAGCACCTCTTCAAAATCTGATTGAAGATTGAGGGGCTTTCAGTATACCCTTGAGGGACTCGGCACCATGCCAAAACATGGTCTCCAAACCGGAACGCAAACAAATATTGGCTCTCGGGATGCAAGGGTATTGAGAAAAATGCTTGACACAAATGGACCACTGTGAACCATTCTGCATCACATGGAATTTGATAAAGAATTACTGCTGTGTTTAGCACTATTGGGCAACAAGGTACTACTATCTGATTTATTTTTCTTAAATCCTGGACAATCCTATACTTCCCACTCGGTTTCTTAACTCCCATAATAGGCGAATTACAAGGACTGCTTAGTATCTCTTTTTGAATACCTTGTTCAATCATCATTCCAATCACAGGCGTTACTCCCGCAATTGTTTCAGGACTCATTTTGTAAGGTGGTATTTTTGAAAATTCTGCACCTTGTTTGACTGTAATTTGAATAGGATCAACTCCTCTCATCAATCCAATATCTTTCCCTGAAAAACCCCACACATCAGTCAGCACAGTTTCTCTCAATTCAACAGGCAAATCCTTCGCTGTAAATAAAGGATACAAATCATTCACCTCTGTCCCTTGCCTTGCTATTCCATCTGGTGTACAGTAGATGGTGCAATTCATTTTGCATAACAAGTCTCTACCCAAAAGGTTAACTGGACCTTTATCACACACTACAAATCGATGTAAATCTCTGAAATCCCCAATTTGCACTTTCATTGGTTTTGTTACTGGAGTTTTGATCAATTGATTTGAAACGCCTATAACTTGGATATTATCTCCCGAGAGGGGCAGGTTAGGAATTTCCACAGTTCTCACAGTGGTACGGGTAGCACCAGTGTCTACAAGGAATGTAATCACATTACCTTCTACTTCTCCATCCACAAAAAGACCACACTGATCTACCTCTAGGGATGCGCCAAGCACGCACTCCTCCTTCCCCCTCAGGCACCGTCATTGAGATGTATCTGAATCACTCCCTTGAGAGTGTAACCATATTGTGAAGCCACTTGTACATTTTGCTTTGCCGTTTCATCCGTGTGAAAACCCATATTCACCCTGTATCGCTGTACTTGACCACTCATATTCTGATTTGGCATAGGAGCTTGAGGTAGTTGTAAACCCTGTCCTCTCCCATCTGGTATTAAATTCTGATTTTGCATCTGGTTTTGCATCTGATTTAACTGATTCTGATTCATATAATTTACACCTATACCACCACCTGTATTTGTCAATAAACTCCTTCACTCGCGTTCCAATGTCCAAATTTACCGCAAGCATGACACAGATATTTCTTTTTCATATCCTCGTTATTATTTCTAGCTCTTGCACCACCACCCTTTGTAGCAGTAGCATTCTGAGTATCTTGGTCAACCTGATCTTTGCCCTGAAAACCTGATTGAGAAAAATCCACAAATCCACCTTTCTGTGCTGCTTTCATCTGATCCCACAATAGTTTCTTTTTCAACTTTTTGTATGTCTTGTTTCAATATCATCACTACAGTATTTCGCATGACGCAATATCTCATTAATAGACTTGTTTTGCCAACAGATTAAATGCTGTTGAATCATCATGCTAATCTCTGGTCTTAATCCAAACACAAACCTATATACAAAATGACCCATGTCCTTGTCAGTGATATTCTCAATGCCACTATACTGTTTAAACACTTGAAGAAGCCTTTCATAGTAAGCATGCACTGTTTCCTTAGTTTCTTGTGTTGTTCTATCTATTTTAACCCAATCTGTCTCTTTTGGCGAAATCTTCCCCCTGCAAATAGGTAATGACCTGATTATACTTTTTTATCACTTCATCAGATGGTGCTCCAGTTTTTGCATCTCTTGGGTATTCTTCTTTGGCCAATCTACTGGAATTTTACACTCAATCCACAAATCAGCAGGGACCACAATATCAAACAAACCATCTAAGTCTTTCCACAAAACTTTTGAAACTTTCACAAACCTCTGTACTTGTTTGTACCATGCTACTGTTTTTTCTCTCAATCTAGGAAATTCATTCATAAAAAACAATATATCTTGTCTTGACCACGGGACATGAACATATCCACCTCCAGGTACCTCTCTCATGAGATATATCATTTCAGTCACTTCAGTACCCATTTCTCTCAATGGAAACATTAATAAAGCACCTTCTTCCTTCTTTTTAGCCCACCTTCCTTTCCAACGATCTAATTCACCCCATCATCTCAATGTGTTAATTAACTCCTTGATCTGCAATCGCTTCCCTGAAGCATTCAAACTCTCCAGATCTTTGTCACTAAAATCCAATCTGTATGTTTTTTGTAAAGCTTTTGACTTTTCCATATCCACTCCATATGCCTGTGCAACTTCAGCAAATTTCTCATGAAGATTCCTTGCTCCCATTGTGATATTTATACACAAGAATAACAACTCTTCTTCCTGATATCTACTCAATCTCTCTGGACTAATCGTACCCAATATCATTTCTTCCAAATCCCCTTTTAATCTACCTACATCCATGTTCACTTTATTAGATGTCATTCCTCTAATCCACTCATCCAATTCTTCCGGTCAAGGCCCTGAAGACCCTCCTGATGCAGGTGTCACTCCCTTCGTATTCTATAATATTCTCCTTGGATCAATCTGTGCACCACATTTTTGAGTTTCTACTGATCTTTCAGAAATATCAATCAAAGATTCTAATTCACTCGCACCATTACTAGTCCTGTCATTTAGAACTGTAGGAACTATTAGAGCATGCACCTGTGAAACATTTTGTTCATTATTATATAATGGAACTATAGGACCAATAGTCACTGGAACAGACAAAGCATCTGCTTTAAATTTGTTTATTCTTTTGGTTAAATCTCCCTTTGCCTGACTTACTACACTTGTATATTTCCTTTTGGAATCTTCTATCTGAATCAATGGAGCCCTTGGTGATGGTTTCTCTAGTTCTTCCTGATATGGTGGAGGTCTATTCATTAGGAACCCATCATCTACCTCATTTGGATCTGATTCTGCCTCTGGAATATTCTTTTTCTTTTCTTTACATTTTTCTCAACTAATACAACTGGATACATTCCTTCGCCCATTGCCACTACATCTCTCCTCCATTTTTTCATCTGTGCATCCCATTTTGTCTCTGAGTATCTACTCACAGTGTTTCTGTATCTATTCTCAGTTCTATCCTTATCTCTTTTGTATGCCTCATGTTCCCACTCTTCAAGCGCGTCATACTGCATAGGTCTTAGACTTGGTTTCAACTCATTCATTTGATATCTCAAATTCTCTAAAATCCTAGTGTTGAAAGTACCATACTCTGGAAATGCCAAATTACCATCTCTCTCTGTATACTTCACCTAATTTTCCAACCATGTACACCTATGATAACCCCTTTCTAACGACATAAAAGAAGCAGGCGTACCCTCAGGAGCTACAGGAATTCCCTCTCTAATAGGTATAGGCTCATCCTTTCTAAACAAGGTTTTCAACAATGTTAATACTTTCATTTTTTGTTTTGATCGATTGCTAAAAAACTCTATTCAAAACTCCTTCCGTATTTCTATCAAATCCAATTAATTCTCGCTGTCCAATACCAGCGCGACTCACACCAATCAAACGAGGACAGCGTATTTCTCTCTATGACAATTCACACTAGCTATCCGATAGCAGCGCGGCTTTCTGTGATGACTCACGCTAACTAGCCAATTGCAGCGCAGCTTTCTGTGATGTCAGTATAACTCCTGCAACTGACCCTCCCTTTACAAAAATTATCAGCAACTATTTACAAACTTTTTAGACAAACAAAGTAAGAGCACATAGACATTCCAGCTTGTCTGCTCCACTAAAAGAAGATAGATACAAACACACCAAGAATACTCTCGCTACCAGTAAAATCACTGACCAGCGTGGTTCTACTCTCATTCAAGTGAAGACTTTTGGGACTTCTCCAGATGCGCTTTCTAAAGGTACCCAAATGAATCTCTGCTATACTAACTCCAAAGTTCCCGGTGCAATACTGACAATATGACTATTGCTCAATACTTGCATCAACAGCAGACAACGCAATACTACTTAGTGTGTGCCTTATACCGGGATCTTGGGTCTCTTCGGACCCGTTACAAATTCCTTTAAGGTCAAAACCGGAACGACCACTACATGTAACAAAAAGTACGAAAGATTAATAACAAACAATAATTCTCATCTTAATCAATTGCCAATATAATCAATCTACACTAACCATACTAATCTTGCTACCAAAAACTGATAGCGCATGGCACAGGGGAAAAAGGGAGTTTTGGCTAACTAAGCAGAGTGTGTAATTTTCACACAACTTGCCGGTCAGTCTAAAATCTCTATTTCCGAAGACTGAATTTTGGCCCATATCAACATCAGGTCCTCCAACAGATTGGAGAGTTGACAGTGATTTGGCAAAAGATTTAGATGAATATCCCCCTCATGAGGACCTAGAACAAAGGGAATATTTATACAAACCACACTATATACAACTATATATATGTCTCATTATTTACAATAATCAATAACGACAGACTCAGTTTCTCTATCACTTTTGCTTTTATCAATTATCTTTGAAAGCATATGAAATGGTCAAACAAAGGTACAGTATTGAATTAGAATCATCACACAAGAGAACACATTTCAGTAATTCACAATAAAATCTCAACTAAGGAGCATGAGTTGAGTGAATAGTGTAAGAGACAAAAGAGCATTTTATAAGATCATGCAAATACAGAATTTCATACAAACCTAAGAAAACTATACCACATCGTGCTAATAGCTGGAAATGCTAACCCTCCGGCCGGAAGGGAAAGCTGGGCAATCCTCGCAAAGTATGAGGAGCAAAGTTAAGGAGTCAGCTTACAGACAGCATCAGGTAAAGGATCTCAAAGAAACAGCTTATACGAATGCCTCGTACAGAAGTCTCGTTCTGGCCTGACCAAAAAACATGGATTCTAACACTAATAGTTATACCCTAAAGTTAAAAGTCCATCCCTACTCTTGTATCGAAATCCAGGAAAGTTTCTCTCCTCATTGGTCTAGAAGCATAGGGTGTTAAGTCACACCACTTACGTCGCTCTTCTCTCTCAAAAGTTCTTTGTTCAGATTCAGGCTATCATCATCGTCCTTCAGTAAAGGAAATCAAAATTGTCTCCCTCGACACACGTGCATTCGAACAAATGTTGTAAAATTTACTAGCACAGTTATCCACAAAACTAAATATTTCCTCGGACGATAGGAAGTTCCGCTGATACTCCGAACACGTAGCAGCCAGCGACAAGAAAGAATACAATAGTCATCTATGAAGAATAAAACACATTTTTCTGCATTGCTGCGCTTAAAGCAAAATTAACCCTAATAGCAGCTTTTCAGGCCTTCTTTGTAAAGCTCGCAGTTTTCTCTAGGAGAAATTAACAGATTCAGTTATTTGCTCAAAATAAAAACACCATTCCATAATTCATTTCAATCTTTCATTAGTCTAATATAAACACAATCATTTTAAACTATTATTCTATGTAATTAATATTGCTTAATTAAACACGTTTCCATTTCACATTTGCTCATGAAAATAACATCATTTGCTCCTTCTTTGCTGTTTTTCGTGCAGGAATCGTTTGTGGCCTATTTAAACCCATTGTCATTATCCCGCACCTTTGTTATTTCTTTTACAAATCTAAGGATTAATAATACTTTTTTGGTTAATTTCAAAACTCTGTTAATGATTTTCACACAATGGAAGGTTTAATCTGAGCAGGTTTTATTTACGGAAAACCCTGCTCCATCAACTCTAAGGCAGCAACCAACACTCCTCACCATATAAGGCCTGCTGGGGAACTTTTACAACCTGATGAAAGCTGTATTCAAGAAGGATGCCAACTGAATGTAAATTGAGACAGACTTCAGAACCTGTGCCTGTAACTGTTCTCCCGACCGCTACATTAAACAAACTGTTCCTGTGTTGCCAAACGCCTCTTGTCTCTTGTTTTTGAGGTATTTTGTACTCAAGTAACATTTTGGTGAGCCAGCCAGGAGGGATTGGGACTTCATACCCGACTGAAGCTGAAGGAAGATGACCCCTGGATTCACATTGCGCACTGACAAAGGTGGACAGACAAGACAATTGATTGGGAGTTCTGCTGAATCCGTGGAGCAGAGGTCTATCCTGAAGCTGCCGTCACAGAGAGTAAGAGACCACATCTGAGACTGAAACTTGGTGTGTGTTTTTTTAAGCATTTAGCATAAGGCAAACTAGGGAGAAGCGTAAAAAAGATAAACTGAGCACTCTTCCACTGACAGGGTCTTACATATTGCCTATTTTGTATGTCTCAACTGTATCAGTTGTATGCAGCCTCGGAAGCGATCCTGCGGAAGTCACTTTTTTTTTTATAGTTAGCATGTGTGTAAAGGTGAATATTTATTTATTTCTATGGCCCTTTATGGCTCTAAGGACGCAAATTTTGTGATACAGCTATCCTGTATGGGCGGTGTTGGCACCTCATAGTTTTTAGTCGTAAAGGATTTCTCAATCCTACTGGTTTCTTAAAACCTTTGCTATTTGAAAGGAGTGAGAGATGTTGGTCTGTTGAGCCGCTGGGCATGACACAGGTGACATACTTGATCACTGGGTGTGACACCGGGTGTGATTAGGACTTTAGGGAAAATTCGTACCTGAGAAACTAGGCGTAACTTGTGTGTGGCCAAGAGGACCCTATGATTCCAGAGTTATTCCTTTTACCATATCTTTTCCTACCACCTTTGTCGAAGAGCGGATAGTGGCAGACTATCCAGTTCACTTAGGAACGTGTTTCACGCTAGTCTTCTCTTGCCAGAGTATAAAATGTGTTGAAACATATCCATTTTTACTGGACAAAGTCATTTTTTCTCTGTCGATCATTAAGGAAATGTATTGTTGTATACAATGTCATTGCACTGATTGTCATTTGAAAACTGTGTTGTGTGAGAATTGATGCAGATTTTGTGCTAAATGCCATTGCATTTATTGTCATTTGAAAACTTTATTGAGTGAAAATTGATGCAGGTTTTGTGCTAACCCACTACATATTCGCCCTGTGCTACAATACTATGTATGCAATCTTATCTTGTTTCATGTAAATGCTCATTTGAACTGTGTTAAGTAAGAAATTGCCAGGGCTGAGCTCATAGTACGTAAAATTGTAGGAGTGCACCACGTACGTTTGCCCCCACAAATAGAAAAAGCAAAAACTTCCAAAAGATTTGAGTAATATTTGTCCCAAAAATTACTAAGATTGTCATGTCATGGATTCCCCATTAAAGAAAGAATAGTACGCACACACAAAGGCACACACATTTCCCTAGCCTACAGAGGGAACATTTGACACCAGCATAATTGAGCCTACTAAAACACATATAAAAAAGAAATATACATATCAAAAGAGAGACAGGAGGGAGACATTACCAGAATTATGGGCCATCTTCGAAGAGGCCAAATTGATAGCCCTCCAATGCCAGTAGTGAGCGAGGAGTCAGTGCCTCCTTCACCATATGCAGGAATGGAGGTGCTCATGCCAGCTCCCCACATTAGAATATTCAAATCTAGCAATAATAGAAGTCGACTAGCACACCACCGAAAGAAGGAAAGTTAGGCCCAAGCACAAGAGGGCAAGAAGCCAGCAAACCCAGATGCTTCCAGCGCAACTCAAGTTCCTTGGAAAGGTCAGCAAAAGCTCTACACCCTGTCTACCACACCCAACATGTGGGACCTCAAGATCAAGAAAACACACTCCCACTGGTTCAGGCGAACATACTTGAGTGACAGGGAGGTTTGTGGTGGTTCTCAATATCAATACAGCGAGTGGGGGGAGGAAGAGATCGCCACTACCCTGGGAACCGATAACAAGGGTGAGGCTACAGGATTTACCCAGGCAGCTGAAGAGACAACAGAAAGTGAGTTTGAAGATGAAGCCAGGCCAAAAAAGTGCTGTGCAACTCTGTGCGAAGGTGATAAACAAGACGGGGTGAGGCAGAGAGGTGTGACCTGAGACTAGAGAGGGAGAGAGCATACAATCAGGAAGTATAGCAAGAATACAGGGCAGCCCGCCCTTCATATGAGGGAACCTATGGAAGGTTTGGGTCCAAATGCACACTAGATAGTACCACAAATACTTTTTATGCAAAAAGATATCTAGTGGCATAAGTAAAATAAACAATTCAACATATAACGTGCCAGTGTTTTTAATCCTCAAGCTCGTGTGGTTTATTTGACTATTACTTTCGTATTTTTGAAAAACAATAAATACATTAACATCATGTCATCATAAAGAACACACTTTCGACAATTTCATCTTAATTTGTCATAATGAGACATACATTAAACAACCATAAATTGTATAACGATACAAGGAAACATTCAAAAGTAAACAAATGGAAAAAATATGAATCACCAGTCCTATACTGGAAAATGATCACACTGGGGCGGAGGCCGTCTGAGGTTTACAGGCATCAAATATAAATAATCTCCTGCCTATGTGTGCAGCTCTGGGACCTATGGTTCTATGTGTTCACACTAGGAGAATAATTATTTGTGAGCTTTTCTCCTCGGGCACTGTAGAAGTATCTTGTCCCAGATGCTGGGGTCAACGCGTTTCCAACCCCGCATTCATTATGGGGTTTTCATCAGGACCTAGACTTGGTGGTATCTATTTAAAAAGGGAACAAAAATGGTGGGGGAGGAGTTGGTTACTAACACCTATCTGTCACATTGAGTTATCCACTGTAACACCCTACAGTAGTTAATAGTGTACCTCGTGTAAGGTCTGCTCCTCCCATATGAATTGGATGAGGGATCAGGGGCCAAGTGGTTGCCTGTCGGAAAAAGGGTTACAAAAGGAAGTTTGCATGTTTTTCTTTGCCATGTGTAAATTACAAACAAAATGACCGGGTTAGTTTTAAAACTTGCCTGAGTCTTCTGTTGGTCTGAATTGTATTGGTGCCAGATCGAATCCTCAATAGACTGTGTATCTGTGGAGGGTTAAAACACCTTTTACTATGTGTTGAGGGGACGGGAAACCGGTTGTTTGCTGAGTAAACGTGCTAAAAAGATTTCCGCGGGATGCAAGAAAACCAGGGTTAGTAGCGCGAGTATTTATGTGCTAGCGCGTGAAACCTAGTTATAAATGATTTTATACAACATCCAAATGCGGGCCAAACTCATTTAAAAGTTATTGTTAGAACGCAAGGCCTTTAGATGTTAAAGAGAGCAACCTGATTTAGTTCGCGCGGTTGTGTTTGCACTGATGGTTCTATTTCGAATCAAACGCGATTGACTAAACAATTATCTTCGTGACCTGCGCGCTGGAAACTGTTACTTGCAAACAGCGGGGAATATGTCACTTGCCTCATTACAGAAACTTCGTGGAAAAGCAATCCGATGAGGTTGTAGTCAAGTGTTGCCTAAATTGCAGAGTGATGTATGGCTTCTAGTGTTGTGAGAAACCCTGGAGGGAACTTTAGGAATGGGGTGAGCACCACTGTGGAGACTGGTGCATTATGGGCAAGTGAGTCCCTTAGAAATGAAATGAAATTTGTACTTGTAAAGCGCACCCATACCCCCAAAGGGGTGTCCAGGTGCTGTATGCATACCGCTGTGGAACCCTTCCTGGCTTTTCCCTGTGAAATGTCCACTCCTGGGCACCCCCAGGGTGAAGCCAGGCATCCCAGCACTGTTGGGGCCGTTGTGGAGATTAAGCAAGCTATTGCCCAGAGTTGCAGAGTGGGACCCATGATTAGAATAGGCACCGAAGCGAGAATTATCAGGTCCGAGGAAATTGAGCCCAAGACCCGCCGAGGTGGGAATTGAACCCTGGTCCCTGGCCAGATCTCTGCATCAGGGTCTGCCGCTCTAACCATTGAGCCACACTTCTCCTTAAGGCTTTTAATGTTATAAAGAGACCTTTGAAACTTCGTCTCAGCTGGAAACCTTTGTTCATGTCTGTATTCTAGCTATCTCAGTCATTTCGTTTAACCCTTTTAGTACTGTGTCAAATTTCATGATAAGGTAGGCTTCTTTCCGTAATAACAGATTTTCTGGGTCGCCACCTCGAGGGTTGGGCGTGATGGCACAGAGTACTGTCCACTTCAAATCTTTATCGGAATGGCATTTTGTGATAAAATGATTCACAATGGGAGCGGTAAGTGTTTTATTTTTAATCCTGGATCGATGTTGTATAATGCGTTGTTTAACTTCTTGGTTCGTTTTGCCAATGTAAATCTTCTGGCATGGACATCGTATCGCGTATACCACATTTCTGGTTTTACAGTTGGAAAATTCTTTATGTTGCCAGCTAATGTGGCCATCTGTGAAGGTGGTGCCTTCAATGGTCAAACTGCACACTGAACAGTTGCCGCACTTGTGATGTCCTTCAATCGGTTTATAGTTAAACATTGAGCGAAGGGTGTTTGGTCGTCTGGTCTCCATTTCGGTTGCGCGAACTATCTGTTGCCCAATGCTCTGATTCTTTTTGAGGGCAAATAGAGGTGGTCCAATGTTCTTGATTGATCCTTCTATTAAATGCCAATTGCTCTTGATGATCTTTTTGAAAAGATTGGTGTGGGGTCCAAATGTGGTAACGCAAACCAAACGTTCTGTTGGTGGTTTACATTTTTTGATGAGCAAATGCTCTCTGGGCATGTACCATGCTCTCTTCAGAGAATGATTCAGGAGTTTTTTCAGGTAGCCCCTGTCTCAAGGGAAGCCGGCGAGGGCGTAGCACACACAATTCAGGCACTGATTGATCAGGGGGTCATCTACGTAGGAGTACCTACCAGCAATACCCCAATATTCCAAGTCAGACAGAGTAAGGGGTGGATGTGGCATCTGGTACATGTCCTACACCCTCTCAATGACATTGTGGTCCCAAAATTCCCCGTAGTACCAGAACCCTCCATCATTTTAACTAACATACTGGTGGACGCAAGTCACTTCTCTGTAATAGACATCAAAATCGTGTTCTTTCGCATCCTGCTTCACCTCGACAGCCAGTACCTGACCACATTTACATTTTGAGGGGTTCGGCTGTTATTCCGGAAGCTACCACAAGGGTATTGTGGTCCCTAAGTATCTTCAATCAAATACTGAGGAGGAATCTCGCTAACTTCCAGTCGAATAGCACCCTGATACAATAAGCAGATGACATTTTGATATGCAGCCCCTCTGAAGAAATATGTCATCAGGACACAATAGCTCTCCTTATTGTGCTTGCTGGTAGGGGCTACGAAGTGGAGAATGGGAAGATGCAGTAGGTGCAGCAGAAGGTTAACTATTTAGGCCAACTGATCTCAGCGGCCAGTCGAAGGGTCACCCCAGAACACGGAAGCTCCATTAAGGCTATGCCACCACTGCAAACAAAAAGAAGCATTAAAAAATATTTAGGGCTTGCTTATCACCCCCCTACTCAAGGCCATGAAAAATATGGAAACCGGCAACGAGAGGCTGACGTGGATGCCCAAATGTGCAATACCTTCTGTAAACTTAAAACAGAGATAACATGCTCTCCTGTGCTAGGTACAGCAGACTACAATAGGGAATTTTTATTTTTTAGCTACAGTGACGGGTGAGTCATATTAGCAGTCTTGATGCAGAAGAATCCCTTGAGTCACACACTCCTTGGGGCATATTTACGTTCCCTGGTGCATCCCTGCAAATCAGCAGGGATGCGCCAGGGAAGATGCGTCACGCAAGTTTGCCCATGCGCCACCGCCTATGCGCCGTGGCGCACGGATGGGCAGATGCGTGTCGCATCCCCCGACGAAAAGGCGGCGCATTGCTGGAGTCGCGTCGCAAGCGCGACGCAGCTCCAGCAAGGCTCGGGGGTGCCCTATGCCTAACATGCTGCGTCAATCCTTACGCCTGCTTCCAGCAGGCGCAGGGTTTTGACGCAGCATGGGCGTAAAAGTGACTCAATGAAATCTTGTAGATTTCACTGCGTCACTTTTACGAGGCGTACCTGCGAGGGAACGCCCACTCTAAACCGGAACGCCCACATGAAACCTGACGCAGGTTTCATGTGGCGCAGGGGTTTACAACGTGACGCATCTCCCTAAATTCGTCACGTTGTAAATATTGCGCAACGTGGCGCATGTTTTGCATCGCCGTTGCGTCACATAAGTGACGCAACGGCGGCGCAAAAGTGGCGCAAGGGGCTCGTAAATCTGCCCCCTTGTGTACTACAGAAGGTACTTAGACTCAGTCATGCAGGGTCACTTCCCAAGCAAGTTCTGGCTGCAGCAGCTTTTGCCGTTGACAAAAGCACCTCAATTGTAATTGGGGCTCCACTGATTCTGTATGCAGAACATTCCATATTTTTCTGAATTGTAGTGCCTAGTTTGAAAACATGATTTAGATCTGCATTTTGCTAACAGTTATTCTTAAAATTTCAATATTTTTGTAGGACAATATTTTGGAATTAAGATTTAGGTTCTGATTATGATCTTCACAGATAAGTCATCACAAAAGTGACGGATATTCAGTCCGCCGTATTACAAGTTCCATAGGATATAATGGAATGGAATTTGGCGGACGGAATATCCATCATGTTTGTGACTGAGTAACCCTGTCAGCCAAGATCGTAATCAGGTATATATTTTTTTTTTATCGAATTATAGTGTTCTCAATGTCTAGCATGTTGATATTTTACCTCAATATTACTGTTGCTCGATATGTTTGTGCTTGTTTTTCAGGGCTGCAGCCAGTTGGGCATAGAAACTTGCTCCTCTGATATTCTTAGATGTTTGATATTTCCGCTGCAGGGAGGTCAGTGGTTGCTGCAGTGTGGGCACCTCTGGTGTAAGGGTTTGTGACTGCGGTCCTTGCATTATGTGAAATTCTTAAGTAGAGTAAAGACCATTACAGGACTCTCATGAGACTTACAATTGTGGTCGCTAACTTGGATTCATAAAGTATAAATTGCTGGTGTCAGCACATCCCTAACTAGGTAATTGAGATACCGCGTTTCTGTAGCTGAAACATTTTTTAAAGATTGGAACTCCTTGTGCTTTCATCAGGAATCATCAAAGATTACTGGATACAGAGAAGCATGCTGGGATAACACTAAAGATCAAAGATTTAGGGGCTTATTTACAAGGCCCTTGCGCCACTTTTGCGTCATTTTTAACATGGGAAAAGTGACGCAAAAGTGGCGCAAGGGGCTTGTAAATCTGCCCCTTAGACTTTAATGTGCACTTTAGTAGCAGAGGAATGATTTCCAAGAATTAAGATTCTTTAGCACAAATTAGTTCACTATTCCCTGAGGAAGAGGGATACTTAACTTTTGCATACTTTGTTAATATTACTTTAAGACACATATGGTATTAAGGAACTGCCAGTGATGGGGAAGTGAATGCACATTGTCAAGTAGGGAAGCAGAATACTAATGTATATTCATTATGTTACAGCTCATTAACTGGTTACATTGAGAATTATTGAGATCACTGACCAGATTACTGGAGGAAGTTATTTACATAGGAATGCATAATACAGTTTGGGTTATTTTGAACATCTATTGTAAAAGTTTCAATTGTATTTCTACTCTAAAATGTCACTGAGTTTCAACCAACCATATAGATCAGACAATTTAGAAATTGTCTCAATGTATATAGTATGTCATATTAGAAATAGTAATTGGAACACAAATGATAAAATATGAAAAAAGGTATTTCTTGTTAAAGATGTAAATGCTTCTGTAGGGCAGATTGCCCCCAACTACAAGAACAGGTAGAGTAAGCATATCCAGTGTCACTGCTTCTCTCTTTGTCCCATTTCATTGCCCATTAGTCTACTGCTGACCAGCATAATATCCTTTTGCCAGCTTGTCAGCTGCTTTAAGGAAGTGTTGGATCTGACTTAAGAAGTTAGTGCGTACCTGACACATTGCATATTTTACATCATATTTTCACTCTGAGCGTGTATATAACGCGTGATGAGTTTTAAGTGAGGTGGAAAGGTCCAGAAAGTAGGCAATTCTGTGCACTCTAAAGATGACACCTCATCACTCTATCCCAGATCCAACCCTTCTGCACATCATTTTGGGACCTTCCAACATGACAGATTCTGTCATTCCGTAAGGCACTACAGATGTACATGCCTACCCACATAAGAACTGCATAGGTCAGCACCATTTACGAAGGGTCCTGTCTGCAACAGTTTACTAGTGCGTAGATACTAGACTGAGTTAGATGGTAGTCTCACTCAATCAATCCGAACATATGTGCACACCCATGTGCACACGTCTTTATGTGCAACCAGCCTGAAAGGGTGGGAAGAAATGTATTTTTTATTAATTAATAATTATTTGCTAATTGATATTAATTAATTAATTTAAAATTAATTATGGCAATTGTGTAATTAATTTTAGGTGCGGGTTGTGGGGTTTATAGGGGTAAAGGGTGGGAAGTAGTTTATTTTTGATTAATTAATAATTAGTTGTTAATTGATATTAATTATTTATTGAAAATTAATCATGGGAATTGTGTTATTAATTTTAGGTGCGGGTTGTGGGGTTTATAGGGGTAAAAAGTGGGAAGTAATTCATGTTTAATAAATTAATAATTTGATTTAAATTAATATTAATTAATTAATTGAAAATTAAATATGGAAATTGTGTAATTACTTTTAGGTGTTTGTTGTGGGGTTTATAGTGGTAAAGGTTGCAAAGTAATTTGTGTTTAATTAATTAATAATTAGTTGTAAATTAATATTAATTAATTGACCGCCAGTAGGTAATATATATATATACATATTCCCCGCTGTTTGCAATAACAGTCTCCAGCGCGCAGCTCACAAAGATAATTGTTTAGTCAATTGCGTTTGATTCGAAATAGAACCGTCAGTGCAAACACAACCGCGCAAACTAAATCAGGCTGCTCTCTTTAACATCTAAAGGCCTTGCGTTCTAACAATAACTTTTAAATGAGTTTGGCCCGCAGTAGGATGTTGTATAAAATCATTTATAACTAGGTTTCAAGCGTAGTTATAGTTACAACCTAGTTTCCATAGGAAAAGCATTTTTTGATTTTCTAATCACTTTGGCGTCGTTTGACGAATCTTTATTAAATTTTGCAAAAAGTTGCACTTTTTAGGTTAGCACCTATCTTGAAAGTTTGGGGGTGATTTGTCAAGCAGGGGTCCCAAAACACGTTTTCTTCATGTTAATTTCCATAGGAAATTTTGCGACGAGCTACAGCCCGAACTGCTGAACGGAATTACTTCAAATTTGGCAGAAAGGTAGAGCTTGGTTCAGAAAGTGACCTTTTTTTTAAATGGGGTAAATCCGTTCAGTAATTTTTGAGAAATACAAAAAATAAGAGTCAAAAAATCAATTTCCCATAGGAAACTTTGTGCAAGGCTACAGCCGAAACTACTGAACGGAATTACCCCAAATTTGGCAAAAAGGTAGTACGTGGCTCAGAAAGCGACCTTTTGTAAAATGGTGTAAATCCATTCAGTGGTTGCTGAGAAATAAGAAAAATAAAAGTTTCAATATCTGGGCGGAGCCTAAGTCCCGTGCACGAGCTTCACTGTGATTGGCTGCGATCACTCCAAACCAGGAAGTGTTGGCAGCCATCTTGTGGCTCGGTAGAAGCGAGTCACTAGAAAACAGAGAAACAAAGGTATAAACAAGAGAAGGGGGCAGAGTAGAAACACCGTGACCCCCTAGGCCTGCTCAGGGGGTCCCAGAAGGACCCCAGGGCCAAAAAAAGCATTTTTTATAAAAAAAATACAAATCGGTGCAATTTGCGCTGGGGTCGCGGGTTCCCGCGTTTTATTTTAATGTGGTCCCCGGGTGGGCTAGGTCTCGCGGGCATTTCTTAAAAAATAATAGCTGGGGGTTGTTGGAGCTGCGGGGGCCCGCTGGGGTCCCCGCAGCCCCGGGCTTCACTCATGTTGGGAGGGGGTTGCGCAGCCCTCTCCTGGATCCCTCCATGTGCTTATAACTTTGGCGTCGTTTGACAAATCTTTACGAAATTTTCAAAAAAGTTTCTCTTTTTTGATCAGCTCCTATCTTGAAAGTTTGGGGGTGATTGGTCAAGGGGGGGGCTGAGAAAAAAGGGGTGTCCCAAAATGTGTTCTCTCAATGCATTTTCCATAGGAAACTTTAGACAAGGCTACAGGTCAAACTGCTGAACGGAATTACGCCAAATTTGTGAGGGAGAAAGGTTGTGGTCCAGAAAGCGCGCTTTTGTTGAAATGGTGTAAATCCGTTCAGTAGTTTTTGAGAAATATCAAATTTTACAGATATTGATATTTGAGAATTCTGACATCTGATTGGCTGAGGGTTACAAGCATGAGCTCGCGGCTCATTGGCTGTGAACGGTTGAAACTAGGAAGTGTTGGCAGCCATTTTGTGACTTAGTCCGTCAGTTCGCATCTCTCCGTTTAGAAGCCATCGGGTGTGTAGTTTTACCTCTGCGAGGCAACACTGGCGTCTGTGTAAGATACTCCTTTCACGCTGCCTCTCCCCACATCACGAGGTCACGGCTATGCCTTTAGAAGCCAGTCCATTGGCTCGGAGCTCTGTGAGTCAGTCTGTCGGCACGACCCTCTACACAACCCAAACACCACTGCACTACCTAACTAAACACTAAACCACTACTGCCAGCACGACCCCCTACACTACAGAAACACCACTGCACTACCTTAAACCCTAAAACACTACCCCCAGCATGACCCCCTACACTACAGAAACACCACTGCACTACCGTAAACCCTAAAACACTACCCACAGCAGGACCCCCTACACTACACAAACACCACTGCACTACCCTAAACCATAAAACACTACCAGTCCATTGGCTCACAGCTCTGCGTTTGCGAGCCGACGGCCCGTAGGTCTCCCTCTGCGAGCTGAGCCCACGAGCCGCAGCTCTTCCTCTGCGAGCCTACCCGACAGCCCGCAGGTGACACTCTGCACGTTGTTGATGAGAGCGGTGCATTACATGTACTGTGTGACAAAGAAAGAATTGCATGTGTTTGGAATCTGCATACCAACTACGAATGTAAGTTAAATTATGCTTAGTGTGGAAATAGTGGGGAAGGGGTAAGAGTAGAAAATTCATGTGTTATTAACTTAACAGAGATGGAACAAAAACCAGAAATGTTATGTGGACAATTTGTGGTCTCATTTTTTATACTGAGAGGTAGATTTCAATATCAATCAAGACTGGTGTGTTACTGGGAGGCTTTGTATTTTGGTGTTGTTATGAAATGTAAGTTGTTGGGGAGCGTTTCTTCAGAAGACATTTTTATAAATATGTGAGAGATAAAAAATAAATGAAAATGTTCTGCGTATATTTTCTGTACGATTTTGTTCACAGTGCTAAAGTAAATGTGATTATTAGTGAAGGTAATTGTCAGAGTGTGTTTGTATGATGAATATACGCAGGCTTTTAAGTGGTCCGGGTCTTCTCGGTACTGAGCTCCGCCACCCGTTTAAGACAGTTGCCAAATTTTTCATTCCACTTAAAGCTGTTAATATACGTATAGTAAAGGAACGATACATAAAAAGTTTGGGAATTACACCTTTATTTACTCTGTGCAGCTCCCACCACCATTTTGTGTCCCCCAGCGGTACTGTTTATAAAAATAATCTAATACAGCTCTTTGTATTATAAAAATAGCACTTCTAAGTTTATTGCCATATTGGTAGGGTTTGTACTATATAGAGAATGGTGCAATCAGTTTCATTGGTATAAAACTGCACTGTGTTATGTTGGAAATATTACATATGCATAGGTTGTGATGTTATATTTTATACTGTGAGGTACATTTGAATATAAGTGAAGACAGGTGTTATACTGCGAACCCGTTGAAAATGTGCACAGATTACATGGAGAGTACATGGATAAATTAAACGTACATGTTGCTTTCTGTATGTATGCATGGTTAGAATCTTTTGATGATGCTTTAAGATATAATCTAAATAGTGTTTGTGGTTTACAATTGGGTATACTGCACCGTGTTAGTAGTTAGTGACTAGATGCTGGTAAAGGGATTATTTATTGCTCGGTCTTACGAAATAAAGGTGGAGAGCAGCGTTTCTTTACAAGAGATATTTCATAAATGTGTGAGAGATAAAAAGAAAAAAAAGTTTTAGTAAATTTTCTGTACGATTTTTTCACACTAGTAAAGTAACTGTTATTATTAGTGATGAAAATTGTTAGGTTGTGTCTCTGTGCTGAATATACCCAGGCCTTTAAGTGGGCCGGATTTTACCGGTGCTGAACACTGCTACCGCTTTTAGACACCCGCCATTTTTTTTATCCCATTGAAAGCCCTGAATATACATATATTAAAGGAATGGTATAATTAAAGTTTAGGAATTACACCTTCGTTTACTCTCCTCATCTCATATTCTATATTTTGTGCACCCAACAGTAGTGTTTATAAAAATCAAGTAATAGAACTTTTTCTAGTATAAAAATAGCACTTATACTTTTATTGGCATGTTCGTGGGATTTGTAGTGTATAGAGAAGGTGGTTATCAGTTTCAATGGTACAAAACGGACGTGACATATGTTTGAAAGATTACATGGTTTTAGGAATAAGCTCTCACTCTGCGAGTCCTCGGGCCCGCAGTTGTATCTCTGCAAGCCAACACTGGAAATATACCGCAGTTGTCCCTGTACGAGATACCCCCTTCATGCTCCCTCTCTTCACATCATTGTCCTGCACCTATGAGTTGCAAGCCGACGGCCCACACCTTTCCCTATAGCAGTTGGCCCGCAGCTGTTCCTGTGCGAGGCGGCCCGCAGCTCTTCCTCTTCGAGCCAGCTAGTTGGCTCAGAACTCTTCCTCTACGAGCCAGCCCGCCAGCCTGCTGCTCTCCCTCTGCAAACCATTGTTCGGCTCGCAGCTCTTCCTCTGGGAGCCAACGCGCAGTTGTACCTCTGCAAGTCAACACTGGAAATATACCGCAGCTCTCTCTCTGCGAGATACCCCCTTCACGATCCGTTTCTCCACATCACCGTCCCGCAGCTATCCCTTTGCAAGCCGACGGCCCGCATCTCTCCCTATACCAGTTCGCCAGCAGCTGTTCCTCTGCGAGCCGGCCCGCAGCTTTTCCTCTGTGAGCCGACGGGCCGCAGCTCTTCCTGTACGAGTCAGCCAGTCAGCTTGCAGCTCTTTCTCTACGAGCCAGCCCGCCGGCCCGCAGCTCTCTTTCTGTGAACCATCGGTGGGCTCGTAGCTTTTCCTCTACGAGCCAGCCCGCCGGCTCGCAACTCTCCCTCTGCGAACCACCAGTCGGCTCATAGTTCTTCGTCTGTGAGCCGTTGAGCTCGCAGTTGTAGCTCTGCAAGCAACACTGGAAATATACCGCAGGTCTCTCTCTACGAGATACCCCTTCACGCTTCCTCTCCCCACATCACCGTCCCACACCTATGATTTGCAAGCCGACGGCCTGCACCTTTCCCTATAGCAGTCGGCCTGCAGCTGTTCCTGTGCGAGCCGGCCCGCAGCTCTCCTTCTGTGAGCCCACGGGCTGCAGCTCTCCCTCTACGAGCCAGTCAGTCGGCTCGCAGGTCTTCCTCTACGAGCTAGTCCGCCATCTCGCAGTTCTCCCTGTGTAAACCATCGTTCGGCTCGCAGCTCTTCGTCTGCGAGCCAGTCGGGCCCGCAGTTGTACCTCTGCAAGCCAACACTGGAAATATACCGCAGTTCTCTCTGCGAGATATCCCCTTCATGCTCCCTCTTCCGACATTACCGGTCTTCGCTATCTTTTTACAAGGCGACGGCCCGTACTTTTCACTATAGTATTTGACCCGCAGCTGTTCCTCTGCTAGCCGGCCCGCAGCTCTCCCTCTGCGTGCCATGTAGTTTAGCAATGCTGCTGTCAGTGTCATGCACTTCTCCAATCATCCATCCAGCACTATCTACTTACCCTATCACTCTGCCAATACCTAAGTACTTATAAATTCACTATGCACTCTGTTTACAGCACTGTAATCATTCTAGTTAGTAGTTATGTACTTATGGAATGGCCTAGCCACTAAGACAAGTACAGCTATAATATTCTGTGCAGTATCTATGCACACCTCTAACCATGTACATACTATTGGTACACTCCTATAAATACCCAGTTAGTAGCCATGCAGTCTAGGAATCATTTTGTCAGTCCCATGCAGGTTTCTAATCACCCATCCAGCACTATCTACTTATCCTATCAGTCCAGCAATACCTAAGCACTTATAAATTCACCATCCACTCTGTTTGCAGCACTGTAATTATTCTAGTTAGTAGTTATGTACTTTTGGAATTGGCTAGCTAGTAAGACAAGTACAGTTACAATATTCTGTGCACTATCTATGCACACCTCTAACCAGCTACATACTATTGGTACACTGCTATAGATACCCAGTTAATACCTATGCAGTCTAGGAATCCTGCTGTCAGTCCCATGCACTTTTCTAATCACCCATCCAGCATTATCTACTTATCCTATCACTCCACTAAAACCTAAGTACTTATAATTTCAACATACACTCAGGGTCGATTCCGATTCGGGCCGGAAATTTCTCCGACCGAGCCGGACCCGGAGAGATTTCCGACCGAATCGGACCCGTGCAGTCCGACCGAACGAGTACGATGCGTCCGTATGTTATCGGACTCGAAGTCGGATCGGACTCCCATTGAAGTCAATGGGAGCCGGTCGTACAACGCGTACGCGGGCTCCCATTGACTCAATGGGTGCGAGTCGGACAAGGGCGCCCCTACAGCGGGTACGCGGCGAAGCGATTCGCGCCGTACACGCACAGGTAGGGGGACCCATGGGTCCCCCTGTGTGCGACTCGCGCGGCTACGCGCACAGGGGGTCCGACACGGACCCCCAAAGTACGGCTCCGACAGCTCTTACGAGCCGGAGTGCGCGGCTCGGTCGGACTGCTCGCGGCGCGCATCGTACTTACCCGGCCGGGAAACGTCTCCATTGCGCGGTGCGAGTCGAGTCCGAGCGAGTCGGTCGGAGCTGGTTCGAGCCGGGAGCGAAGTCGGTCGGAGCGGTCGGGACGCCCGGACGAGTCGGTCGGCGATTTCGCATCGTACTCGCTCGGCCGGACCCGCGTACGGTTCGGTCGGGAAACAGGGCTCCGAATCGGATCCGGTAAAGCCGAATCCGATTCGGAGCCCTACCGGCCGAGATCGGAATCGGCCCCTCAGTTTACAGCACTGTAATCATTCCAGTTAGTAGTCATGTAGTTATGGAATGGCCTAGCCACTAACACTACTATAGATACAATATTCTGTGCACTATGCATGCAGACCTCTAACCAGGTACATACTATTGATACAGTCTTCTAAATACCCAGTTAGTACCTATGCAGTGTAGGAATCCTCCTGTCAGTCCCATGCACTTCTCCAATCACCCATCCAGCACTATCTACTTATCCTATCACTCCGCCAATACCTAAGCACTTATAAATGCACTCAGGCACTCTCCTTGTAGTATTGTAATCTTTTAGTCACTACTCATGTATTCATGGAATGATACAGGTTGTAACCATGCAGTTCCACAATTAGATGTGTACTACTAATGCTGTGTTCTAGTATCTTTCACACTACTCATACACTACTACAATTATGCAGGTAGCACTGTTCCATTGCTGAAATCATTGATGTAGTTTTTTTTAATGTATTTTTATAGTTATACATGTGAATATTTATATATAATTATTTTAATTATATTAAATTGTTTTCAAAACTTTTCTTATTTTACAGATAGTTTGCATAATTATTAAGAAAGAGTTACAATGACAAGAAAAGAGCAAAGAAAAAGACAACAAAGAAAGGAGGTTTATATAAAAAAAAAGGAAAAGAGGAATTAGATCAACTACAACATGGATCTTTAAAGAAAAAGTGTTCTGGTAAGAGAACTAAAGATTTTTTTAAAAACTTGTAAAAACAGTTTCCAATTTTAAAAATAAAGAACAGACAGATACAACAAGAACAGTGAAACAAAAGGAAAAGAAAAATTTACAAAAAAGTGGAAAATTGGATTATCGGAAAAAGAATTATTTTGGAAGCAGGAAGAAACAATTTTCTGAAATTCGAAAAAGAATCTATAAAAGTAGAGTACTCCACAATTTACTAAAAAAATGTAAAATATATAAAAGGAGATCAGCGTTTTACAGACAAAAAAGGAGATTCTAAGTGTAATTGAAAAAGCCTTTGAATTGAAAAGAAAATTATTTATCTTAATTATAAAAAGATTGAAGACTTTAAATACAATAATGCAGCGTATCAAGGACAAATGTAAAAGAAAAAGAATTGTAAATAGAACTAATTTTTGTAAAATATTTTCCGGGGAATGGAAGCATACTTCTAGAACGGAACCTTTTTTTAATGAAGAAAGTTATTTTCAACAAAATAGATTACTGCATGCTGTTGATACCTGTGGTCGTTGTTATGAAGTGAAAAATGGCTCTCCAATTGAAAAAGAAAAGATGGTTCCTAGAAATGTGGAAGAAGTAATAGCTGAGGAAGTTCAAGGGAGACGTACCCAGGCTCCAGTGTTTACATGGGATTGTAGTAGTATTTGTAGTATACGTCAACAATCTATTGATATTTTATTAAATTTCTTAAGAGAATATGGAAGAAAAACTGTGAAACAGAAGATTAAGATACTACAAGGACTGGATCCTTGCAAAGTGAGAAAAAATACAGGGTTGCAAGGTCATTCTCTGGCTTGTCTTTCTAGGAAAGTGTGTCAAAGTCGTTTTCAGCATTTAAGAATGTTAGCAGTACATCATTCCGAAATGCGGAAGTTAGTTAGAAGATTATACTACGTGAAAAGTCCTGCATTATGTCTAAATGAAATTAATACAGCTCTTTTGCATAGTTCAGTGTTGGATGTAAAAAAAAATTGTGAGGATATAGAGTTACGTTTCTTTGCTGGTCAAGAGGAGTGTAGAGAAGTTTGATAAGTGTAGGTTTTGAAGAAGAGATGGAAGATAGTACTGATGTAAAGTTTGAAAAAGAAATAACAAAGTATAAAGTAGTTTCTGGTGAAAATCCAAACTATGTTTGTATTTGTTGTCGACGTACTCATAAAATTCAAACTAGGAATGTAGATGTGTTTTTAAAAAGTGAAAAGGAAAACAATGATAAATGGAAAGAATTTGCTGCTTGTCTGTTTGTGGAAGGTCGTTTTGAGTTAGGTACTGTACAATGTATTTGTAAATATTGTTATAATGAATTAAAAGAAAACAAAATGCCAGCTAGAGCTGTCCATAATGACTTAGAATTAGTAGCTATACCTCCTGAACTTAAAGATTTAAATACATATGAGGCCATCCTTATACAATCTGTGCACCCTTTTCAGGCTATAATTCGTATGGAGCCTAAAACAGGTAAGCTGCCTCCAACAGATCTACAAAGAGGTTTAAAAGGAAGAGTTGTGTATTTACCTTTAGATTTTAAGAAAAATGTTGAAACTGTTGGTGTAGAAAGAGAGGATACTGAACCTGTTGTCATTCTTGTTAATGGTGTACCCACAAAGAGTCGGAAAATATGGCAAGAGTTAGTAGATGTCACGAAAGTCCAAAAGGCTACATTATATCTGGTGCAAAACAATATTTACTATAAAAATGTAAATGTAGAGGAAGAAGAAATGAGTTTAGAAGATGAAAGGCACATTTCAAGTGGACAAATAGAAAAAGTAGAGAATTCAAGAAAAGAAGAAATTTATGAACATTATACTATACACCCTCTACATTCAAAAGAACTGATAGGAGATACTATTGAATTGTTCCAGATGAAAAAAGCAAAAGGAAGTCCCATGAGTGTGTGGGAAAAAGTTTGGAAGCTCGTTGTTTTCCACAGCTGTTCCCTACTGGAAAAGGTGGACGATATGATGAACGACCAGTTCAGATTCCAGCTTCAGAATATCGTACTTTACGACTGTACTCAGTGTATTCCATATTTATTTCATCTTTTATTTGAGAGTGATCTGTCTGCACTTTCATATGCAGTCAACCATATATTGAAAACTGGAACGCATCTTTCACATCTTTCTGCAAAGGAATTTATGGACAAAGTTGAAAAAATAGACGAACATTTAGAATCACAGTTAATTAATTTGATGGCATGTCAACGTGGCACTAATGAATATTGGTATCAACGTCATGGGGAATTAAAATGTATGTTAAGCAATTTAGGTACCCCTACATGGTTTGTTACACTTAGTTGTGATGAGTACGCATGGGATGATTTACTGGATTTACTGGATTTTCTACGAGAAGCAAATTCAAATATAGAAAATATTGAATTGAAGACACCTGGAGAACTGTGTTCCCTAGATCCTGTAAATGTCTGCAGATATTTTAATCATAGATTTGAAGCTATGATGTCTTTCATCTGTAATAAAAAAATCCACCTATTGGCGAAGTTATTGATTTTTTGGGGAGAAAAGAATACCAAGCTAGAGGTGCTCCT
Source organism: Calotriton arnoldi (assembly GCA_963921515.1). NCBI lineage: Eukaryota > Metazoa > Chordata > Amphibia > Caudata > Salamandridae > Calotriton > Calotriton arnoldi. The sequence continues at coordinate 181,099 of CAWUFW010015079.1, forward strand.
CATATACATATGCTTTTATGGATTAAGGATGCACCCAAATTTGGAACTGATTTGGATGAGACTGTTTTATCTTTTATTGAAGAGTATGTTACCTGTGCGATTCCGAAAACAGGAGGAGAAAATATCTTAAGACAGCAAGTTTTACGGTTTCAGAGTCATCGATGTGGAAAATATTGCCGACGGAAATATAAGTCAAAGGATAAGTTTTACATAAAATGTCGATTTGGCTTTCCACGTCCAGTAATTTCCAAAGGAAGAGTGAACAGTTTTATGTCAGCAGTGAGGCATACTATCACTCGGAAATCACCCAAAAATACTTATAATATAAAAAGAACAGAAGAATCGAAGTACATTAATGATTACAATCCGGTGATTTTGAAGATGTGGAATGCAAATATGGACATACAATATGTTGCAGATAACTCAATTGCTGTTGCTCGCTATGTGACGTCATATATTACCAAGTCTGAGAAGACAAAATTGAAAGAAATGTGGGAGGAAATTTCACAGGAGAAGACATTTAGCAAAAAATTGTACAGCTTCAGCTTGAAGATGCTTTCACATCGAGAAATTGGATCCTACGAATGTTCGGATCGATTGACATCTGCAAGTTTATATTCAAAGTCAAGAGGAATCATCTGGATAAGTCTAGGCCTTGCTACAGTATGAAATCAAGTTTTGAAATCTGTACAAGAAATTGAATACTTGGCACTGAATGAACCAGAAAGTACAGATATTCTGAAAACAAATATGTTGGATACGTACTATCCAAATAGAAGTCCATACCTAGAAAACATATGTCTATATGAAATTCTGCAACATTATAGTTTTAAAAAAAATGTTACGTAAAATATAAATGAAGGAAAATACGCTGTAATTGGATCTGAAGGATGTTTGGTAAAGCATGACAAAGGAAATTTGATTAATCACAGCAAATTAAGTTGTGATACTCCAGATAAAAGAGAGTTTTTCTATTTAGCTCTTCTGCAACTCTTCAAACCTTGGCTGACTGAAATGGAATTACTTGGAGATTTTGACTGCTATGAAGATTCTTTCAATGCATGTAAAGATAGCATTGAATGTACAATTTTTCCAAATGATCTCCAAATGTTGAACGAAGAGATTAATCAAGAAAGAACTATTGCAGCTGAAATTGCTAGAGATAGTTCTCAAGATAGCCAGAGTTCTGCTCCACAAAGTCAAGATCCACTAGGAGAAGCCATATTTGAAAATGAAGCAGCAATAGCAATGAGTGAAGTGGAAACGGTGATGCAGCAAGAACAACAAGACAATATTGATTTGGAAAATTTGGAGGAACGTCTCAATACTGAACAGAAAGAAATATATCACCAAGTTACACAACAGATACAACATGGATTCATATTTAATATTTTTGATGCCAAAATTCTGAGAAGATATCAACATGAATTACTGAGTATATTTTGGATATTTCCACTACAAATGATTTTAGATACATCATTCACCCTATTGGAAGCATGTGAATATGATTTTAGAAATCTATCTTGGATATCCTGATTGCAAATGTTTTCAGAAACATCATTCGGCCTATTGGGAAGGTGTGTATATGAATGCAAAAGTTTATTTTGGATATACTTAATGGAAATATTTTCAAAACATCATTCGGCCAATTGGGAAGATGTTGGTAATTACGGATTCAATTATTGATTCTGTTCCTTCATATTGCGTTTGGAAAATTGTGTTGGAAAGAAGGTGGTCATATATTTGATTTTTGTATTATATACTATGTTACTAAGGATGTTCATTTGTGAAAATGTAAATACCAAGTTGTGTTTGTTGTAGATATTTTGAAGAGAAATATGTTTTTTTTTAACAATCTTATTGATTGTATTTTTTTGCCCGCTGTCATCTGATGATTAACATTGAAATCACTGTTTATGGTGAAATTCAATACAATCTGAACACAGCAAAAAAGGCAAATTAGATATGTGATGTAATTGTATACTTATGTTGTGTTGCAAAAACTATAAAATTATATGTAATAGCAGAATTTTTTTCTTCTCTTTTACAGACCTTACTACTAAAGTTTAAAATATTTTAAATTTGCATTAAAAAAAAGAAGTGAATATGTATTACTATTAATTTGATATCTGCTTGAAAACAGGTAAGATTAATTCACCCAGGTACTACCCTTGCAGTCTATCAAAGACACTGTCACTCCCTATGCCCATCTCCAGTCACCCAGCGAGTACTATATACTAATGCAATCTGTCCACTAATACCCAAGTACTTATAAATACACTATGCACTCTCTTTACAGCACTATAATCATCCAGTTACTACTCACGTACTTATGGAATGGCCTAACTACTAATACAAGTACAACTACAATATTCTGTACACTATCCATGCAGACCTCTAACCACCTATATTCTATTTATACACTCCTCTAAATACGCAGTTATTACCCATGCAGTCTAGGAATCCTCCTGTGAGTCCGCTGCACTTCTCCAATCACCCATCCAGCCAATATGTAAGCACTTATAAATTCACCATGCACTCTTTTTGCAGCACTGTAATTATTCCAGTTACTAGTCATGTAGTTATGGAATGCACTAGCTACTTACAAAAGTATCCGCTATTATTATTAATAGTAGCTTTCAGGGAGGATACAGTTAGAAAGTAGCATTTAAAAAACCTTTGAAATTCACTGAAAAAACCATAGGTTTCAGGGACGTTATAGTTACAGATTAGCATTTAAAAAACCATAGAAATTCACTGAAAAAACCATAGGTTTCAGGGACGTTATAGTTAGTTGGAAATTTCACTCATACAAAACCATAGAAATTCCGCCGTTATAGTTAGTTCAGCTAACTATAACTCGCGCCCCCGCAATGCACTGCTGATGACGTCACATATTACATCACTCATGACATGGTCAGTGACATCACTGATGACATTACTGATGACATCTCAAATGACATCACTGATGACATCACTGATGGCATCATCCATGTGATAATTTGATGCATCTTCTCACACCCTAATATAACCTTTGATACACCCACTCTAAATTACAGACTGTAATTCTCAAAACCATAGACACTCCAACACCAATAACTACATACCCACTCACTGATTCTTAGGTCTACACACACATCCACTCACTCACCCGTACAGTCACTCATACTTATGGTCACTCAGTATAGGACTATCATATGCACTCATACACCTATATAGACACTCACACACCGCCACTCATCCATAGAGTTACTCACACACCTAGTCAGTCATGCAAATAATTAATCACACTCCCATTTACTCACCTACACAGTTATACACACACCAGCTCACTTACTCATACAGATACTAGCACATTCTTACGCTCTTATACAATCTCTGATACAAGCACACACTCATCCATACAGCCACTCTCACAATCACACACTCTCACTTATAGCCATTTATATACTCCAACACACATATATACTGCCTTTCACATATGTAGTTAATCACACATATACCACTGAGACATCCATTCACTCACTAACACACCCATACACACACTCACCCACCCATACAGTCCATCACAGATGCACTCTTGAAACCATTCACCCAGTGAATCACCCACTCACACATCTATGCACAGAGTCACACACACCCCACCCACACAAACACTCAGGCACCCATACAGATACTCAGACAACCAATCAATAACCCATATAGACACTCATGTAGCTATTCACAAACCCATGCAGCCGCTTACACAGCAACAGACAGACGGATACAGACATTCACACAGTTTAGTCACTAACCCATGCATTCAGTAAGATACGTTTAATAACTCACTTATAGAGTCAGTCACGCACCTACTAAATCATCCATTCAGACACTTATACACCCACTCATTCTTCAATACGCCTTGGCCTATATATATTAAACATATTTAAACTTTACAGAAACACACAGTCACTGGATGATGCCATCAGTGATGTCATTTGAGATGTCATCAGTGATGTCATCAGTGATGTCACTGACCATGTCATGAGTGATGTAATATGTGACGTCATCAGCAGTGCATTGCGGGGGCGCGAGTTATAGTTAGCTGAACTAACTATAACGGCGGAATTTCTATGGTTTTGTATGAGTGAAATGTCTAACTAACTATAACGTCCCTGAAACCTATGGTTTTTTCAGTGAATTTCTATGGTTTTTTAAATGCTAATTTGTAACTATAACATCCCTGAAACCTATGGTTTTTTCAGTGAATATATATATATATATATATATATATATATATATATATATATATATATATATATATATATATATATATATATATATATATATATGAAGACAATTATCATCCAACATAAGGAATGATGAGACGACACACCAAGTAGTTTTGCACTTTAGTTTATGTTGCACATAAACTAAAGTGCAAAACTACTTGGTGTGTCATTTCATCATTCCTTATGTTGGATGATAATTGTCTTCATGTATCGATGGTTGCTGCTTGCATCGACGGCACCAGCACTGTGAGTCCAGCAGCGGCGTCTAAGCAACGCTGTTCGTAAGCTACATATATATATATATATATATATATATATATATATATATATATATATATATATATATATATACATTCGAAGATTGCCTCACAACCAAGCAAGGAACCGGAGGGTCACAGCAGGGAGCCAGGAAGAATCATTTATTGCAACACGGAGGGCATGACGCGTTTCGGCCTGTGTGCCTTATTCATATGCCAATTACCGGAAGCCCACACCAGCCGATTTTCACCTGATCCATCTCCTTCCATTGGCGGAAGTCCAACCAAGTCGAATAGTCACGTGCACACCGCAGACTTCCTCCTTAGACTACGTTTCCCAGCAAGCATCTTCTTGGCTGGCCGGGTAAGCGTTTGTGATTGACTAGTTTGAATCCCAAAGTGAGTGCTGGTGATCGTGACAAAGCGTGAATGGGTGCAGTAGAAATAACTCAGTATCCCTGTTGTGCCAAATTCTTCTCCCTGGCCCCCGTACTCCTCACCGCATTACCTAAGTCCTGTAACACTGGAGACTTCTTCTGCAGTGAGTTGGCCTCTCCATGTAATCACGGACTGACTTTGCAGCAGTAGTTCACTGTCCTTAGGGTGCGGGGGCCAGGAGCCTTTCCAATACCTTGGAGACGAGAAGCTGAAAAGCGTTTGCCCATGATGCTCCAGCCACAACTTGAGACGGGTCCCCCAAAGCACGCCAGGGGCTAGCGCACGAAATATCCACTCGAAGATTGCCTCACAACCAAGCAAGGAACCGGAGGGACACAGCAGGGAGCCAGGAAGAATCATTTATTGCAACACGGAGGGCATGACATGTTTCAGCCTGTGTGCCTTATTCATATGCCAATTACCGGAAGCCCACACCAGCCGCTTTTCACCTGATCCATCTCCTTCCATAGGCGGAAGTCCAGCCAAGTCGAATAGTCACGTGCACACCGCAGCCTTCCTCCTTAGACTACGTTTCCCAGCAAGCATCTTCTTGGCTGGCCGGGTAAGCGTTTGTGATTGACTTGTTTGAATCCCAAAGTGAGTGCTGGTGATCGTGACAAAGCGTGAATGGGTGCAGTAGAAATAACTCAGTATCCCTGTTGTGCCAAATTCTTCTCCCTGGCCCCCGTACGCCTCACCGCATTACCTAAGTCCTGTAACACTGGAGACTTCTTCTGCAGTGAGTTGGCCTCTCCATGTAATCACGGACTGACTTTGCAGCAGTAGTTCACTGTCCTTAGGGTGCGGGGGACAGGAGCCTTTCCAATACCTTGGAGACGAGAAGCTGAAAAGCGTTTGCCCATGATGATCCGGCCACAACTTGAGACGGGTCCCCCAAAGTGCGCCAGGGGCTAGCGCACGAAATATCCACTCGAAGATTGCCTCACAACCAAGCAAGGAACCGGAGGGACACAGCAGGGAGCCAGGAAGAATCATTTATTGCAATACGGAGGGCATGACGCGTTTCGGCCTATGTGCCTTATTCATATGCCAATTACCGGAAGCCCACACCAGCCGCTTTTCACCTGATCCATCTCCTTCCATTGGCGGAAGTCCAGCCAAGTCGAATAGTCACGTGCACACCACAGCCTTCCTCCTTAGACTATGTTTCCCAGCAAGCATCTTCTTGGCTGGCCGGGTAAGCGTTTGTGATTGACTTGTTTGAATCCCAAAGTGAGTGCTGGTGATCGTGACAAAGCGTGAATGGGTGCAGTAGAAATAACTCAGTATCCCTGTTGTGCCAAATTCTTCTCCCTGGCCCCCGTACGCCTCACCGCATTACCTAAATCCTGTAACACTGGAGACTTCTTCTGCAGTGAGTTGGCCTCTCCATGTAATCAGGGACTGACTTTGCAGCAGTAGTTCACTGTCCTTAGGGTGCGGGGGCCAGGAGCCTTTCCAATACCTTGGAGACGAGAAGCTGAAAAGCGTTTGCCCATGATGCTCCGGCCACAGCTTGAGACGGGTCCCCCAAAGCGCACCAGGGGCTAGCGCGCGAAATATCCACTCGAAGATTGCCTCACAACCAAGCAAGGAACCTGAGGGACACAGCAGGGAGCCAGGAAGAATCATTTATTGCAACACGGAGGGCATGACGCGTTTCGGCCTGTGTGCCTTATTCATATGCCAATTACCGGAAGCCCACACCAGCCGCTTTTCACCTGATCCATCTCCTTCCATTGGCGGAAGTTCAGCCAAGTCGAAGTCACGTGCACACCGCAGCCTTCCTCCTTAGACTACGTTTCCCAGCAAGCATCTTCTTGGCTGGCCGGGTAAGCGTTTGTGATTGACTTGTTTGAATCCCAAAGTGAGTGCTGGTGATCGTGACAAAGCGTGAATGGGTGCAGTAGAAATAACTCAGTATCCCTGTTGTGCCAAATTCCTCTCCCTGGCCCCCGTACGCCTCACCGCATTACCTAAGTCCTGTAATGCTGGAGACTTATTCTGCAGTGAGTTGGCCTCTCCATGTAATCACGGACTGACTTTGCAGCAGTAGTTCACTGTCCTTAGTGTGCGGGGGCCAGGAGCCTTTCCAATACCTTGGAGACGAGAAGCTGAAAAGTGTTTGCCCATGATGCTCCGGCCGGGAATCTCAGTCCAATAGTGCAAGAGATTTTAGCCTATTCCCCTACGTGATCTGGAAAAATATCTACCAGAAAATATAACCAATCATATGTAATTAATAAGTAATGCCCCAGTGGGCTGGCGGAGAATATCCCAGTTCCTGATGTTACCCAGGTCCGGGAAAACTATTGTACTGAGATTCCCGGTTTTATTTCATATTAGCCCTTGTATCAACTCGTTTGTAGAATTTCTACATTGGGCCAGGACACACTTCTTTGAAGCAACCAACTGTATTAGCTATTCAGCCTAGACATAATCTCTGCCGATCACGTGACTCGTCACTATGACGCAGTCCTTTCTCTAGGTCCATTGAAACGCACGGACTCTATGGCACGTATTCACATACTCTTTTATTCCTGGTTTTTTAACTTACGTTTCGGGCAATGTAAAGCTTTAATTATGCTTAACGCACCTGATACACGAATATGCGGCTCCTTACTTTGTAGTATATTGATACGCTGAAAGATAACATTGATTCACATGTATCTTCTACAAATATGAACCAGAAAAACAGTTATTTAAGCACTATTAAGTGACATGTATTTCATGAACATGTCTTTCGTCTGCTGTAAATATCATGTATTTCCCTGGTTTATAGTAACATGAAATGTACATTAAAAGATGGCCAAAATGTTTATTATTTCCTTGCATTTCAAGGATAGGAACTTGAGTCTTTTGTTTATGTTTACCTATGTTTGCCGGTACATATTACCCTATGGAAACACATCTTGTTTACGTTTGAACAAGGCTGCAGGACAGCCGAAACGCGTTGCGTGGAAGCCAGTAAACTTACCTGAGCATCATTTCCAGTGTCGTGTGGATTTGTCCTCAGAGTGCGTGTATTCCCATGGTGGGACAAACTTTGTTGGATTAAGTGGCAGATGGGCTTCGTCGGCGTACGCACCACCTTCCAAGGGTCCGTGGTCTGGGAAGAAGCGTGTGGACCTGTATCTGTTTGACAGACCTTTGGAGGACCGGGCGCTCCGTTTTTAGAGGATTTCCGGATCAGCTATTCCAGCGAGAGGCTAAACCGAACGTCCTGAAGGTAAGCGCCATCACCAGGAACCTGACGGGGGTCGGTGGGCGGCGGAAGTCGCACATCGAGTCTCTGTACCAACGGGGGAGAGGTAGTGGGACAGCTACCCTTCTTTAATTAGGATGGGGTTAATACTTGAAGAATAACATCATATTGATTATCTTACGGTGTATACGAGAGGAGCGACAGAAGGAACCCGAAATAGTCCTTGGATGGACAAACACACTGACCTGGGTTACAGACAGTTTATCTCAGGAGTTTGAAACTCTGTGTCATATTGGAGGAGGACAATGAAAGAAGGGCAGCAGCACAATCGCTACTTGCCAGAGCACCGGGCGCATTCTCAGGGCATGTGGAGAGAAAAAATACTAACAAGAGTACTGAAGAAAAACTTAAAAAATTGGAAAAGCTTTGGAAATCAGAAGTAGCTAAGTGGTGGGAAGCCATTTCATTACAGGACTATGTGGATAAGGACATGGTGCCCAGAGGCTTAAGAATATATACCATACCCACCTACGAGTCGCCCAACCCAAAGATGCTCGAGGAGTGGGCAGAGAACTCAGCGATGAGTTCAAGGCGGATGTTGGAAATATTAGTCAAGTACGCCTGGATCGACCGGGATAAACTATGACAGGACATCAAAGTCATCAAAGAGGAGCTGGAAAAAAGCATGGAGCATGATGCCTATAAAAAAGAGATTGACACTATTAAGATCAGAGTCAACAACCATGAAGAAGACATCAAAAAAAGAAAGCAATGGAAACTTCATCATGACTGTGAGGACTACGAAAGTGGTAGGATCCTTACTTTCAGCAAAAAGTATGATCATGTCTTCACATCACAATCAGGAAACATGCGAACATTGGCCGGGACATCAGAAAACTCCATGTCAGAAAATACCAACATCAGCGAAAGCGAAGCAGAAACTTCTGATGCATCGTCAAGCAAATTGTCTGATATTGAAATATCCAATAGACCGGGAACTTTTTTAGACGAGTATCGGCTCATGAGGAAGGGCCGACAAGCATCCAGAGAAACATCGACAGCGAAACCCAAGGGACAACTGGGATGAGGTCGAGGACACGGCCGAGGAAGAGGTCAAAGAGAAACTTCGACAGAAGAAAAAGAGTCAGACAAAGGTGGAAGAAGAGGCAGAGGAAGGGGCTATGTGGGAAAATTGACCAGAGGCTCCAAGGCGGCAGCATAATGGATAAAGACATGGTGAATAGAACTTTTGTGAACGTGTCCAAAAGACAATTGACTGAAATTAAGAAAACAACACTATGTCTTGGTTTATCGTTTTGCCCAACCATGCGCTTCAATTACCCTGAAACATGTATAGATATGTTTAAATTTATTAGAAAATTGAAACTCAAGAAATGGCACCTCCTTAAAAATAGGGATAACCCTCATGGGGAGGGTGGAACAGGTAGCGAACCCAACATTGATCTCAATGTAGGCGATATTGATACACTAGTAGCCCTGCATCAATTACAAAACGAGACAGATGATAACAGCGAGGGCTTGGAGGTTGAGAGGATCCTGGACAGCCTAGAAATAAGTCATGAGATGACTGCAAAAACCCCCTTTAAACCACGTTCTACATTTTACCCTATGATGGCACACGACAATATCGATACCTTTCATGAGATTGTTACCAACAACCTCATGAAATTCAGAACTAAGAAATGGTTTAGAAATCAGGATACACAAAATTTCACGCACTTACAAAGACAAGCTATAAAAACACTGTCTGAGGATGGGGACATTGTGATCCGGCCGGCAGACAAGGGTGGGAATATTGTGGTGCTAGATAAGGAGATGTATTCATTGAAGAGACTAACTTCCTGGATTCCCATTAGGCAGGCTTTAGGCCTTCAACCTCTCTGGAATCAGTTATCTTAAGTGTAGTGGATGATCTGAAAGAGGGTGCAGACAGGGGGTGTACACAGGCCCTGGTTTTATTAGACCTATCCACCGCTTTCGACACCGTGGATCACACCATATTAGCGGACAGAGTGGAAGCGGCGGGCCTGAGGGGAGAGGCGCTAGACTGGATGCTCTCTTTTTTAGAGGAACGCACCCAATCTGTCAGGCTGGCACCCTTCAAATCAGCCTGAGTCAACACCACATGTGGTGTACCACAAGGCTCATCTCTCTCACCGCACCTGTTTAACATCTATATCTGTCCTCTGATTCATGCTCTTCAAACCAGGGGAGTGAAGGTATATAATTATGCAGACGACATGCAGCTGATTTTCCCGATTGATGAGACGGAGGAATCTAAGGATTTCTTCCAATATACTATGCTATTCATCAAAGATTGGATGAGTCATAACTATCTCAAATTAAACTCAGACAAAACTGAGATAGTCATCTCCAATAACAGACTCAATCAGTGGACGCCAGCACACTGGCCAGCTGCTTTGGGCACTCCACCTATCCCAAAAAATTTGGTTAAAAGTCTGGGGATTAAAATCGATGCTCAGCTATCCATGCATGAACAGATCAACCTGGTTACTTCCTCTTGCATTTACCATCTGAGGACCTTCAGGAAAATCAGTAAATTCTTTACCAGGGAAGCAAGCATGGTTATCATGCTTGCTCTGATCATGTCCAGGCTGGATTATGCCAATGCCATCTATTTAGGGCTTCCTGCTAATCAGACCCATAGGCTGCAATTGATTCAAAATCAAGCAGCTAGGCTGGTCTTTCAGCAACCAAGACACTGCCATACTAAACCACTTCTGAAGCAGTTACACTGGCTTCCGGTAACCCAGCGATTCATGTTCAAGACAGGCTGCATGGTTTTCAATGCACTTTACCAAAAGGGCCCCAAATTCATATTTGCAAAGATCTCAAGGTACTTACCCAAACGAAATCTCAGATCCGCTCTCGTTTTTCTGTTCTTGGCCCTACACTTTGGAATTCTTTGCCGATAGACATCAGACTATCATCTGAGTACACCAATTTCAGAAAAAAACTGAAAACTTGGTTGTTCACTCTAGCCTATTGTTAGTATTCCTCAGGAAGGTTCTCCCTCCCCTCATAGCGCCAAGAGACCTTTGGCATACGTGCGCTTAATAAATTCCCTAACATAAACATAAACATAAACATGTACATTAATGAAGCATACAATCAGCTCAGGGACAAGAGATTTTACATTGAGGTATCAAGGGAGATTTACTCTGACAGTGTGGAAAGTATCTGGGAAAAACTTGGGAATTGGAAAGACAAGGGTTTACTGGAATGGGAGGAGTATTGCTTCTTGAAAAAAGATTACCCTATTCTCCCTGCCCTGTACCTCCTCCCCAAGATACACAAAAATCCTTCCATCCCCCGGGGAGACCCATTGTATCCTCGAAAGGTAGTGTTACTGAGAATGTCTTTAAGTATGTCGACCACTTCCTGAGGGATCCAGTTGAAAATCTCAATTCTCACATTAGAGACACCAAAGACTTCCTGGGGAAGCTAAAAAATGTTACCTGGAAGGGGAATTTTCTGCTCATGACCCTTGACGTGAGCTCATTATATACTATCATTGAACACAAACAGGGTATAGCAGCATGCAAACACTTCCTACGAACAAGAGATATAAGATACAAGGCCCACACAGAGATGATCTTGGAAATGATCAATTTCTGTTTAACCAACAATATATTTCTCTTCAATGACACCCTCTACAAACAGGTCCTCGGGACAGCGATGGGGACCTGCTTTGCCCCAACCTTTACCAACTTGTTCTTGGGGCAGTGGGAGGAGGAGATATGGAAGGACAAGGAGAACTTTCCGGAGATTGAACAGGTCGTCTTGTGGTTGAGATTCATTGATGACCTGTTCATTATCTGGAAAGGTTCTCATGAGGAAGCCAGCAACTTTGTAGACAAACTGAATACTAACACTAAGAACATCAATCTCACTAGTAACATAAGTGGGACCATGGCTGAGTTTCTTGATACCAAAATTGAGATTGTGGAAGGCAATTTACAAACCAAGTTGTTTCGCAAAGATACAGCGGGGAATAGCCTCCTTCATGCCCTCAGCAGTCATCCCGATACCCTGAAATGGAGTATACCATATGGGGAACTGCTGAGGGCAAAAAGGAACTGCAATACTGAGTTGGGTTTTGAAGCAGAAATGCAGACAATGATACTCAGATTTCGAGAAAGTACTTACCCAGAATGGGTCCTCAACCAAGCGATCAAAAAAGTCAAGGAAAAGGAAAGAAAAGACTTACTGTTTGCCCCCACCAAAGATATCAAAGAGGAGGGAGTGAGTGAGCGGGAATCGCATCATCCTTACATTCAATGAGAGATCACAAGACATTAGACGCATTGTGAGTAAGAACTGGGGAATACTGACTATTGATCCCACTATAGGTCACCTCATTCAGGAAAGACCTTATATCACCTACTGGAAAGGACGTAGTTTGAGGGACAGCTTGGTCCATAGTGTTATCACTGGTAAGAACACTGATAAAGAGCATGATTTAAAAGGCTTTTTTCCATGCGGCCATTGCAAGGCCTGCAAACACAGCTTTATTAAAAAACATCTCACGTTACACAATGGGTTAGAGAAACCCATAGCACAATTTTTGACATGCAGTACCACATTCGTTGTATATATGCTTCATTGTCCCTGCAAATTAAAATATGTGGGCAGCACCACTCAGATGGTGAAGAAGCGGGTCTTGGAACATATGAGAGACATAACTAATAATGACCACCATTATCCCGTAGCCCGCCATTTCCAAAAACATCACTTCTCCAATAGCTCTCTCCTTAACTTTGCAGCAATTGAACAAGTTGCCCAGCTGCATAGAGGGGGTAACAGAGTATTAAAACTACGACAAACAGAATCCAAATACATCGTAGACCTGCAGACCAAAATTCCAGGGGGTCTCAACATCGATGAGGAACTAGGAGTTCATTTGTATGATGTATGATTTTTGTTACCCCTAATTTCAGAAAGTCCCCTCAATTCTGCTGCTTCTATGATGAATGTTATTATTTACCATGTTTTTATTGTATATACACTACTCTTAATGAGCGATTTCATTGTCTATTCACTAATTCTTTTATTTTCTTCTTTCTCTTCACAGGAGGAAAGGAAGGGGCCCACCCAGCACTTTTTATCATGTTCACGGGCTACCTAACCTTTTCTTCAGCAGCACCTAATTGGGCACCGATCACAAATAAGACCTTTTTTAGAGTTTTATGTAAAGGCATTTTTTTCATGTTTTTTACGTGTTGTATAAAGCATATAGAGTTTCTATGTACTTGGGGGCACTCGCCGTATATTGTATCACAAATTGTACAGTTTACTGGTGCTTCTTGTAGTATTCCCCCCTTTTTTCCGGGACCTGGGTAACATCAGGAACTGGGATATTCTCCGCCAGCCCACTGGGGCATTACTTATTAATTACATATGATTGGTTATATTTTCTGGTAGATCGTTTTCCAGATCACTTATGGGCATAGGCTATAATCTCTTGCACTATTGTACTGAGATTCCCGGTTTCATTTCATATTAGCCCTTGTATCAACTCGTTTGTAGAATTTCTACATTGGGCCAGGACACACTTTTTTGAAGCAACCAACTTTATTAGCTATTCAGCCTAGACATAATCTCTGCCGATCACGTGACTCGTCACTATGACGCAGTCCTTTCTCTAGGTCCATTGAAACGCACGGACTCTATGGCACGTATTCACATACTCTTTTATTCCTGGTTTTTTAACTTACGTTTCGGGCAATGTAAAGCTTTAATTATGCTTAACGCACCTGATACACGAATATGCGACTCCTTACTTTATAGTATATTGATACGCTGAAAGATAACATTGATTCACATGTATCTTCTACGAATATGAACCAGAAAAACAGTTATTTAAGCACTATTAATTAAGTGACATGTATTTCATGAACATGTCTTTCGTCTGCTGTAATTATCATGTATTTCCCTGGTGTATAGTAACATGAAATGTACGTTACAAGATGGCCAAAATGTTTTTTATTTCCTTGCATTTCAAGGATAGGAACTTGAGTCTTTTGTTTATGTTTACCTATGTTTGCCTGTACATATTACCCTATGGAAACATGGCTTATTTACGTGTGAACAAGGCTGCAGGACAACCGAAACGCGTTGTGTGGAAGCCAGTAAACTTACCTGAGCATCATTTCCAGTGTCGTGTGGATTTGTCCTGAGAGTGCGTGTATTCCCATGGTGGGACAAACTTTGTTGGATATATATATATATATATATAAATATATATATATATATATATATATCGCACAGCAAAGGATCTTACGGAAAAGAATCCAGGCGAGCCCACTCGGTGGATCAAAGCAGTTTATTTCCACGACAGACAAGGACGACGCGTTTCGACCACGTCCGTGGTCTTGGTCACATGACCATCGCCTCCATTTTTTACTATTTAAAGGTACGTGCACATTCTTGTTTAATGAACATAAAAGAAATGTTACAGGCACATATACTGATAAAGTGAAAAAAGTGCATAGTGAAAACAGACGCAGTTGTTTAAATGTTAAAACAATAATAACATTTTAACTGGTTATAAAGGTCTCCAACTAGTAACATTTATGGTAAATCCATTCATTGACGTTACAATATTAACAATGAGAAAAACTGCTCATTTGTGACATGGTGGAGGGACTAGTGCCCTTATTCAAGTAGTGATTATGGAAGAATATCTCAAGGCTACTAACACTTTGCTGCAATACAGGTATAATACCCTGGTGAGTATAGAAAAATGACTAGGAGCTGGATGGAGGGTCCGCCATACTCCGGTGCTCTTACATGATTGCCAAGTGCTGTTTCATGGTGATTCACATCTTATGTTCTGAAAATGTAACAAAGTTACAATGATTAGCATCGTCGAATCACATATTGAACAGTATTCATCTTTCAACTATTGCATCAGAGAAAACAACGTTTAAGAGACTTTACATACATAATAATCAATTAAGCTACAAGTCTGTTTATCTAATATTATAATATATGTGAACTAGGAAAAGAAAAAAGGGGTGTGTGCAACTAAACAAAATAGACTAAAGAAGGAGAAGGTAGGGCGTGAGTCTACAGCCAAAGCCATGATCATAATGATCAGTGTACAGCCTATAAGTGGGAATACAGTTCCTCATCCTGATTAAGGCCATCTGGGCACATGGTCCCTGCTAAGAGAATCAGACGTGACTCTAGTTTGCGGAGGGCCGCAGTGCGATTGCCTCCTCTTGGGTTTGGTACGATAGTGTCTAATCCCAAAAATCGGGCTTTTGTCCAGTCCGACCCATGTTCCCTAGAAAAATGTCTGGCTGTGCTATAGCTCTGGTCAGAATTGGTGATTGCCCGCCAATGTTCAAGGATGCGCTTCTTAACAGGGAATGTGGTTGATCCAATATACCAGAGATTACAAGGGCAGACTACATTATACACAACGAACTCAGTACTACATGTGATAAATTTAGATATTTTCCATTTGGTATTGGTTCTTTCTAGGGTTACCTCCAATATGTTTCTGCTGTTTTTGCAGGCTTTACATTTTCCACATTTATGGAAGCCTTTGGTTTGTTTCAACCAGCCACCTTCCTTTGGTTGGAGATGGCTGTGGACCAGCATGTCCCTCAGCGATGGGCTTCTCATATATGTCACAAAGGGAGTCGGTTTTATTTCATTTCTCAGAATGGGATCTTTCCTAAGGATATCCCATCTATTTCTGAGGATATTCCTTATCTCATTCAATTGATTGCAGTATTTGGTGATGAATCTAACTTCACTCTTTTTGTTGGGTCCAGGTAGACTCTGCTCTGAAGTTTTGTTAACAATTTCCTCTCTAGATTGACTTTCGACTCGTTTTTCTGCTTGTGTGATGGCTTTTCTAGGGTATCCTCTCTCTTTAAATCTAGTCTTCATATCTTGTTTGGTATCTTCGTATGTGGTAGAGGTGCTGCAGTTGCGTTTAGCCCTGAGGAATTCACTGTACGGAATTCCCCACCTAAAACTCGGAGGGTGAGAGCTGGCGGCATGAAGGATAGAATTCCCTGCTGCCTTCTTTCTAAAAAGATTTGTGACAATCTTTCCCCTGTCTACACTTAGTTTTAAGTCTAGGAAATCAATTGATTCCTGACTGTAGCGTCTGGTAAACTGGAGGTTCACATTGTTCATGTTTAAGCAGTCTATGAACTGATTTAGTTCTATTTCAGACCCCCTCCACACAAAGAAAATATCATCAATATACCTGAGCCATGTGGATACATTAAATATCCAATGTTCAGTGTTGTCGTTCCAGAGCACCTGCTTCTCCCACCAGCCCACCATGAGATTAGCGTAGCTGGGAGCGAAGCAGGTACACATAGAAGTCCCTTGTAGCTGTTTATAATGTTCTCTTTCAAATATGAAAACATTCTGCTTCAAGCATATTTTCAACATATCCAAGAGCATGAGGGTATGTTCAAGAAATTCTGCTCTGCGCTGTTTCAGAAAGAACTGGCATGCCTTAATGCCGTCATCATGCCTGATACTTGTGTATAATGACTCCACATCGAGACTAACTAACCACTGGTCATTCCCCATGTTGACATCCCCGATCTTTTGCAAAAAATGCGTGGTGTCCCTAAGATAGGATGACAGATTTTTTACATAGGGGAAGAGAAAATGATCAACGTATCTACTGCTATTTTCCAAGAGGCTATTTTTTGATGATACAATTGGTCTGCCTGGTGGATTGATATCATTTTTGTGGACCTTAGGGAGAAGGTATAGAGTAGGTGTGGTGGGTGTGTCATTTTTGAGGAAGCGTACTTCGTCCCATGTGAGTAGGCCCTTATCCTGCCATGTTTGTAGCTTGCCTATGTACATGTTTTTCGGGTCATCAAGATATTTTCTGTCCACCTTTTTATAACAGGTTATATCATTCAGTTGGCGATACGCTTCACTGGTATACATGGTCCTAGTCATAAGGACTACGTTGCCACCCTTATCTGAAGGCTTAATGACAAGATCCCGGTTTCATTTCATATTAGCCCTTGTATCAACTCGTTTGTAGAATTTCTACATTGGGCCAGGACACACTTTTTTGAAGCAACCAACTTTATTAGCTATTCAGCCTAGACATAATCTCTGCCGATCACGTGACTCGTCACTATGTCGCAGTCCTTTCTCTAGGTCCATTGAAACGCACGGACTCTATGGCACGTATTCACATACTCTTTTATTCCTGGTTTTTTAACTTACGTTTCGGGCAATGTAAAGCTTTAATTATGCTTAACGCACCTGATACACGAATATGCGACTCCTTACTTTATAGTATATTGATACGCTGAAAGATAACATTGATTCACATGTATCTTCTACGAATATGAACCAGAAAAACAGTTATTTAAGCACTATTAATTAAGTGACATGTATTTCATGAACATGTCTTTCGTCTGCTGTAATTATCATGTATTTCCCTGGTGTATAGTAACATGAAATGTACGTTACAAGATGGCCAAAATGTTTTTTATTTCCTTGCATTTCAAGGATAGGAACTTGAGTCTTTTGTTTATGTTTACCTATGTTTGCCTGTACATATTACCCTATGGAAACATGGCTTATTTACGTGTGAACAAGGCTGCAGGACAGCCGAAACGCGTTGTGTGGAAGCCAGTAAACTTACCTGAGCATCATTTCCAGTGTCGGGTGGATTTGTCCTGAGAGTGCGTGTATTCCCATGGTGGGACAAACTTTGTTGGCTATATATATATATATATATAAATATATATATATATATATATATATATATATCGCACAGCAAAGGATCTTACGGAAAAGAATCCAGGCGAGCCCACTCGGTGGATCAAAGCAGTTTATTTCCACGACAGACAAGGACGACGCGTTTCGACCACGTCCGTGGTCTTGGTCACATGACCATCGCCTCCATTTTTTACTATTTAAAGGTACGTGCACATTCTTGTTTGCTTAAGGATAAGATTAAGCAATTGGAAAAATTAATGAGGACAGAACAAAAAAAGTGGTGGGAGGCCAAATCTCTCCAGAGATATGTGGATGTAGGAAGGGTACCTCGAGGTTTAAGAATATTATTGGCCCCTAGCTATGAGGAACCGGATACAGATATGATGAAGGAATGGGCGGAGGCAAATTTGGATTCTTCACAAAGGCTCATGTTAATTCTGATCAAATACGCAGAAAAAGACAAAGTGAGACTTTCAGAAGAGATTAAAAGACTGAATGATGAGATTGACAAAATGGAACTAAAAGAAGAAATGGTTAAATTAAAGGAGGAAATGTCAAAACGGCTTAAAAGAGAAGAAGATGTAATAAGGGAAAGAAAAGCTTTTAAGTTCCATAGAGATCGTAACGATTATGAAAACGGACGCATTTTTACTTTCGCCAAAAAATATGAGTCGTTAAAGCCTCAAAATATGGGAGGGGCAAAGTTGATAGCACAAAGGAGATATCAAAGCCGACCACAGTTGAGGGTTCTTCATATTCCAATTTAAGTTCGGCCCTAGAAAGTGAAACGGAAAATGACACACGTAAACAAATGGTTCATCAAATCCCTCAACAGTGTCATTAGCAGATGAAGTTAATTTTTTAGTGGAAGAGCGCAGGCAGACCCTGCGCCCAAGGATGCACTACAGCAAACTAAATCAAGAACATCCAAGCGCCGGGCAAGAAGGCGGGCAAGAAAGCGCAATTTCAAAAAACAAAATTCAACAGAGGAAACAGCCAAAGAGGAATTGGAGGCGCTAACCCAGCAGGGTGATAAAAACAACCTGACAGTATTAAATCTTACGGATGTTGTGCTCAACAAAGCAGAGGAACAACTCCTTTCTCTGGGACTCTCATATTGTCCGGTAAGCTCCTTTGACTACGCAACCACACGTTTTGATATATACAAAAGTATAAGGAAACTAAAATTGAAGAAATACTTCATTCAGCTAAACAAACAACATGAGATCCTTGATAAAAACTTGCATACAACACAATGTACTTCTCAGGAAACTACCACAGTCCATCATGGTCTCACACAATCTGACATGGCACTGCTCTCAGATATGCAAGAATTAATGGCGGAAGGTGAAAGGCAAAGTCCAAATCTCGAAAATGACGATAAAAGACTTGACTCAACGGATCAAAGAAAACCCAAAACACCTTTCAAACCCAGTTCTACATTCAATCCAATCATGATCAGAGATTCCATTGACAATTTTCATGACAATGTGATAAATGGCCTTAAGGACTTAAACTATAAAGTACAGCATTATAAAAAATTAAAAGCTAACAAACAGGAAATTCAATTTCATGCATTAATGTCAAAACTTAACGGGAATCCTGACATAGTAGTGCGAAACGCTGACAAAGGTGGAAACATAGTGCTATGGAAAAAGCGGATTACATAACAGAAGCAATGAGACAGCTTAAAGATACAGCATGCTATTGTCGCAGTGATTATTCCATCACACGCAGAACAACTAGTGAATTCAATTTGAAATTGATTGCTTGGAAAAATGCAGGATTACTAACGTTGGAAGAGTTCAAGTTTATAAAAAACGACAAACCAGTAACCCCGATTTTGTACTTTATTCCTAAGATACACAAGAATGCTACAATGCCACCTGGAAGGCCTATTATATCTGCCCGCAAAAGTCTACTTGAAAATGTCTCCAAATACATAGATTATTTCCTACAGGAATATGTTCAGAATTTGGTTTCATATATCAAGGACACGAGTGACTTTTTAAATAAATTGATGGATTGTCCCTGGCAGAAAGATTACTTGTTAATCACATTGGATGTGACATCTCTATATACATCCATAAATCATAGAGATGGACTAAGGGCTCTAGAACATTATCTATCTAGAAGAGGACAAGAATATGCCCAACATAATCTCATGCTTTTAAATATGGTGGACTTTTGTTTACATAACAACTATTTTTTGTTTCAAAATAACCTGTACCAACAGCTACGTGGAGTAGCTATGGGGGCCAGCTTCTCCCCCAGTTATGCTTGTCTCCATATGGGGTGGTGGGAGGAGTTGGTCCTCCTTAAAGAACATACATTGGTGATCAAAACAAATGTCAAAGCATGGTGGAGATACATTGATGACCTCTTTGTTATTTGGAAAGGCACAATTAATGAGGCAGAAGTATTCATTGAAAATCTCAACACTAATCAATTAAATCTACATTTCACAGCAGACATTAGTCCCAATACTATTAATTTTTTAGATGTACAGGTGTTTGTAAGAAACGACAAATTGGAAACAAAACTACATAGGAAATCTACAGCTGGCAATGCAGTCTTACATGCAGGCAGCGCACACCCAAAACATCTCATCCATAGCATCCCTTACGGTGAAATGCTAAGGTTAAGACGCATTTGTAGTTGTGATGTTGATTTAAATGCAGCACAAGAGAGTAGCAAAATGAGATTTAAAGAAAGAGGCTATTCTACCACCTGCATTGACAAAGCGATTGTAAAGAGCAGGTCTAGAACCAGAGAAAGTTTACTATGTAAACCCCAAGTAAAAATAGTAACATCAATAGATGGTTCCAAAAAACATGAGAAAGATGAAGCCTTCAGATTCATTTTTAAATATAACAAACAGGAGAATCAGGTAAGAAAGTTAATAACAAAAAATTGGCCGCTAATTTTAAGCGACCCTATGATTGGCCATTTACTCCCTAAGAAACCAGCCATCACATATATTAGGGCCAAATCGATGAAAGACATTCTGGTACAAAATGATCCTAGCGGTCCTAGCTCCAATACTTGGCTATCTCAAAGAAAAGGATTTTACAAATGTAAAGTGTGTAAAGCGTGTCAGTTTGGCATCAACACAACTACTTACACAACTCCTTTCAGCGACCAGGAATATCCTATCGGACTATTTCTGAATTGCAAAACTGAATATGTGGTCTATGTGCTGGAGTGCCCTTGCAGCCTAAAATATATTGGCAGTACAATACTGCAAGGGCACAAAAGGGTGCTCCAGCACATTAGAGCGATAAAAAATCAAGACCACAATTATCCGGTCGCAAGACACTTTAGTGAGGTACATGGAGCAGACCCTAGTGGTCTGAAATATTTTCTAATAGATGCGGTCCCACCGAAGAAAAGAGGTGGCGACAGGGAAAAACAGCTCAGATTACTTGAGGCCCGTTACATTATTAACCTCGATACTAAATACCCTAAAGGCCTTAACGCCACTGAAGAGTTACACACCTGTCTATAAGAATTCAGGTATGGGCCATTAATCAAATTTAATTAATAACATGAATCATGCCCTCAGGTCTGTGTCATCCAAAATTGTAAACACTATGTAAATATTAATAAATTTCTTCCTTTTTTACGCTGCCACTGCCATTCACATATTTTAAAATTTGAATTTTACACACAGGGTTAGGTAGTTTTTTAACACTATTTTTAGTAATTTTTAATTCACAAGGCTTTAAGATTTTTTTCTTGTTTCAATAGCACTAGCACTTTCAGCATCAAGTATATGAGGCAAGCGGTAGACCCAATATGCAACATTCATTGAATCCAGTACAAGTACTATTCAATAAGGAATAGAAGGAAGGCATTTATGCTGAAATTCAAAACATTATGGTTTTAATAAACTACCTACCTTAAACTTTTTAATGATAATTTTGTTATTATTAATTTTAAGAGAGGAAATTAAGCTATAAATCAAACAACCACACTACATGTTCAGGCAAATAATAGGCATTTTACAAACATTGAAGTACTATATTTCCTTTTATTATTGTTGGTGTGTTTTTAGCAAATGACAACTATTGATGTATTTATACTGGTATATGTTGTTGCTGTTTTTTGCCGTCTATGTCTATGAATTTCACTTGATGCACTTGTCACTTTAAGTAAAGTACAAAAAAGAAAAAAACAAGGTATAAAAAAAGCTACCTGTGGTATGGAGCGTGACATGTGATCAAGGCCCGAGGCAGGGCTGAAACGCGTCATGGCTGTAGAGGTGGTTGGTGAGCAATAAAGAAAATCTTGCTACACTACTTGTGGTCCGTGCTCCGTTATTGGAAGGAAGGTATCCAGAGTGTCAACGGAGTTGCCAGTAATATATATATATATATATATATATATATATATATATATATATATATATATATATATATATATATGACTCAAAGTTGTTCTGCTAGCAAAGACGCACTCCCAGCAGTTCAAATTCAAAAGAATGATTTATTTGGAGGAACCGGCAAACTTGCATTCTTGATTAAATACACCAACGCGTATCGGAGCCCCCAGCTCCTTCTTCATAGGTGAAAAGCAACTGCGCAGGCAAACTACAAACTCTTTTAAAGTCACATGCTAACAAATCATTGCCCTCTAGTGGTTTGCAGGTGAGTACCTTCTTACAATGCATGACGGTGTTTGTAGTGTTTAACCAAACACTTGTGCCCTTCGGTGGGTTGTCAACGCAGCTGCTTACTTTTTCATAATTTTACAAGCCTTCCAGTGGGCCTCAGGAAGCAAAAGTCTGTTTAATTTTAAAGAACTGCTTTTCACCTATGAAGAAGGAGCTGGGGGCTCCGATACGCGTTGGTGTAAATAATCAAGAATGCAAGTTTGTCGGTTCCGCCAAATAAATAATTCTTTTGAATTTGGACTGCTGGGAGTGCATCTTTGCTAGCAGAACAACTTTGAGACATATATATATATATATATATATATATATATATATATATATATATATATATATATATATATATATATATATATATATCAGAGCAAATCCCAGGTTGTCACCAAACCTCCACGGCGCACAAACACAGGTACGGACCACTCGAGGGACGTAGAGAAAACTGCTGTGCTTTATTTAAATTCCATGATTACAGCAACCAGTCAGTCCTGGCCAGTGCCTCAGCATGACGCGTTTTGACCGATACGACTCGGTCTTGTTCACATAACGCGCTACAAGACATCATGTGTTTAAATAGTGAAGGTGTTTAAAGAAATGAGCGAAAAAACGCACCTGTATGCAATTAAGTGAAAGTTACGTGACAAATAGACATAAAAGACATACTATTGACGGTAACACAATGAGTAAAAAGTACATGAATTGCTTAAATATGTGGAGTCAATATTTAAAATCTCATTAATATAAATATTAGAAATGTAAAATAAAAAATATTAAAAAAACCACATTTAAAAAAGGAGGAAGATAATCTTTACATTATTAATGCATGTACCAATAAATATCAACAATAATGTTGAATACATCTTGCATATAAATGGTTGGCAAAAATCAAAATAATATTCCCTCACAGCTATATTGTGCAAAGTTATGCATGTAAACTAATACTCATGTGCAAATAATCAGCAGCTGCAGAAATTGTCTTAAGTCACGGAGTCACATTATACTGGTGCGTTTGTTAAAGTGCAGAAAGTGCAAATGTGCTAGTGCATGAATAATACCTAAATTAGATACTTTAAAAAGAGGACAAAAGACCCCGGAGCCCCAGGGAAGCCCATAAAAATAAGATAAATTGAGTGGCTAGCAGCAAAACAGCTTGAATATCGGGCAAGTGCCCTTGCTCGGCCAGAACATATACTAAAAAAAGGATTATATCATGGTTCTACAATAAGGAACCACAGTATCTCAAGCTGTGGGCAGTAAACGTAAAACATAAGAGGGGAGAAAACAGGAAGGGAGTCATGAATATATATACAAGTAAAAACACTGGGATATGTGAATACAGTACTAAGTTGCTCTGATGGTTCCAGCAAAATATAAATATGAATATCCATAATAAACTCAAAGGAAATTGTGCAAATCCTCCCCCATATTGAGGCCATTCGGCATCTTAGTGTCGAGTTCAAGGATGAATTTGGATTCAAGTTGTCTTACCTGGCGTTCTCTATTGCCTCCACGAATTGATTTGGAAACTGCCCCAATAACAAAATACTCTAAATCATTTAAATTATTATTATGGGCCAGTTTCAAGTGTCTTGCCACAGGATAATTGTGATCGGAATTGACTGCGGCTCTAAGGTGTTGTAGTATGCGGTTGTACACTTGGAGCTTGGTGCTCCCTACATACTGCAAGCCGCATGTGCACCGAAGCACGTAGACTACGAAGTCTGTACGACCGGTGAAGTAACCCTGTATCTTAAACGGGGTATTGCTGAAGGCAGTCATGTATTCTGTCGTGTTCGTCCCAAATTTGCAAGCCCTGCAAGAGCTACATTTAAAGAAGCCACACTTAGGTGATAACCAAGTACTGGTGAAGGTGACTTCTGGGCTGTTTCTGGGCTGTTTCTTACCAAGTTGTCTCTCATAGCAGGTGATGTCACTGACCATGTCATGACTGATATAATATGTGACGTCATCAGCAGTGCATTGCGGGGCGCGAGTTATAGTTAGCTGAACTAACTATAACGGGGGAATTTCACGGGTTTTGTACGAGTGCAATGTCCAACTAACTATAACTTTCCCTAAAACCTATGTTTTTTTCAGTGAATTTCTAAGGTTTTTTAAATGCTAATTTCTAACTATAACGTGCCTGAAACCTATGGTTTTTTCAGTGAATATATATATATATAAAAATTATTTTGTTTGTGTGTTTAGCTTTTTTTAATTAAGTTTATTTTTTATATTTTGTTAAAATGTATATTAAATTTAATTTGTTTTGTTAAAAAATGTTTTATTATTTAATATAGTCAATATTTATTATTTTATTGTTTATATAAAAATCGATATTTTGTGCAACTATATTTTTTACATTGATATTTTGTTGATATTTTTGTACTTACCTGTTTGAGTATAGGGAGTCGATATTTTTGTAGTCTATATTTTTTCATCGATATTTTTGACATAGATTTTTTTGACATCGATGTTGTGTCAGTAAACTCTAACACCCAGCATGCAGCAGGACTGCAGGAGGAGCGCGAGGTGCTTCGTATCACAGAGGCGGAGGAGGTGCAAGTGACCACCTGACTGGGAGTGGTCTTAGCTATATCACCACAACAGCGGACCCCCATGGAGAAGAGAAGCCACTTGGAACAGGGCACTGATGAAAGCCGTATTGGAGGCTGAAACGCGTCTGCCAGCGTTTCAAGGACCTTTTTACTGAGCGCAAATTACATCAATAAAAGCCTCTTCTGAAGTCTACCCCGGAGCTGTGTCGCATTCTTCCTTACCTGGGATTCCTACCTAGTAAGCTGTATTGCAGAGAGGTGTAAAAAGGGGCGTGGCCTGGACCACCTCTCTGCAACGCAGCGCAATGGTGCTTACTGGAGGTACATGGTGGGCTAGTTGGCCCCCAGGGACCCTCAGGATTGAAGAGGAATTAATTCCCCAACTTAAAACGCGCCACAGGGCGTGTTTGCACACATGTCACCTCAGGCCCCGCCCCCTCCCTGCACCACTGTGCAAACACGCCCCATGGCACGTTTTAAGTTGGGGGATTAAGTCCCCTTGAATCCTGAGGGTCCCTGGGGTCCAACTAGCCCACCAGGTACCTCCAGTAAGCGCCACAGAGCTGCGTTGCAGAGAGGTGTAAAATGGGGCGTGGCCAGGACCACCTCTCTGCAACGCAGCGCAATGGCGCTTACTGGAGGTACCTGGTGGGCTAGTTGGCCCCCAGGGACCCTCAGGATTGAAGGGGAATTAATTCCCCAACTTAAAACGCGCCACAGGGCGTGTTTGCACACATGTCACCTCAGTCCCCACCCCCTCCCTTCACCACTGTGCAAACGCGCCCCGTGGCGCATTTTAAGTTGGGGGTTTAAGTCCCCTTGAATCCTGAGGGTCCCTGGGATCCAACTAGCCCACCAGGTACCTCCAGTAAGCGCCACAGAGCTGCGTTGCAGAGAGGTGTAAAAAGGGGCGTGGCCTCGGACCACCTCTCTGCAACGCAGCCCTGCGGCGCATACTGGAGGTACCTGGTGGGCTAGTTGGCCCCCAGGGACCCCCCGTATGGAAGGGGAATTAATTCCCCAACTTAAAACGCGCCACAGGGCGCATTTGCAGAGTGTTGCTGGGAGGGGGCGGGGCCTCGGCACGATGCCAGTCTTTTTTTATTTCTGTTTTTTTAGAAGGGGGGCTGTGTGGCCCCCCTTCTTTTTGCTTTTTTTGGGCCCTGGGGACCCCCATCCTTCAGGGCCTGACCCCTTTTTAAAAAAAAAAAAAAAAAAATCGGAACGGGAAGGGGGCCGTGTGGCCCCCCTCCCGGGCCTCTTCTGGCTCTGGGGACCCCATCCCCCGGGGCCTGGCCATTGCTTTTTAATTAATTTTTCAGAGGGGGGCCGCGTGGCCCCCCTCCCGGGCCACTTCTGGCCCCAAGGACCCCATCCCCCGGGGCCGGCCCTATCCGTTGGGGACCGTGGTGGGACCCCAATTCCCCCATGGTCCCGCCAGCTCCCCGCATCCCGCCTCCTGCTGACATGCAGCTCCCCTTATGGAAAAGCAATTCTGCTTTGCTTCATTGAAGCGAGAGCAGGTTTCCCTGCTCTTGCTTCAATGAAGCAAAGCAGAGTTTGCAATGACAGGGCGGGAGCCGCGCAGCTCCCGCCCTGTCATTGCAAACAGCAGTGTCCCGGGGGTGGGCACCCCGGGACACTGCAGGAGCCGGCCCTGGGGGGTGGCGGTCCCCAGGGCCATCACGGGCTCCAGGAGGGAGGCCGCGCGGCCTCCCTCCCATCACATGCACAGCCCCGGGGAGGTGGCGGTCCCCGGGCGTGTGGGGGGGGCTCGAGCCCCCCCACACAGGTTCTTTTTAATAAAAAAAACAAGCCCTGGGGGGCGGTCCCCGGGGCTGCGGGGGGCCATGTGCCCCCGCAAATATTTTAAACAATAGCCCCGGGGGGTGGCAGTCCCAGGGCCTTGGCCACATTAAAATTAACAAGCCCCTGCGGGTGGCGGTCCCCGGGGCTGCGGGGGGGCCGTGTGCCCCCGCAAATATTTAAGTAAAGCCCCGGGGTGTGGCGGTCCCCGGGGCTGCGGGGGCCTCCCTAGGCCCCCGCATTTACAATTTTGCATGCCCCCCGGGACTTGGCCCACCCGGGGGCTAATTAATAATGAAGCGCGGGAGCCCGCGCTTCGTTTTTTTTTATTTTCGGCCGAAATTCACGCTGGGTACGCGAATCTCGCCGATTTTTTTTTTTTTTTAAATGCTTTTTTGGGCCCTGGGGGTCCTTGTTGGACCCTCTGAGCAGGCCTAGGGGGTCAGGGTGTTTCTACCCAGCCCCCTTTTCTTGTTTTTCGCGATTGTTTTTCTGTTTTCTTGTGACTCGGTTCTACCGAGTCACAAGATGGCTGCCAACACTTCCTGGTTTGGAGTGTTGACAGCCAATTAGAATAAAGCTCGTGGTCGGGAGGGTGCACGGATCCACCGCACCTCTAAATATTGAAACTATTATTTTTTGATTTTCTCAGCAACTACTGAACGGATTTACACCATTTAAAAAAAGGGCGCTTTCTGAACCAAGCACTACTTTTTTGCCAAATTTGGTGTAATTCCGTTGAGCAGTTCAAGCTGTAGCCGTGACTAAAGTTTCCTATGGGAAATTAATTTTACGACCTCTTTTTTTTCAATTTCTCAGGAACTACTGAACGGATTTACACCATTTAACAAAAAGGGCTCTTTCTGAACCAAGGGCTACCTTTTTGACAAATTTGGTGTAATTCCATTCAGCAGTTCGGGCTGTAGCCGTGTCTAAAGTTTCCTACGGAAAATAACATGGAGAAAACACGTTTTGGGACCCCCCTTTTTTCTCGGCCCCCGCTTTGCGGATCACCCCGAAACTTTCAGGATAGGAACTGACCGGAGCGGGCCCCAAGTTTTGAAAACTTCGCAAAGATTCGTCAACCGGTGCCAAAGTTATTGGGAAAAGAAAAAACGCTTTTCCTATGGAAACTAGGTCCTAAATATAACTATCTACTGGCGACCGCCAGTAGATTATATATATATATATATATATATATCCAAAAACCACCTCCTTCCGTCGAAGTTGATGAGGAGACACAGCGGGGCTTGTGAAGACCATTTATTTAAACAGGCATGACGCGTTTCGGTGTTAAACCTTTCTCAAATGCCATATGTTTTAAAAGTGCCTCTGGTGCTGACAGTTCCTGAGTGTTTCTCATTATATCGCCCCAATGCCTGAAGTAGTATGGAGCGCACCTGGGTCACGTTATGCGGAATCACTTCAAGCAATATATTATTTTGAGACTGCAATACCCAGCATGCAGTTTGTCCATCGTGCTGGTGTGTGATTCCGTTAAGCCGGTATTTTCTCTATGTTCCAAGGTTGGAAACCGACCTAAAGCGTGACCCGGCTGAAACTGAAGCGCTGTGCTGGGCAATAATGGTCTTAACATCCCACACTCCAACCTCGCAATTCCATCGGTAGCAGTTCCGGAGACGCCATTAAAGTAGCAACGTCTCTCCATGTAAGTATGGACTGCACATTGTCAGCATGTTCTCTGTTCTCTCTGGAATGCAGGGTGGTCCGGGAAAGCGCCATTGATTTCCTAGACTCTTGTGGAAGGGCCATCCTCGCGTGTCAGTGGCAGCACGCAATATATCCAAAAACCACCTCCTTCCGTCGAAGTTGATGAGGAGACACAGCGGGGCTTGTGAAGACCATTTATTTAAACAGGCATGACGCGTTTCGGTATTAAACCTTTCTCAAATGCCATATGTTTTAAAAGTGCCTCTGGTGCTGACAGTTCCTGAGTGAGTCTCTTTATATCGCCCCAATGCCTGAAGTAGTATGGAGCGCACCTGGGTCACGTTATGCGGAATCACTTCAAGCAATATATTATTTTGAGACTGCAATACCCAGCATGCAGTTTGTCCATCGTGCTGGTGTGTGATTCCGTTAAGCCGGTATTTTCTCTATGTTCGAAGGTTGGAAACCGACCTAAAGCGTGACCCGGCTGAAACTGAAGCGCTGTGCTGGGCAATAATGGTCTTAACATCCCACACTTCCAACCTCGCAATTCCATCGGTAGCAGGTCCGGAGACGCCATTAAAGTAGCAACGTCTCTCCATGTAAGTATGGACTGCACATTGTCAGCATGTTCTCTGTTCTCTCTGGAATGCAGGGTGGTCCGGGAAAGCGCCATTGATTCCCTAGACTCTTGTGGAAGGGCCATCCTCGCGTGTCAGTGGCAGCACGCAATATATCCAAAAACCACCTCCTTCCGTCGAAGTTGATGAGGAGACACAGCGGGGCTTGTGAAGACCATTTATTTAAACAGGCATGATGCGTTTCGGTATTAAACCTTTCTCAAATGCCATATGTTTTAAAAGTGCCTCTGGTGCTGACAGTTCCTCAGTGAGTCTCTTTATATCGCCCCAATGCCTGAAGTAGTATGGAGCGCACCTGGGTCACGTTATGCGGAATCACTTCAAGCAATATATTATTTTGAGACTGCAATACCCAGCATGCAGTTTGTCCATCGTGCTGGTGTGTGATTCCGTTAAGCCAGTATTTTCTCTATGTTCCAAGGTTGGAAACCGACCTAAAGCGTGACCCGGCTGAAACTGAAGCGCTGTGCTGGGCAATAATGGTCTTAACATCCCACACTTCCAACCTCGCAATTCCATCGGTAGCAGGTCCGGAGACGCCATTAAAGTAGCAACGTCTCTCCATGTAAGTATGGACTGCACATTCTCAGCATGTTCTCTGTTCTCTCTGGAATGCATGGTGGTCCAGGAAAGCGCCATTGATTCCCTAGCCTCTTGTGGAAGGGCCATCCTCGCATGTCAGTGGCAGCACACAATATATCCAAAAACCACCTCCTTCCGTCGAAGTTGATGAGGAGACAAAGCGGGGCTTGTGAAGACCATTTATTTAAACAGGCATGACGCGTTTCGGTATTAAACCTTTCTCAAATGCCATATGTTTTAAAAGTGCCTCTGGTGCTGACAGTTCCTGAGTGAGTCTCTTTATATCGCCCCAATGTCTGAAGTAGTATGGAGCGCACCTGGGTCACGTTATGCGGAATCACTTCAAGCAATATATTATTTTGAGACTGCAATACCCAGCATGCAGTTTGTCCATCGTGATGGTGTGTGATTCCATTAAGCCGGTATTTTCTCTATGTTCCAAGGTTGGAAACCGACCTAAAGCGTGACCCGGCTGAAACTGAAGCGCTGTGCTGGGCAATAATGGTCTTAACATCCCACACTTCCAACCTCGCAATTCCATCGGTAGCAGGTCCGGAGACGCCATTAAAGTAGCAACGTCTCTCCATGTAAGTATGGACTGCACATTGTCAGCATGTTCTCTGTTTTCACTGGAATGCAGGGTGGTCCGGGAAAGCGCCATTGATTCCCTAGACTCTTGTGGAAGGGCCATCCTTGCGTGTCAGTGGCAGCACGCAATATATCCAAAAACCACCTCCTTCCGTCGAAGTTGATGAGGAGACACAGCGGGGCTTGTGAAGACCATTTATTTAAACAGGCATGACGCGTTTCGGTATTAAACCTTTCTCAAATGCCATATGTTTTAAAAGTGCCTCTGGTGCTGACAGTTCCTGAGTGAGTCTCTTTATATCGCCCCAATGCCTGAAGTAGTATGGAGCGCACCTGGGTCACGTTATGCGGAATCACTTCAAGCAATATATTATTTTGAGACTGCAATACCCAGCATGCAGTTTGTCCATCGTGCTGGTGTGTGATTCTGTTAAGCCGGTATTTTCTCTATGTTCCAAGGTTGGAAACCGACCTAAAGCGTGACCCTGCTGAAACTGAAGCGCTGTGCTGGGCAATAATTGTCTTAACATCCCACACTTCCAACCTCGCAATTCCATCGGTAGCAGGTCCGGAGACGCCATTAAAGTAGCATGTATATATGTATATATATATATATATATATATATATATATATATATAAAAATTATTTTGTTTGTGTGTTTAGCTTTTTTTAATTAAGTTTATTTTTTATATTTTGTTAAAATGTATATTAAATTTAATTTGTTTTGTTAAAAATAATGTTATTATTTAATATAGTCAATATTTATTATTTTATTTTTTATATAAAAATCGATATTTTGTGCAACTATATTTTTTACATTGATATTTTGTTGATATTTTTGTACTTACCTGTTTGAGTATAGGAAGTCGATATTTTTGTAGTCTATATTTTTTCATCGATATTTTTGACATAGATTTTTTTACATCGATGTTGTGTCAGTAAACTGTTCTGCAGCAGTGGAACTTATCTTAAAAGTCAAACAGTGGCGGTTATCACTGCCAATTCATTTTAACAAACTTTACAGTGAGTGAGATTCATTAAGGCTAACAACAGATGTCTAAAAAACAGGTAGCCCAAAAAGCAAAACTCCAGGGGGCTTAAATGTGCCAGAACCCATTACTCACAGTCACGCACTGTGACCTGCCTAATTAATATTAATATGGCAGGTAGTTTTTTAATCTCTAGCATTATATATATTTCCTTTGCAACTGATTAGTACCTAGGTTGCATCCAAAATTGCACTCATTCACAAATGTGTTAGTGTGCAAATTGCTCCTCCTCAGTATGTGAATGGGAATAGAAGTTCAGGCCCTATGTTCAGGCACACCTTCCAATCCTGAGAGACATATTCTTCTTTTCATGTGTGCTGCAGAATACAACACACATAGAAAGAGGCTGAAACAAGGAGAAATAAAGACATTTTTCCTCGTTTCGCCTCTCCTGGAAAGATGCATCTTTTTGGCGCATTCCTAGGTTTACCAGTTCTGGTAAATCTGGAAATGCGTCAAAAACCAAGAGAGTTGTGTGGGAACACCCATGCAAAGCCCATGGAATGCCTTCCCAGGGCAGAGAAAGGCAACGCAGCGATTTGCGCTGCGTTGCCTTACTCAAGATTTATCGAGCCGCTAAGAGCAACACAAAGTGGGCTTGTGTGGCTTCATTAAGTTTACTTAAGGTTTGCATCGCACATGTACCACGTTGCGTGGTGCAAACATGACTCAAACCATCTGGTAAATAGGCCCCTAAGTCTTATATGCATTCATGCCCACAAATTCAACCTGTATTCCTTTAGCTCCTACTGAGAGGGACTCCGGTGATCCCAAAAAGTTTGTATTGTTTCTTAATTGGTGTCAGTTGCATTTCCTCTGTAAACCCATGACGTAAAAAAGTAGCCTTTGTTCTATTTTACTTGTGTGAGCATGCTGCCAATACAAGTCTTATTTTGCATCAAAGCAATGATCCATTGTGGCATAATTTTCCACTTTCTGTGAGCAAATGCTGAAGTTATAAGAAAATTCTGTGCTCTTTCCTTAGATAGTGAGATGCAGAATTTGAAACAGGGCTATCAAGATGTAATACGTTATTTTACTACATTTCATTATTTGGTAGTTGAGACTGGCTAGCCTGACGAGAGAAGGTTTTTTCTGGTTTATCAAGGGATAAAAAATATATTTAAAGATTTAGTAGCTCAAGTCCTGGCTTGAAAGTTTGCAGAACTCATAGATTGAGTCGTTCAGTTAGATTATTATTTTGCTGAGCATCTCTCCGATAAAAATAAGATTATAAACAGTGTTCGTAGCCAGACCAACCATAAAAAACCTCTCTTGAGCCTTTGCAAATAGGTATTGCCGAGTTGGCGTTGCAGCGCGCGCAATGTAAATTGTTTTATTTATTTATTTATTTACTTAACTCCGTACTGCCATATGCCGGAGTTTACTACCCCCCGCCCCACCCCACCGCCCCGCAGCACTCCCTCGTCGAGCTGCCACTGGCTTGCACACACACACATACATGCGCGCACACAGACTGCTTGCACTTAGTCCTCATAAGGTATCCACATCAGTTTTGCGTCCTTTTTTCCACCGTCATGGGGATTACAATGGCAACCAGTGTTTGTGGATACTCCTGGAGTGAACCCGGAAATTAACCAAAATATAGCTACATTTTGATTTTTGGGGGGAAAATGGGAAATACATTTTTTTCCCCCTGTAAATGGCAGCAACGAAAGATTTGTGATGCTAAAATCACCATCTTCCCAGCTTTCAGCAATAGGCAGGCTTGATTCAGAAAAACAAATTTTTGACCACAGTTTTGGCACTTTACTGGGAGGTAGCCCATTCTTCCTATTTTTTGTGCTTTCACCCTCTTACCAGTTTGTGGTGGAAACAGATATGAAACCCATAGTAGATCCTGGACAGCTATATATTTCTGAAAGCTAGACAACATGCTGAATTCAGCAAGGGGTCATTTGTTAAGATCCTTCGAGGTTTGCCTATAAAAAGAAACAGTTGAAATATTCAAATATTGAAATTGAGTTGAAAAAACAGACACTTATGTCTACATTTTCATTTGTAAATTCTTCCTATTATAGCAGATTTTTTAAAGCGATATATACCGTTATGTCTGCTGGACCCTTCTGGTTGTGGATATATATAGGGTTTGTAGGTCCTACGAGAACCTGAGGTACCCAGAGCCAGCAACCGACCTGCACCTTACAATGATTTTTCATTGTGTATCGACTATACAGTAATTCATATGGTAAATTATGAAGAATGGATAAATGGTATGAAGGAAAACTCTGTATTTCTGAAATCTACACCAGATACTGAGTTTAGGAGCAGTGGTTGTTTGTACATCTCTGAAATTAAGGGTACTCATACAGGCAAGTGTTTCAGAGGGGATTTTGTAAAATGTCTTCTTTGTTAAACACTTTCTTACATTTGAAAGTCACAAACGTTTAGATATTTAATTGGTAATAACAAATGTTCTACTATTCTGTATTTCCACATGTCTCCCTATAAAAAAGGTACCCCACTTGTGTGGCTGTGCCTTGCACCTACAACACAAAACATCCCAAAACGTGACCTAGGAGATATCATATTTCGCCCAGCAAAATCTATGTTTTTTGCACAGTGGTTAGCTGTGGTTTTTGGGCCACAGCTCATCTGGCGCCTAGGTAAACCTAACAAACCAGCACATTTTTGAAAATCAGACACCCTTGGGAGTCTAGGGTGGGGTGACTTACGTGGCTCTCACCAGGTTTTTTACCCAGAATTCCATGCAAAAATCAAACTTTCCCTAAAAAACACATTTCCTTGCAGGAAAAGTCCTGGAATCTGCAGGCATCCACAAATGTCCTACTACCCAGCGTTCCCCCAAGTCTCGAGAAAAAAGCTGCCTCATTTGTGTGGGTAGGCCAAGTGCCCGCAAGAGAAAAGGGTGCCAAATGCAACTTAGACAAAGCACATTTTTCCTGTCAAAAAGTATGTGTTTTTTGCAATAGGGTAGTTGTGGATTTTGGGGCCCAGCTCAGCCGGCACCTAGGGAAACCTACCAATCAAGCACATTTTTCGAAAACTAGACACCAGGGGGAGACCAGGATTGGGCAACTTGCATGACCCTTACCAAGTTTGTTTACCCAGAACCCTGTGCAATGCTGAAACTTTGCCTAAAAACACATTTTACTTGCATTTCTGTGAGGAAAAGTCCTGGAATCTGCAGACAGTCACAAATTTCCTACCACCCAGCATTCCTCCAAGTCTCCTAAGAAAAAGGGTGCATCACTTGTGTGGGTAGGTCAAGTGCATGCAACAGGAAAGGGCGCCCAACACATCGTAGACACATCACGATGTGCTTTTGCAATGTGGGTAGCTGTGGGTTTTGGGCCCCAGCTCAACCTGCACTTAAGGAAACCTACCAAACCAGCAAATTTTTAGAAACTAGACACTTGTAGGAGTCCAGGGTACGGTGACTTGCTTGGCTCTCACCACAAGTGAGGTATACTTTTTATCAAGAGACCTGGGAGAAGGTTTGCAGGAAATTCTAGGTAGGAAAATGTTCGGGGATCAATGCGTTCCACATCTCCCTGGTGGACTCCCTGAGTGTCTTGTTTTCAGAAATGTATAGGTTTGGTTGGTTTTCCTAGATGGCCCCTGAGCCCCGGACAAAAAATGCAGGTGTTCCCCCCTTGCAAAGCCATGTTGTTTTCTAATAGATCATTTTGATAATACGTTTTGGGCTCTTCCCTATCACGGGCAGCTGGACAACCCTCACCCCAAACAAGTGAAGTAGCATTTTTCTCAGGAGACCTGGGGGAACGCTGGGTGGTAGGAAATTTGTGCCAGCCTGTATAATCCCACAATTTTTCCACACGCAAATGTGAGGAAAAAATATTTTTGTCAATTAATCAGATTTATAAGGACTTCTGGGTAAGTAAACCTTGTGGGATCCACACAAAATATACCACACATTATTCCCTTAGTGACCAGTTTCCACAAAGCTGTGAGGGCAGAAAGTGTTCACTACAGAGAGAGCATGCACTGACAGTAAAAAGCAAAAAAACACCAAAACATATGTGCACACCCATCCACTAATCAATCACAGGCACACTGGCAGGATTTGGCATGAGGGTAAGTAAATAGTTCATAAAAAAACTTTATTCACCAATTGCTATACAAAATAAAATCCTTAAAAGTAATTGTTAATGATTTTAACATCAGAATAGAGAACCACTGACTTACATTTTGTCAGATGTAAAGCCATGTCAAAGCACTAACCGTTTTGTAAACAATTCACACGCCTTTAATATGCCAGATACAGAAAACCATTCACACTGCCAGCTAGGGGCCCAACATAATACAAAACTTACATTTGCAAACAGCACCATTCAAAGGCCCATCACTCTCATACCCCAACAGGACTAACACACCAATCACACCACCAAACACCCAAACATCAGACAACTTACAAACACACCTCAAGCAAGTCAATACACATACTGGCTAGCAGCCTACAACACACCGCCAGCCCACATACACCACCAGCCAGATACCAGTTCAGACACAACAATCACACCACCTGGAAGCTGGTAGAATGGGTAGAATGGTGTTTCGGTAGTGGTGTTGGTGTGCAGTGACTTGCTGCTGGTAACAGCACACACACACTGACAGCCAAACGCCAGTCCACACACATCACCAGCCAAGTTGTCAGTTGTCAGCCCACACACACCACCAGTCAGATGCCAGTTCAGACACAACAATCACACCACCTGGAAGCTGGTAGAATGGGTGGAATGGTGTTTCGGTAGTGGTGTTGGTGTGCAGTGACTTGTTGCTGGTAACAACACACACACACCGCCAGCCAAACTCCAGTCTACACACACCACCATCACAATTTTTTAACAAATAAGAAAACTCAAACAAAGGAGATGAAAAACCAATATGACTACAAACACCGGAGGTCTAACTAAATACACCAAACTACCACCAACCATGAAACTGAACAAAAAATATATAACAATACAGACCAGTCAATTGTGGTATGATTTAAAACATGCAGGCGCACATAGCCCAGGATTAAAAGGACACTCAGGTAGTACATAAGACTCTCCTTGTGCATGTCTCTTCAGGACACAGACTCTACATCTCATACAAGGGAAGTTTTTTGGGTGTGGGAGGAACGTAATCAGGAAAGTGGAAATCTTTTAATCTAGCCATATCCTCCACCACTCCACTTCTAGATATACTTGCCTGCTGCACTACAACAAGACTGCCTATTACAAACTTCTGAAACTGAACAAAAATCATCTTTGAATCTGGAGAACAATCCTTGAATACAACAAAAGCATTGAAGGTTGCCAAATGAAACAAATGGACAGCCAACTTCTTATATCAAATGCATGACTTAAAAACAGCACTGTAAGTTCAGACCTCTGATCTACACTATCTACACCACCCATTTGCTTATTGTAGTCTAAAATGTACATAGGTTTGTGCACTTCAGCAACTTGACCACAAACAGTGACAGGTGAAGTACTTTCATCATGAATGGTTGTCAGCACGTGGACAGTTCTCCTGTCTGAAAATTTCACAGCTAGAAGTTCATCGCTACACAAGGCACTTCACTGTCCCCTCCAAAGTTTTTTACATACAAGCTCTTTAGTGTAACCTTTGCCATTAGAGCAGATTGTGCCACATGCAACAGTGTCCACTTTGAACAATTCCATGAACAATTGCACACCAGTGTAGAAGTTATCTATGTATAAATGGTGACCTTTGTTAAAATGTCCTTTACCAAGTTCCCACACAGTTTTCTCGCTGACTCCAAAAGTGGATGGACAACCAGGTGGGGGGGGGGGGTCAATAGAGTAATCCCTACCCGTATACAATCTGAAATTATAAATATATCCAGTACTACTCTCAGAAAGCATATACTACTTAATGCCTTAATGTGCCCTCTTGCTAGGACTCTACTGCCTAAAACACAAACAGCCCTTGAACAGGACCAGAGATTTATCTACAGCTATTTCTTTCCCTGGAACATAGATCTCTGAAAAGCGATCTACAACATGATCAAGGACAGGCCGAATCTTGAAGAGACGGTCACAATCAGGATGATCCTGTGGCAATGCTGAAGCATTATCAACAGAATGCAGCATCTGAAGCAGAAGCAAATACAGATCGCAGCTCATGGTTGAAGGAAATATAGCAGTTGCCATCTAGGGACCAGGAGACCAATATGAAGAGAGCGATGGTTTCCTTATCAATCACATCAAAAAAGTGAAACCCCAGAACTTCTTCACCTCAACCAGACTTGTGGAAGTCCACCGGCTAGCTCTAGAGGGGGGCTAAAGTCCGGCACTGTTGTCTCTCAAATACTGTTCAGCATACAAATAGGTCTGGCCAACAATTGTATCCAAAAATACATCGCCCATAAACATCTGAAAGAGATGGATAGGCAAAGTTTTCAGTATTGACTCTACACCCTGCAACATCACTAAAGGCATGCAACACAGGATGCACCATGCTTGGGGCAACCCAGAGTTCAGCACTTCCAATGGGAAACCTCTCAGCCCTAGGTTGCAATCCAGATTCCTCTTGCTGCACTATCAGCATATCAGTATGCTCCCGTAAAAGAGATACTCCTCTGCACTAATAGTGGCTTCATCATCTGATGAGTCCTCATGGACAGAAAATTCACTGCCAGAATCTTGTACTTTGTCCTCTACCTTGGGTGCAGAGTCAGTCTCAGAACTATGGTCAGAGGAACATTCCAAAAGCAAAACAACAAACTGCTGACTGGTAATCCTGCGATTAGACAGAATCCTTACTAATAAAAGTAACACAACAAATATATCAACAATAACCAACACTGTGTAAAATAAGTAATAGTAAAGAACGAAGAGAGAGTGAGAAGGATGAAGGGCGAAGGCTCGCTTAACTTCCGTATCAAATACAACAAACAATGAAAGAGAGCTTGCAACCAAAGTTCTAGATTCTGCGATGCCTCTCACATGAGTCGCAAACCCTTTAGGTTTTTAAAAGAAACCTCACCCATCAACACTAGTTAATAGCATGCTTCATGATAGGGGTCCCACCCGAGACACTGAATGCATCTGGGTGTGCTACGATGCCTGAGTTACAATAGAGCAGGTCTGATTTTTGGTTTCACAGGGATCAAAAGAGTAAAATTACCTTAAGGTCTCCCACCACTTAAGGCAGTATTTAAAAATAGGAGCGTTAGGTAAGATTAAAAACACAGGTCTACATGTTTCAGCCATCCCCATCTGTGCCCACAGGGTCAGAATAACTTTCTGCAGGACCAAAATATCCCTATACATGTTTGCAACTCCTACTTGGTGTTCACATGCACACCAGGACATGTGGCACATGCAAGGTTGTACGTAACTTAAAATCTTCGTTATCACTCTTTAAATGTATTTATAATATCATAGTCCTTTGCAGCATGTATCTAACTATAGTAAGCGTGTCAGTATTCTTTAAAAAACCAAAAGGGTTTCCGCATTTATGTGAGGGGCACCGCAGGATCTAGAACTTTGGTAGCAGGCAGTCTTTCATTGTTTTTGTTAAATAAGTAATAAACAAACTGTGGCTTGATCAAATAGAAAGTAAAACTACTGGCATAGGGTAATCTGGAAGGAAAAATAAATCATTACAAAGCACATAAAGACCTATATACCCAAAAACGATACCACTCACTTGACTGAGGCAGCAGCACTGAGGATTAACTGCACCTACTCTACACAGACACAGCAAGCACCAAAAAAGTCCCACTGTATAGGAAAAAACAAAAATACAACTTTACACATTTCATAAAGTAGTATAAAATGTGCACAAATCAATATGTTACTTTGAAAGACAATCACAAAAAAGCTAAAGATTCAAACATTAGTACAACAGACAAAAATATTGTACAAACAGGCCAAGGATACGCATTAAATATAAAGATTACAAAATGAGTTAGTTACCAACCGCTGCTCCACAAACTACAGATCTGCTAAAGCTGCACTCACAAACAGGATTCACCAATATACAAAGGAAACAATTGGCTCTACAATATAAAAAATATTAAAACTCAAATAAAAAGTATAACAAAATATCACTCAAAAGACACTGATATTCCGCTGAAAGGAGCCCGGACACAGGCAAAAAAGACACCATGAGATGGAAGCAAACCTTACCTCAGAAACACATCCCCCCAACTACCTAAATAACCTTATTCCCAGGTGTCTCAAGTGTTACCACCCACCCTGAGGCCCAATCTACTCACAAAACACCAAAAAGCAAAACATTCTGCCCTCAAAGGGGGGGGAGGAATGCAAAAATAATGTGGCCGTCAAACAGAGAGACCCTTGCCCAAGGGGGCGCTTTCCTTCCAAACATAATCCCTGGTGCCTAGTGGGTGCCATCCCCACCCTCCTCCCCCAGGGGCAGATCGACCTAAAAAAAGGACGATTTGCACTCGTGGGCTGAATAAAAAAAAATTGCCCTCCAAGGGAAGCAATCCTTCCCTAAGAGATCGCTTCCCTTCATAACATTATTCCTAGTGTCTAGTGGGCTTCCGCCCTTTCCAGAGGGATGCTCGGCCTATTAATGGCTGATCTGCACTAGGGGGAAGGGGGGGATTGGAAAAATGTGGCCCCCAAGTGAAGCAAACCTTTCCCAAAGGGTCGCTATTCTCAATTTCACTGTACATGTTTATCCCTGGTGTCTAGTGGGTTTTGACCCCCCTCCCCAGGTGGAGGGTCAAATCAGCCCACAAAATGGCCTAACTAGCCCCTGGGGGGGTGAAACATGGCTACATTATATTCCCCCAAGCTTGAGCAACCCTTGCCCCAAGTGCCACTTCCTCAACAACAAAAATGCCCTGATGTGTCTAGTGGAGTGAATTTCTGTTTCACATTGCGTCCCGACCCGCGATCATGGAGCAGGAATACACTAAAAACAGACACAGGGGGAAAGGAAAAACTCTTTCCTTTCCCTTGGTGTCTGTTCACCTAAACCCCCCACTCCCCAGGGAAAAACTCCTGATCCTCAGATGCACAGGAAGCAAATGTCTCCCAATGGTAT
Source organism: Calotriton arnoldi (assembly GCA_963921515.1). NCBI lineage: Eukaryota > Metazoa > Chordata > Amphibia > Caudata > Salamandridae > Calotriton > Calotriton arnoldi. The sequence continues at coordinate 221,642 of CAWUFW010015079.1, forward strand.
CCTTGGCAGTATTTGATGACGTCGGTGCACCAAGGTTATGCTGACATCATCAGATCACTGATGGATGGGTCGGGAGTGTCATCGGAAGCGCTTCCATTAGCACCCCCAATGGAGGCATGTTGCGGGGGTGCCCATGGGGGAAGCGCCAGTGCTCCCAACACAGGTCGGTGCCAGGACGGCTTGGACCGTGGGTAAGAACAGATCTGCATAATAATAGCAAAGATTTGGGCAGCAACAGCATTGCAAATTGATTCATAATAATGAATGAATCATTGTTTGTTAGCTAATGAATAAGTTCACAGCCCTACCTTCAATGCATTAATGGGTCCTAAAGGTAGTCGACATTTCAATCCTGTAGAAAGGTGTGGGGATCATCAACAGGGCTCTCACAATAAATGAGTCAGAGACAAAACAGAAATTACTGAAAGAGAACACATGAAATCCAAAATTAGGGGCCCATTAGGATGGCGGGTGGATGACCGCCGCCCGGCCGGCGGTGGCGACCGCCAGACCGGCGGCGGACATCCGCCCGCGATCGCAAGCCAGAAAACCGCCGGTCAGATTAGGATGGCGGTGGTGACCGCGGCGGTGGGTAATTCCATCCGCCGCTTTTCCGCCGGTTGCCATCCGCACTCCTGCCTTGCGGACGGAGAAGGACCAGGATAATGGTGGCGGTGCCGATCTGGCTCCGCCGGCACGATTATGATGCCGGCGGTAGCCAGCCTTTCCTCAGCGGTCAAACCGCCATGGAAAGGCGGTGGAGAATGTCTTCCGGGGGCCCGTTGCGGGCCCCCAATGTGTTGGGGGGGATGTGGGTGCACTGGGGGGGTACCCATGGTCCCCCCCAACATTTCCCTGTACCAGGTGGCAGGCATTGTGCAGTGCCTGCCACGCAGTGCAGGGAAATGCAGGACATGCTCCTTTTGACATCGCGGCGGAGCTGCATGCATCAGCAACCGCCGCAATGTTGAAGCCTGTGATCCGACCGCCGCGGTCGGATTTCGCGCAAGGAACATCGTAATGCGACCGGTGCTTATGTCGCGGGCCTTGCGGGCGGTCTTTTCCCGCTACCATGGCGGTCGGGAAGGTTTTCCGACCGCCATCCTAATGACCCCCTTAGAGTGGAGAATATCAGTAAATGTGAGGTCCGACAAATAGGTTAGAGGAATACTCACAAGAAAATAGACCCTATGAGCTTTCCTGAAGAGATAACTGGGCCATTCCTGGTACTAGAATACACAAAAGGGCAGGAATTATTGTAGATGAAAAGTGAACTAGAAAGGTGGTCAGAAAAGAAAGAAAAACCTGATTAATGAAATTAATGAGGAAATGCTCTGAATGGTCCAATGACGGTTAGTGTAGAGGTGTTGAAAGGAAAAGAAATCTGGGAAAGGTGTAATACAAAAGTCGGTTTCTAAAGGCTAAAGGGGAGAAAGAACCAAGGATATCTAAACAAATAGCACACCTCATAATGTTGGACAACAGCAAGTAGTGTATGTAGGGCACAATGGGCCTTAAGTGATCCAGGTCTCCAGGGGAGTACCACTGCTGGACATCTGTCTGTGGAACACTGCAGCAGGAAAATAGCGATTGACAACGGGGAGTGGTTAAAATTAGTCTGTGTGGAATATTGAAACTGAAATCAGCACGCTCACCAGGGGTGCTTGGATTCAAGGATGCTCTGCAAATGTCATGGTAATAGAAGAAAGTCTACTTTAGGGGGCGCAGGATGGTGTTGGTCATCTTGTATGAGTGGTCTCTGTGCACCGTGGAATGCAATATGTCCTTATTTCAGCGAATGAACCTTTGAAAAATGAGAGCGGTGTGTGCTGGATGGGTCTAAGAACCTATTCACTATAAAAATGTAATATATGGCTGGGCCTGTTTCAGACCCCTGATGCTGCACCGGGAAAGGATAAATATAAATAAGAAGGTATATCCAGCGGCCTAGAGACAGCGACCACCATCTTGGAAATGTGTTATACAATGGGGCTCAATATGACCAAAAGAAGATAAAGAAAATCTTATCCAAGCAAAGAGATGAAGATTGTTTCGAACAATACACACAAAAATTGCCATCAATGAGTCAGAGAATCTATAGTAGAATAAGTCACATATTTTGATATATAAATTCTAACCCAGGGTCCTCATGGGAGTATAGTCCACAACTGTGCAATTTCAGTTTGATGTACTGAAACAGTCTCTGTAGAGAAATACATGCTTTAAATTTAATTAGTCCATTCCTTTTGCCAGTTGAGATGTATTGCTAAATTCTCAATAGAGAACTGCATGTTTAAATTAAATTAGTCTATTCCTCCTGCTGGTTCAGGCCAGTTCTCATTCCGTCCATCTTTGGAATCCATTTAAGCTCCTCTTTATTGAGTATTTGTTCCTTATTATCACCTCTCTCTGATAATTTGAAGATGTTGATCACTTGCCATTTGATGTCATCTCCTGTGTGGCCCTCAGTAAGATAATGCTCCACTAAAATGGTCAGTGGGAACCTTGCAATGGATATGACTCTGATGTTGGCAAATAGGTATTCTTATTCTTTGTGTGGTTTGGCCAATGTAAAGTTGCCCGCTTGGACATCTGATTGTATAGACCAAGTTAGAAGCACTGCAATTGGAAAAACTGTTAAGGTGTAGTTCCTGATTCCTGGCTCTCTTCTAAGAAAACATCTGTTGTTCCAGTGCAAGGTTCCCAGTAGGGGTGGGCAGTGAATCCCGCTCTGCGGGTGGAGTTCGCAAGGTTTTCCCCACTCTGCACTCTTTGTAGAGCGTGGAGTTCTGAAAAACTCTGCAAAGTGGCACGGAGCAGAGTCTTTCCTCTTGCACGGCTCACAAATGCAAATGCTAAGTTGGTGACCACGAGCTAGGAAAATCATACGCTAGACCACATCCTGGTGAGATTCCTCAATGCGGGCGGTTGCAGCAGGTCGCTACCGCTTGCGTTGAGAAACCTGTGGCTCACTTTGAGGAAGCTGCTGCTTGAGTAGAACATCTCCCCGATCGGCGGAAAGAAGCAGTGCCCTCTTGCGATGTGCGTGGTGCCATTTGCTCTGAATTTAAGCGCAGGACAAACTCCAGGTGCTAAAAATCAGCACGAGCAGTGCGACTTACCACACACTGCCCTTTGTGTGACTCCGCAGAGTGCAGCAAAGATTTTTGGCACTTTGCGGAGTTCCACGTAGCAGAACTCCATGAGCTCCTCCAAGGCCTAGTTCCCAGCTGCCAGTACCTTCCCATGTTTTTAATGCTTTTAAACACCAAGGTGAATATGGGAGAGAAGGCAGTCAGACATTCCATTTTCTCACATGTGCGATGCCTATTGTGCGGTGTGAGGAGTGATTATCTAGAACAATACCATGCTTGTTTCAGGAAATGTCTAACTAGACATCTGGGATACCTGTCCAGCTGGAAGTTTCTCATGTAACATCTCTGCTTCCCTGAAAACATCTGATTTGTGATGGCAATTGTGTCAGATCCTTACAAATGTACTGTACAATAAGGAAGACTCTAGGGAACCAGAATGAAAACTGGAATATTCCAATAAAGTGTTTCTTTCTGTGGGTTTATGCTATAATATTGTGTATAGCGTATTGTTTTCTACTTTCACAATGACATCCAAGAAGAGAATTTAATTACAGTCACTTGTCAATGTGAAGGTCAATAATTATAGTTTTGGTTCAGCCACTTGTGAAATGATATCAGTGCTTCATGGGGAACATTCCTGATCATGAAAATATAATCACTGTAACTTTTCCTTATACGGATATGGTCCTTAAAGGAGTTATGATTGGAAAGTATCATAGTGAATTCCAAATGTTCCATGTACAGAAATCTGGAGTGAACACAGCCCCCATAGAAGTGCCTTTCGTTTGCATAAAAAAATGCTCAAACATAAAAAGAATTGTTAATGCTCGTTTCCCACCATACACTCAGTGCACCGTCACAAATGTGGTTTTAAATACTCTTTTTGTGTATATGTAATAGATTAAAGTAATCTTTTGGTACATATATACATTGGTTTTGAAATACTTTTGGTCTAGGGACCACTATTCCTGATCCTTAAACTTACCCAATGTCCCTGATGACACTCGGGTTCCCTTGTTACTCATAGCGCAGTGCCTGTGAGTGCCCATGTGTGGTACTGGATTTACTATAGTAGTAATTATAGAAGTGCATTTTGTGAATAGGAGAGGGAGTACTCTTTTGTGAGTGGGTGCATATCCCTCTGTGTTGGAAATTGTGCTACTGGTTGAGGGGGTGGTGAAACCATACTCAGGCTGCAACCTCAATTCTTGTCAGGGTGAAACCCTCTGGTAGCTTGGGACAAAGCAGTCAAGCTTAACTAAGAGGCAATGTGTAAAGTATTGATGAAGCAATTCAAACAGTAATAAAGTGAAAACACAACACATAAAAAATCACACACCAATTTAGAAAAATATATCAAAATGGTATAAATTATTTGAAACGTCACAAATCCAATCAATGGAAAGTAGAAATAGTGCCTCAAATTACAAAGCACCAACTGTGTTCATCTGGTTGCACCAGACCCGACAAAATCACAAGTTCAGGCTGACCACGAAGAAGTGCCTAACAAAGTACCTTAAATCCTGGTTGCAGTGCGTTTCGAGTTCCCATATCAAGGATGTGTCACATAGTGGTGGTTTGTAGGAAGCTCTGGGGCTGCAATGCAGTGTCCTGCATTGTTGTTGAGGATGCCGTCAATGAGGGGCTTGTGATGCAAAGTCCAGCATCGAGGATGCGTTGTGCAGCAGCGGTTCCGAAGAAGCTGCGGGGCTGTGAGGATCGGCATCTGGCATGTGTCGTGCTGAGGCAGTTTCAAATAAGTTGTGGAGTCCTGTATCATCATTGAAAATGCAATCGATTAAGAGCTTGCAAAGCGAAGGCCTGCATTGTGCAGTGGCGGTCAAGAGGAGGCTGTGATGCAAGGTTCAGCACCGGTGGTGCATTGAGCTGTATCAGTTCCAAAGTGGAGATGTGAGGAGATGCATCACGCTGCATCGGTTCTGCCCACAGAACCACAGCTAGGCTGGCAGATCACCTTCAGGCCCACTTCCAAGGCTCCAGGACTGGGGTGGCACCACTTGGGGGGGTAAGACTCATAACTGGCAGAGTCGAGGTGCTATGTTCAAGGTGGTTGGAGCCTTTTCAGTCCCTAAGGCTCTGATCAGGAGGCAAGCTACCTAGCCCATGGAGTCACTGTGGTGTTCTTGGGTTCGATATGCAGGTCCAGTCCTTCTTACTCAGGCAGCAGAGCATCAAGGCAACAGAGTAGTTTCCTTCTTGTAGAGCAGCACAGCAGTCCTTCTGAGCCTTCCACAGGTCCAGATTTGTACTGCAGATTTTGGTCTGGTGCCCACTTTGAAAAAGGTAGTTCTGGAGGTTTTCATCCCAAGAGGTATTTGGAGTTTTTTGGCTCTCTGCCCAGGCCAGAGCTTTTCTGGGGACACACAAATCTAGTGTCAAACCCTTTGTGAGTGCTAAGGCAGGGGCTTTGTGATGTGCAAGTGTGGCAGTCGACAAGCTCCTGCACCTCATCAAGTCAGAGATGGCCACCCTGTCAACACCTATTCCCACTTTTGTCTCACTGTCTGGGACTGATACACAAACTCCTAGTCATGTAACCCAGGATACAGGCTGCAGGCACCAAATGGTTAGAACAAGAGAATGCCAACTTTCTAAAAGTGGCATTTTCAGAACTGTGACTTAAAATCCGACTTTACCATTAAACAGGGTTTTAAATTACAATTCATCAGACACCAAGTTTGACATTCCTACATGATCAACTTTTTAAATACACTAAACCCTGCTGGTTAGGGCCTACCCTAGGGGTGACATATGTATTAAAAAGGGGTTTTGGCATGGCATACAGTTTATTTTGCCAGGGCGAAATGGCAGTTTAAAACTGCACACTCAGGCTTTGATGGTAGGCCTGAGACATGATTAAAGGTTTTTTTTCAGAGTTTTATATAGCGCAAACTTGAACTGAAGGTATCAGAGTGCTTTACATGAGCACCAGTTGCATTACAGATGGACACATTCATTTTATTAGGCACTGGGAGATTACGTGATTTGCCCAGAATCACAGGATGTTGAGCAGGGCCGACTTTAGCGCTGGTGGCTCCCGGTGCGAGAATAATTTTTGGTGCCCCCACACCACATGAACGCCTCCTCGGATTCTCTCACTACGACCAGGCATAAGTGCCCCTCATCTCTCCAATCATAAATTTTTGCTCAACACAGTGCCCAACCCTGAGGTCAGCACCCCCTCCACAGGTCAGCGCCCAGTGCGGCCGCACCAGTCGCACTGCCCTAAGCCGGCCCCGATGTTGCGCGTCTCTGCTGAGATGCATGCCAGGTCCCCAGCTTCGAGGGTGACCACGCTAGCCGTCACGCTACATCCTCTCCACCTACTTATGTGGGTGGCACAATGAGTGCAACAGGCCCACTAGTAGCATTTAATTTACAGGCCCTAAGTGGATGTAGTACCACAGTACTACTAGGGACTTGCAAGTAAATTAAATGTACCAATTGGGTGTAAGCCAGTTTGACCATGTTTAAAGGAATGGGTATAAGCTCATTGGCACTGAATAACAGTGCTAATGTTTAAGGACACCTAAAAGCGAAAACAAAACATGTTCAGTTAACAGGAGGGTGAAGGCAAACCGTTTGGGGACAACTCTGCAGAAAGGGCCATGTCCAACAATCTCTATATCTCTTCCTAGACTTCTATTAATCCCTCCTTACTCCTTCCTAAACCCCTCTTCTTTACTAGTAAGTATTCCTCATGTTCCAATTATTCCCACCTTTGCCTCCCCCATTTACTGGTAAAATGTATAACTATGTGTGTGGAGACTCTGCAGTCAGGGCACAGATCTCTGCATAGAAAAAGATAGGGCAGGTAAAGGGGTAGACCGCTGAATGTAGGTAGTGAACAGCATTTTGTAGTATGTTAGTGGTACTATTGTACTACAACTAAATGCACTTCAAAATGTAGTTTGGGAATAGGCCCCTAAGCCTGGCCTGTTTGAATATCAGACCATTCCTTTCGGACTCTGTGATCTCCCAGCTGCTTCTCACTTTTTATTGATGAAGAACTGAGAAGATGTTTGGATGTGCTAGTATAGTATACTTAGATGATATCTTGATTTACTTTGATTCTCTGGAACCACTTGTGCAATATGTGAAGGTAGTCCTACAAAGATTAAGACATTATGATCTTTTTGCAAAACTTGACAAGTGGGTATTCCATAGTACTTCAGTAGACTACTTGGGGTGCATAATTACATTCCAGGGAATTAAAATGTATGAAAAGAAATTTTCAGCAATAGTTGATTGGCTTACATCCACTTGTGTAAAAAGTACAAAAGCTTCTTAGGCTTTGCAAATTTTTAACCCGGAACTATTCATCAATTTTCTGAGATATACACATTACGAAGCGTATTCACAAAGGAGCAACCTTCACCTGTTCCAAAAAAGCAGATCAAGCATTTTGCTTTTTAGAAAAAACACTTTTCTTGTCCTATTTTGCAACTTCCAAATATTGAGCTTCCATTCATTGTAGAGACAGCTGCTTCATATCATGCAATTGGAGATGTTTTGTCCGAAAGAAATACAATCAAGGGACAGGCGCATACAGTGGTGTATTGTTTCCCAGAATTACTGATTACGAGAATTAAATTACATACAAAGAACTTTTATCAATCATGAGACTTTTGAGGAATGGAGACAGCATTTATTAGAGGCCAAACATACAGTAGAGATATACACCAACCACAGAAATTTACAGCTTTTAAAGACCATTAAGGGCACTGAGACCTAAGCAGTTGAGATGGACATTATTCTTTTCTTATTAAGATTTTGAGATCAACGGTCATTCTGGTCCCTGCATTGGTAAGGCAGATGCCTTATCTAAACAGAACCAGCCTGAATATGAGAATAACAATTTCAGTGAACCTCTATTGATTTTCACAGGTGAAATCTAGAGCAAAATATATAGCTTTAATCAATGTTGAAGATTTTCCAATCAAAGAACATACAGAATTACAGTCTATTGATAAAGAATCTTGGCTCAGATAAAAGGAAGAAAGACACGAGAAATGGGTTGTTACATGAAAGGAAAGTATTTAGAACCAGTATTTAGATTTTGATTTGTACGCTGGTAGTTGAGTCATGAAATATTTCACAAGAGGAATCCTCAACTTCATATAGAAATGCATGTTATCGTTCAGATTATTTAATCTATCATCTATTGTAAAGAGTTCATTTATATTTCGGCTTGGGGATGTCAGAGAGTTTCAACTGACCATAGAGAATTGGTTATACATAGATTGTCACAAGTTATATCATACATCATGTTAATGACCGTGAATTGGAATTCAATTACCAAATGAGTTATTTATTTTTCTAGATATCAGTGTAGCGGGTGTGCAGTTGGAGGCCAGCTGTAGGAACATGTAAAGAGAAGATAACCAATGTCTGCTTCTCTCTCTCTCTACTACGTTAGTGCACATGTGACAGTGGAGGCCGAATGCACTCAGCATGCCATCGAGTACAGTTCTCAACACTAAAATCTTGGGATTTATTTTAATCACAAGCTTTGGTATTCAGAACAGGCTAAAAAAATCCTCTTTCTGTTCTTTGATATTCGAATGTTGAGGAAAGTTATTGCTTTCTAAAAACAAATCTGGAAATTCACTACATTTGGGATTCCCCAACCATTTACTTCACAGAATAAACCTCATTGAAAACACTGTGGCAAGATTACTTTTAGGATTTCACCTTCATGTTTCTTTTTCTTTGTATACGGTCAAACTGCCCTGGCTTCCATGACGAAACGTACAATATTACAGATTATGCTCCTGACAATGACTCCTGCAAGAGAATGGTCATTTGTTCCTGCAGCAGCAAGTTGTCCCCTATGTTGCTCGCAGAGCACTTGGCCCATTCTCTGCTCACCTGCTGCTTATACCTTGAACCAAAAAAACATCTTTTGAGGCATTTCTGTATTTTTATTTCAGCACAACATTGCTGGAGTTTTTGCTGTTCCTTCCGCTCTCAAACAGTAAAAAGCTCATAATGTGGCTTTTTTAAGTTTTAAAAGAGATTTTATTTGATGTAAAGATAAACATAGTACAACAGATAAAAACACAGTATATAATTATAATATAATACAAGTAATTCATATAGGGATGGGGAAAAGGAGAAGTGAAAGGAGGGAGAGAAAGGAGGGGAGGAGGGGATGTCAAATTGTAAATCAGGTCTTATAATTAAAACACAACAATTATGTTACAATAACTCCTACTGTAATAACTTAGTCTTTGACCATAAGATAAACAGATTAGACAAATGTTAATAACTTTTAAGCTCAAGGAGGTTTGGATATTTCTTCATTGCGAGGTTTATGCAAGGGTAAGGTTTGAGCAGCCACATCTAGGAAATTAGTAATAGGTAACCACAATATGTCTTGTTTAATAGCAAGTGTGATTGGGTGAACATAAGCCCTATCCAGACTATGGTTGGAGCAAATTCCATACCACCAAGCTTGAAATGAAACATTTGAAGTATTTTTCCATGATTTGGTAATTTGTTGAAATGCTACAGCTATAAGTAAATCAATGATGCAGATATTAGTATTGTGGGAGGCCCATACCTCTGAGATGCTGCCTAGAAAAATATGTGAAAAAGAGAAAGGGATATGGGTATGGAAAATATTGTTAATTTGTTGCCACACTCTGATCCAGAAATTATGAATAGATGGGCAAGTAAATAGCATATGCTTAAGATCTGCTGAAGGGGCAGGGCAAGACCAACAGGCAGAGGGGATAGTGGGATCTATATGATGTAATTTAGCCGGTGTGAGCAGAAGTCTATTATATATGAAAAATAAAGTTTCAGTGGTGTTTGCTGCTCTAGAAGACTTCCTTATTTTGGTCCAGATTTTGTTCCATATTAAAATAGGAAAAGATTCACCTAAATCAGATTCCCAGTTACATTCTACCTTAGATTTATCACGAGTGGTAGGAATGTCCCTTAATTTCTTATATATTTGAGATGCGGAAGGGGAGGCTTGTAAAGATGATATTGTGATAGGGAAGGAAGCCGTAAGAGTAGGAGGGGGAATAAAAGAATTATAAGAAGCTTGAGCGGCTGTAATCAATGACATATATTTGGAATAACAAGAAGGAGGCAGAGAAAAGCGAGATTGAATTACGGAAAAGGGGAGACAGGTACCATCATGAAAAAGTTGATGAGTCCATTTAAGCCCAAAATCCAACCAATCTTTCCAAAAAAGAGTCCTGTTTTTAAGTTTAATATGTTTATTATACCAGATTGGGGATTGTAGAAATCGAGTACGTTCATCTAGGCCATCTAATAAGAGAGGTTGAAAGATTTTACGGGCATTTTTGAGAATGGGGAGGGATAATGTTGCTGGAGCATGGGATAAAGAAACGTATTCTTCAAAGGTAAAGGGGTGAAAAAGGAGTTTTTGATCTCTACCCACAAAGGTTGAAAAGTAGAGTCATTCATATTTTCAGATAGTAAAAAGGAAGAATGTTTAAGAAAAAATGAGGTATGATAAGAAGAGAGATCAGGAAAGTTAACTCCACCCATGTGTTTAGGTTGTTTAAGTTTGGAAAAAGACATCCTAGCTGTTTTGTTCTGCCATAAACATTTTGAGAGAATACTGTAAATATTTTTATAACAGGATTTGGGAATATTGATTGGAAGATAAGACAAGTAAAATAAAATTATTGGAACTAGCATCATTTTTATAGAGTCTAATCTACCCCACCAGGATAAAAACAGGGGATGCCAGCGTGTTGTGGAGGCAGTTAAAATTAATTGTACATTTTTCAAATTTAACGCAACAGTATCTTTAATAGAAGGGGTGAACCATAGACCTAGGTATTTGATCTTAGTTGGGCTCCAATGAAAAGAAGAAGCCAAGAAATCAGCATGAAAGCAATGGTTGTTTAAAGGAAGGATTTCATATTTATCAACATTGAGTTTGTACCCTGAAACTAAAGCAAAGTCCGATACTTCTGATAAGAAAGTCGGTATGGAGGTTTGCGGATTGGAAATAAATAAAAGAATATCATCTGCATATGCATAGAGTTTTAAATGTTTATCACCATAAGGGAAACCTGTGATAGCATTATTCAAACGAATTTTTGTTAAAAAGGGTTCCAATGCCAGAATAAATAAAAGTGGAGAAAGCGGACAGCCTTGTCGAACTCCTCTGTGAAGAGGAAAAGACGAAGATACAATGCCATTAGCTAGAATAAAGTAAAGAAACATAAGCAAGGAACTTGGGGCCAGAACCAAACCAAACAAGTGTTGAAAAAATAAATTGCCAATTAACCCTATCGAACGCTTTTTCAGCATCCAACGCAACAGCCGCCAATGATTGCTTATGAGATTGAGATTTGCTAAGGACATTAAAAAAGAGGCGAGTGTTGTCAGATAGATGACGACCCTTAATGAAACCACATTGCTCTTTTCCAATTAATTTTGGTAGGATATTATCTAAACGAAGGGCGAGAATTTTCGCAAATATCTTATAATCTAAATTAATTAAAGAAATGGGTCTATAGTTCTTACACAATGTGTGATCTTTGTTTTCTTTAGGGAGAAGACAAATCAAAGCTTCCTGAAAAGAACCTTCTGATTTCTGGGATGCTATAAAGAATAAAAATAACTGATGTAATTTGGGAAGAAGATAATGAGAAAAATGTGTCTAAAATTCTATTGTAAAGCCATCAGGTCCAGGAGCTTTCCCTTTTTTAAGAGATTGAATGGCTTTGAGAATATCTTTAATTTGTATATCTTCTTCCAAGGAAGAAAAATCCACCTCATGAGAGGAGGGTGGAGGAATGGAAGATAAATATTGTGAAACAGCAGTCCGTTGAGAAAGGGATTCAGGGGTATAAAGGTTTTGGTAGAAGTTAGTGAATTCTAGTAGAATATCTTCATTTTTATAGACTGTAGTGTTAGATGAGGTTGAAATAGACTCAATTTTAGTGCGCTCTTTTTTAATCTTGAGATAATTAGCAAGAAGATTACTAGACTTATTCTGCGCGCTATAGTACTTGGCACTAGATTTAAGTAAGTATAAATTCGCAGATTCGGTGGAGAGTTTATTAAAAGAGAGTTTGTCTTTGATAAGTTCATTCAAATCAGACTGATTTTTTGTTAAATAGTAGGAGTGTTCCAATTTTTTAATTTGTGTATCAAGTAATTGTATTGATTGAGAGGATGCTCGTCGTCTTTGAGCTACGAAAGAAATAGTGAAGTCTCAAGAGGCAGCTTTAAAAGTATCCCAAATAAGTTGAGGAGATATTTGAGGGGATTCATTTTCTGTAAAAAATATGGTTGCAAAATCAAGAAAGGCGGGTGTACATTTAGAATCTAATAGGAGGGAATTATTGAATCTCCATCTCTTAGTTCCCTTGATGGGGGGAACAAATCCAAACTTAAGGAAACTGGGGCGTGATCAGAAATTAAAATAGATCCTATATCTGATTGGGAAATGTGTTGAGTTAGGGCCTTGGAGCTAAAAATATAATCTATCCGGGAATGAGAGGAGTGTACTGGTGAGTAATAAGTGTATTCTTGTAGAGTAGGGTGACATAGTCTCCAAGAATCAACAAGAGACCTTTGTGATATCGTAAACGTAAATTGAGTGTGTGTGGAAGAAAGTGAGAATCTAGAATTGGACCGTCTATCTATAAAAGGTTCCATAACCATGTTACAATCACCACCAAAGATTAAATATTCATCAGTATAAGTCATCAAAGTGGAAAGGATTTGAGGCCAGAACAGCTTATCTTGGTTAGTGGGAGGGTATACGTTAAAAATGGTTAAAGGTATCTTGTTAATCAATAAAGACACTGAAATCCATCTACCTTCAGAGTCATTATCCTGCCGTATAAGTTGAACATCTAAACGTTTATGGCAAAGAATAGCTACGTTTCCAAGAAGAGGGACAGAGGGGCAAGTTTAGAGAGGTCCAGCATACGTGCCCAACGGGTACAGTAAGCAAGAAAGGTATGAAGTTCCTCTAAGTCAAAGTGAACAGACAGCGAGATACAATTGGTGGGATCAAACAGGGGATCATCCCATGCAGTTAAAGGGTCATGCTTCATCATATGAGCCTGCCCCTCGTCAGCTCGGCGCTGCAATACCCGACGGGCACCCAGTACGGGGCTCTTTAGCGGGGATCTTTTGTTCCTGCCGTTGGGTGCAGTGGGGGTAAGGGGCCTAGTGTGTGTAGATGTGAAGGGAGTGAGTTAAAACAGGTCAGTTATTCCTAAAAGGTATTTATTCAAGAAGGTAAACTGCCTGATTAAAAAATGGGAGAGTGGCGGTAAACTAGAGGCTATGTATCTAGATAAGTACGCCCTACTCTCAGTCGGTCAACATGTTTCGTGCCCTGGGTGTCAGGAGGATCAAGGCACTTCTTCAGGACCAGGAAAACGCTATCTACACAACGTGGTAAGGGCAAAACTACCTACCACGTTCTCAGGTAAATAACCATAACTGTTATCTAAAGTAGACTTCAACAGTGTCCGGCGGTCGTAAAGGACACCAGATTGTGTCCAGCGTTCAGTAAACGCTTCTCTCGTGACCTACCCTGCCGCCGAAACCTGGAAGAATAGCTACACCATTATGTTTCCCTGAACCTGGGGATGCAAAAATATGGCCCACCCATTGGCGGCGTAATTTGGTTATTTCAATATTTGTCACATGAATCTCTTGCAATAAAACAACATCACCTTTTAAACCTGCAATATGTGATAAAACACGTTGACGTTTGATGGGAGAACCCAAACCTTTAACGTTCCAAGATATGATTTTTAACGACATCTATATATATATAGATTAAAGCATAAACTTTGATATAAACAGTTACAAGTATGTAAATATAATGATACATCATATGTCAGATTATCAATTAGAAGGAACTTTGGAGAGAAATGATAAGTATAGAAAAAGAAGATTATAAAGTAGGAAGAAAAGTTAAGGTGAGATAAAAAATGAGATGATTTAAAGAGATAGAAGAGCGACCGGCAAATGGAATAAGAAGGGAAAGTAGGGAGATAAAGAGAAAGGAGGAGATGAAGCAAATAGACAAGGAGATAAAGGAAATATGAGTTAAATAGGTACAGAACAAAAAGAGATGAAAAAATAATAAAATAACATACCACAAAAATACACGGAAACATGGGGATGGTGGAACCACATAAGGAAAACAGCACGGTCAAGCGGGAAAACTCCAAGACGAAAACGGAAAAGGGAGACATCATCCAGGCGAAAAAGTGGGATCACATAACCGAGGACCACATTAAACTGCACCTAATAAAAGAAAAGAGAAGTGATTACAGGAAATACAATAAATAACAATAACATATATCAAGAAACATAAAATACAAACTCATAACATAACAACAAAAAGAGCCTCAAAACAACGATGAACGAGGAACTTCCATGTTTTCTTCTTTGTAGGTGTCCAAGAAATGTTGTAAATGAGCCGGATCTTTGTAGGTAGTGGTTTTGTTGTTAAAAGTCACTTTCATAAGACAAGGATGAAACAACCCATATCGAGCATTCAAACTACGGAGAGCTGGTCTCATGTCTAAAAACTTTTTCAGTCGATCTGCAGTTGCTTTGGCATAGTCCTGAGCAAAAAAGAGATTGGCACCTTGCCAGGATATTTTCCCTTTACCTCTGGCAGCATGTAGGACTCTAAGTAAGTCTGTATATTCTAAAAAATATAGAATGACGCCTCTTGGTTTAGTGGTGGAGGATGTCGATTTTGGGATTTGACCCAAGCGGTGAGCTCTTTGGATGTTCAATTTCGGAGAACCAGGAAGATCCAGAAGAGTTGGGAGAAAGGGTTGAAAAAAGGAGAGAGGATCTGAACCTTCAAGTCCTTCCACAAGACCATAAATGCGTAAATTATTACGCCTATTGCGGTTTTCCAAGTTTTCCACCTGTTGCTTAAGGTGTGAAATCTCCAACTGCAAAGGAGGAATCTGACTTGTAACAGCTTGGATAGAGTCAACACGTTGTGCCAGGTGTAAAGATTGTTGCTCCATTTGGGACCATTTATCTTCAAGTTTTTGGAGACGGATATTTGTTTCCTCCATGTAGGGCTTGAGAGCGCGAATTTCTTGAAGAAGTAATTCCATAGATAATGACGCTGTAGAGTTAGAAGGTGACAGTGGATCCTTCTTGACACGTTTAGATGAAACAGCAGTTGAAGTAGAGGGAATTTTAGATGGTTGTTTTTTGGAATTGTTATGAGGCATAGTAGGTGTCGCATGACCTGTGTGAGGAAGACTAGGTTCAATATCTTCCATGTTTTCTTGTAAGTCACTGAAAGGGTTATAATCAGCCACTGAATTACTGTCCATAGGATTAGCACAGTTGCGTGTAGAGCGCGCCTTTGCCATAACACACTGATATCAGCAGCTCCTATGGGAAATCAGTGAAGTGAGAAGAGCAATTCACCTTTGTGCCAAAAGGTCAGAAGGACAAGAAAAAGGGGGAAGAAAAATAGGATTGCCCTTAATTCCTTCAAAAGCGTATATGATGCAAAAATGAGGAAGAATTACTTCATTGAAAAATATTTTTTATAAACATTTCCCCAGTGGCATAAGTAGAATTGAAAAATCAGCAGAGGCGTCATAAATGATGTAGGCAGCATGAGGGGTACATTGAGGCACGAAAAATATGAGGAGAAAAGCCCTGGCGGCACCGCAGAGATAAACAAAATGGCGGCCGCATGAATGCGAGCGCGTCCGAAAATGAGGGGAGAAATGAGGAAAGCGCTCACCCTGGGCGTTGAAATGGAGCTCAAACTATAGCGCTGGGCTTCATACAGTCCTGCCAGCATTTATGGGGTCCTGAAAAGGAGAAAACACGCCTGGAGGAGACTCGACTCCTCACGTCGTTCAGGAGCGCCGCGCCAGAGCGGCCATTTTTCTTGGCTCCGAAGCCACGCCCCCCATAATGTGGCTTTTTAACCGCTCCCTTAACCCTTGTTGCAGTTACTAGGACCACGATTCTGTGGTAGGCTCTCAGTCTGTTCCACCTAGTGCATTCCATTCTTTCTTTCATTCATTCATTGCCTAGCGGCCATTCGTGCACATTACTGAGCCATTGGTATACATAATGGCTGGGGTTATGGCATTAAATTACTGCCTGCATACGTAAATGAGTGTGTGATCTAGGTTAATGTGTGCCTGGATGTTAAGGCGCTGCCTTGAATGATCTTGCGTTGGGTTAGTGTTACATGGGTGGAGCCTGGACGTTCTTGTGAATCCACCCAGAATTACAAGCACTTGTACACCTGGGTTTGCCCCAAAGACGGTGTGCCTCCCCAACAGAGGCATAACGAGGAGAAATATCTTTATTTCTCCTATATACTTCCTCTTTCTATGCGTGAAGCACTCTTCATTACAAATATAAATAAGAAATTGCCTCTTAGGGCTGTTTTTCTGCAGAAAGGTGTCCCTCCTGCACAAAACAATCCTGTTTTTAACACAAGTACCCTTGAATCACTTGTGCCTCCGTTGGCACTAGGAAGCCTCAAGTGCGCTGGCCAGTACTGGCCCGTGTTTGGGACAAGTGGCAGGGCGGGGGTGGGGGGTGATGGGGGCATAGGGGTCGCAAAGGGAGAGGGAAAAAATAATAATAAAAAAAAAACCTTACCTTCAGCTGGCCACGTCCCACGTAGCGCTCCTCTGCTTCAGGCACAGGCTCACTGAATGCACTGCGTCCAATCCTGAAGCTGCTCTCACATGAGAACAGCTTCAGGATTGGCCTCAGCGCCCTCGATCAGCACTCCAGGACAGACTGGTAGCCAGTGCCTGCTCTCTCCAACCCCAGCAATGCAGCTGGGGTTGGAGAGAGGTTCACTGTGCATGAGGGTTTGGCCGGCCTGAGACTGCCAGCCAAACCATCATGCGCAGTGAAAGGAGTGCACTACCACTCCCCTCAGTGCTGTCATCCCCCAGGCCCCGCCCCCAAGACTCGGCAGGAAAGGAGAAATAAAACACGTGTAGTTTTGTTCTCCTCTCCTGCCGTTTTTGGGGGGGGCGATGCTCTTCGCCATAGGGTAGTAGCCGCGCTGGCGCTAGCACAGGCAGAGCTAAAGAGTGCCATATCTTAGGAGACATGGGGCTCTTCAGCTCTCTACCATTCACACAAAGCAGCACAGCAACTTTTAATTAATATGCCCCATGATGTCTGGGTGAATGCAGTACACAAAATTCAAACCTTTTGACTTGGTTAATGTTCCTTTGCTTTCAGGCATTCTCGTAGAGGCTGGAAAAACCTGGAGTGGCTTTATTATCTGGATGTTTTAGTGTTCTTTTGAAAATGTCTTTACGTGTGTGTTAGGCCAAAATATTTTGGTACACTAATGATGGCATTGAGAGATGCGTGGCTCTCTTTTCTGCTCTTTTTCTGGTGCTTTTAGTATCACGTAAAGTCAGTTAAATACTGGTAGTTTAGTTTGAGTAGCAGTATTTTATTTTCAAGTTAGATTGTTGTTGGCTGGCCTCTTCACTTGTTGAGCTCAGTGTGTATGTAGATGTTTTTGGAAGCTTCTAGACATAAGTTTACTAGAAGTTCGTTTTTTTACTACTTGGGTAAATTAGTGGCCAGGTCCATGCATGGGCATTGCTTGGGTGTGAAAAGTTGTCAGTCAAAATTGCATCAACTTGGGTTTACTTGCTGGTGCTTAGCTGAAATATGTTCAATGAGTTTCATTTTTCTGTTGTAGGGGACTGTTTCTATGATACATTAGTTATTAATTTTGTATTCAAACTTGTTCAGGTTGTCACTTAGACCTTCACTTTCTCAACTTTCCCAAGCACTGGGAAAGCCAATTGACCTCAATTTGCCAATACTTACTGTGTGCTTGTGTTGATTTTGCCAATGATCTGTTGATCTTAGAAAGTTTCTTTTTATATTTCAAGATGGCTGTCACATTGCATTTAGATGCAACGTAGTGACCACCTGGAAAGAATAGAAAACAACCTTGTAAGATGTCTGACTGCTGCTACCGGTTTTACCCATGCTTACAAAGTTGCAAAACAAGCAATGGCAAAGCAAATAGCTGTGTCCATCATCTTGAAACGTTACTTTTTTATACAAAATGGCTGCCATGTTGTGCTTACACACAGTGTGATGGCCATCTTGGATGTATTAAATTTATGGCAAGATAGACAGTTGCTGCTATTGACTTTGTAATGCTTGTGTGCTTTTCCAAGTATTAGAACAGCCAATAATTGCAAGTAGTGGGGAAGAAGGGCAGGGTCGGAAAGGCCGTAGCAGGCAACGGGCGTTTCCCTGAGAAGCTGGAAGGGTGGGGGCCTGTTTTGTAGTGGTGGGGGCCAGTTTTGTTACTGAGGGATGGTTTCGCAGCGGTGCAGCAATATCTGTCCCCAGTAACCAAAGCAGCAGTGCTTCACACTTTCACCCTATGCCCTCCCCCCCCACACACTGGTCTGACAAAATTGTAAGGACTGCTTTGTGTTCCCAGTTCCCTGAAGAAAGGGGAGACAGGGAAACAGTGTTTAGTGTTGGAAGACAAAGGAGGCAAGAGAACCAAGAATGTTTAGTGGGCAAGGATGATTAAATCAAAATTGCAAACAAAAATAGTTTCCTGATGTCAGAAATGTAAGGATAAACTTGATTAAAAAAACAAACAAAGGTGAAACCTAAATGTGCCTGGGAAAGACAAACACAAGAAAACAAATGAAAGCCATCAAGTCAGGTGCACGGAAGAAGATGTCAAAATGCTTCTCACAATGCTGTATGCAGCAGATAGACAAACACCACAGACAGCTAAAGACCATAAAGATATCTAGGTAAAGCAATAGCGGGGAAGCTGTATTCATGCATGGGAAGCTTTCAGGCACTCTACCTTTTCCTTTACCTCCTAGCATGTCCGAGAGTAATACCAAGGGGTTATATTTTAATAATGAACCTTCTATGGTGAAGAACCGGCTGTCAGTTTTATTTTTCATTATGTTTGGTCTATCCATTTTGACTTTTTTATATCTCATGCAGACATAAGTAAAATAAATGAGGGCTAAGTGATTTCTCAACCCTCCCTTCTTGATTTTCATAGATTTGGGAATGTTCACAGTGAATTCCTTTTTTCTGACTTTGTATCGAAACATCTTGTTATGTTGTGTAATATTGATTTGTATAGTGCACTAATCACCCAAGAGGGTATCTAGGCACTTGGACAGGTGTGGAGGTGTGAGGTCCCCAAGGAATTTATACGAAGAGCCATGTCTTCAGCTTCTAGCAGAACTCAAGAAGAGAGAAGGAGGGTCGTATGTGTTGAGGGAGGTCGTTCCATGTCTTGGGTGTGATGTAGGAGAATGAGCAAACTCCAGTTCTGCATTTGCTGATGCGGTGAATGTGTTCAAGGGAAAGAAAGGCAGAGTGTAGGTGTCTCGTGGGTTGGTGAAAGTGTATGTGGTCGCTCAAGTATTCTGGTCCTGTGTTGTGTAGGGCTTTGTATGTGTGTTTGAGAAGTTTGAATTGACTGCGCTTGTGAATGGGGAGCCAGAAAGTTTCTTGAGGGGTGGTGTAATGTGGGTGCGGTGTGGAAGGTATGAATCTTGCAGCAGTGTTCTAGATGATCTGGAGTCTAACTGATCCAGCGCAACACTTAATCAGGGATCGATACTCATCAATATTACATACAATGGCCCATACACATTCACCCAAATCCCTGATGCACTGGGGGTCAAGTTTTAAAGACGTGAAAATTGTTTCCTTCACAGTTTCATGTTTAACTATTCTAAATACATAACTAGACATGTATATCAACTCTCTTTCCTCTCGGTCGATGGACCAATTAGTTGAGTAGTTGATGGTAATAATAGAACTATCTGACTATCTAACCAGCTAAATAATTACAAACTCTCGGTAAGTTTTAAAACAAAAGTTTATCTCAAATAAATGATTAATGCTCATCGTATACAGGTCGAAATTGCAAACAAAGAATCTCACACAAGGGAGGGAAAATCAATCAGCAATGCAAATAGTGTCAAACTCATCAACAATTAACAATATGCATAGGAGGGAGTGGATAGATGAAGAGACATAAGTTTCAGCAAAAATAATGCGAAACAATATACTTATGATGGAGTGGATAGATGAAGAGACATAAGCTTCAGAGACAAAATTACGTTTGCAAGTGATTATGCAAATTACGAGTCGGAAGATAATACAAACCCAAAGATCAATGAAATACCACCCCCCTGGCCAAGGGAGTAGTGGGGGTCTCCTGAAATAGAGTCAGGAAACAAAGATTTCAGGAACGGGACAGGACAAGGACAGAATCAGCTAGGCCTCTCTGCAAACCGACGAACAGCGACGCATCTCCCCTCTCAATCTCCTACCGCTGCAGCTCTTCTCCTCAGACACACCCCCAAAGGTGCCCCAGTTATACCCTAAAACCTACATGTCCAACCCACATTAATTGAAACATTGCACAGAATTCGACTGCTCATTGGTGGATTTGGGAGGTGGTCTGTCACACCACCAGGTTCCCATTCACAATTTCTTTATATTCATTGTTCTATATCCTCTCCCATTACATCAGGTTTGACTCGTTCAGTTATTCCAACATTGAAACATTTCTTTTATTTTCTCACACATTTTTTTCAGTCACATCCGCAGAAGAAATCTTGGATCCCATGGCCAGGCTCATCGGTTTGGCAGTCATACTATGTTCTCTGTGCTTCATAGCCTTGAACCTTTATACTTTCTCTGCAGCGCTCAGCACTTCTGTCTGCTTTAGCATGTCATTCTCGCTCGTTCTCCTGCCCCTCATTTATCTTGTCAACTTTAATAATTTCAGGCCCATTCGACTCATTACGGCAAATAGAACATAAACATTCATTAATTACATGGTAAAGCATTTTTCACTGTGTACCACCCACTTTTACACTATCCCCTGTTAATATTCTTCCTAGCTTAAACTTCATGCAAAGCGGCATTATTTATTATCGTTTAAAGCAAAATGCAAGATGCGGCCTAAACGTGCATTAATCTCGTTTCTTTTGAAACGCAATGTAAAATGCGGCCTAGTTCTTTCATGCATTAGTTCACATTAGTGCACGCATGTGCAAAGCGGTTTCCCACGTGTTCATGTGATTTGCATTGTTAATTTTACACTGCACACTGTTAGTAAGTATTACGGGGGTGTCAATCCGAGCAGGTTTCTTTTTGCGAAATCCTGCTCCATCAATCCCCCCTCTGATGGCTTCCTGGAGCCATCATAAAATGCCTACCATACCAAGTGCCATCTTTATTTATCTAAAGATCAGTATTCTTTTCTCTTTTCATCATCTTCTCATCTAACTCCTTCATCTCGTCATAGTAATCTCCTTTCATATCTAGTTCTATTTCATCCCTTTTTCTCTTCCTTGCTTTTCGTTTGTTATTTGTTTCTGTCATCTCTTTTTCTTCCACACTTACACTTGTAACATTTATATATTGTTATCATTACTAATGATACTCCAGTTACTGTTATGTTTCATATAGGTACCCTAATATAGGCCCGGGTAATATCATACACCTTCACCTATATTATCTCCCTTATACTACACACTAACAAGCCTTTAGGATTGAACCTTTATCTAGTTCTAGTCCTGGGCACAGAAGGAGGGTTTTCCCTGAACAATAGCATCCTATAACTCCATCAATAGACTCATACAGTATGAATGAATATTCATAAGGGTTCCTGGAAACCAGGCAGGGGCTACACACCACCTGCATAATATCTACGTACAAGGTTCATCCCATACGTCATCCTCAAATCCAACAATGGCTAATACAAGAAAGAAGAGACAAAGAAACCCTAGATACTTTTTGTAAAAATACAGCACATCTTGCTAGGGTTGGGAGAGGAGACCAAAACTTCCAGGCCGACACAGTGACCAGAGACGCTGAGGCTCCTGCATGCAGACGCTCCAGCTGACAATGGTCTAACACATCCCTCGCGGGGTGTCCAACTCGAGACCAGGACGGGGTCCCACACTCTCTCACTTCAGGTAATGGGGTTAGACTAAATCCTAGAGGGATTCTTGGCTTCACACCTACTCACATGCTAGGTACACTTAGGTACATCTAGATAGGCATCGTAGGAGTACACGCATTTTTATCAGGCATTTTATATTCATGCATGTATTCATGATTATTGCAAGATGGTAGAACTGTACTATCCTTTTATTTTCTCTGTACTGCTAATCATATATATCTGCTACTGTCTAACGGTTGTTGCAGCACATCTATTTTACACTAGAAGAACAACTGTGCAATAAATTCTTATTGTAACACGCCCGACTATTTCTTCTGTGTAACTCTCTGAGACCGAAATAGGGAGAACGAGTGACTGAGCGAAAAGTAGTATATTGTTTCCAAGATCCTGGGGGATCAGGATTGTCATGTTCTGAGGTTGCCAGAAACGATTCACTCCCCGATAAGAGGAGATTCTAGTGCCACTGTGAGCTAGCTAAAACAGAAAGGCTAACATTCTCAGTGGGGGTGCTCAGAGCCAGTCTGCCACCAGTCCTACAGTTTATGTTATCTGAACGTGCAGATCCTGTATGGGTAATATAGGAACTACACGACACTACTGAAATCATTGGCATTATTATTTTTCCTAATAAACTACTTCCAAAGGTAGAAAATCATTTACCTACAGAAGAGAAACTCTTACCAAGTCTCTCCCAGACACCGTCAACCTCCAGTTGGGTCAAGTCTTCATGTAATTTCATAATATTCTTAATATATCCCTCAATACCTTTACTTTTGTCAGGGAAATACGTACAAAAACAACAATTGATGGACAGAATGCAGAACAATGTCATACATTCACCCCAGTACAGAGATCTGGGCCTAAATCCATCGGTTTTTTTGCTCACCATGCCATTCCAGTTTGAACCCAGCCATATGCAAATCAGTCTTGACCCTGTGCCCAATGGGAACAGTCCAGCCCGAACTGCCAGGCCAGGTCCTCCCTGGACTGGAAACAAGCATCCTCGGACCGGTTTCGGGGTTTCACCCCTCTTCAGCCAGGATAGCTTGATTCCAGTGGCATGGAGAGCACGGGACCCACGTCTGGGCATACCCGTCCCACTCGGGGTGACAAATGCAAAAACAACATTTGATGGACAGAATGCAGAACAATGTCATACATTCACCCCAGTACAGAGATCTGGGCCTAAATCCATCGTTTTTTTTGCTCACCATGCCATTCCAGTTTGAACTCAGCCATATGCAAATCAGTCTTGACCCTGTGCCCAATGGGAACAGTCCAGCCCGAACTGCCAGGCCAGGTCCTCCCTGGACTGGAAACAAGCATCCTAGGACCGGTTTCGGGGTTTCACCCCTCTTCAGCCAGGATAGCTTGATTCCAGTGGCATGGAGAGCACGGGACCCACGTCTGGGCATACCCGTCCCACTCGGGGTGACAAATGAAAAAACAATTGATGGACAGAATGCAGAACAATGTCATACATTCACCCCAGTACAGAGATCTGGGCCTAAATCCATAATTTTTTTTGCGCACCATGCCATTCCAGTTTGAACCCAGCCATATGCAAATCAGTCTTGACCTTGAGCCCAATGGGAACAGTCCAGCCCGAACTGCCAGGCCAGGTCCTCCCTGGACTGGAAACAAGCATCCTTTCAGATCTTTTGACTGGGGGAGAATGTTTGCATTGTCAGCATTCCGTCCATCATTTGTTTGCTGTAACACTTTTCGCCCTAAGTGGGATGGGTATGCCCAGACTTGGGTCCCTTGCTCACTGTGCCACTGGATTCAAGCTAGCCTGGCTGAAGAAGGGTGACATACCCTGAAACCGGTCCCAGGATGCTTGTTCCGGTCCAGAGAGGACCTGGCCTGCCAGTTCGGTCTGGACTGTTCCCATGGGGCACAGGGTCAAGACTGATTTGCATATGGCTGGGTCCAAACTGGGGTGGCGTAGTGGGCAAAAGAACGATGGATTTAACCCAGATCTTTTGACTGGGGGAGAATGTTTGCATTGTCAGCATTCCGTCCATCATTTGTTTGCTGTAACACTTTTCGCCAAAAGTGGGATGGGTATGCCCAGACGTGGGTCCCTTGCTCACTGTGCCACTGGATTCAAGCTAGCCTGGTTGAAGAAGGGTGACATACCCTGAAACTGGTCCCAGGATGCTTGTTTCCGGTCCAGGGAGGACCTGGCCTGGCAATTCGGTCTGGACTGTTCCCATGGGGCACAGGGTCAAGATTGATTTGCATATGGCTGGGTCCAAACTGGGGTGGCGTGGTGGGCAAAAGAACGATGGATTTAACCCAGATCTTTTGACTGGGGGAGAATGTTTGCATTGTCAGCATTCCGTCCATCATTTGTTTGCTGTAACACTTTTCGCCCTAAGTGGGATGGGTATGCCCAGACGTGGGTCCCTTGCTCACTGTGCCACTGGATTAAAGCTAGCCTGGCTGAAGAAGGGTGACATACCCTGAAACCGGTCCCAGGATGCTTGTTTCCGGTCCAGGGAGGACCTGGCCTGGCAGTTCGGTCTGGACTGTTCCCATGGGGCACAGGGTCAAGACTGATTTGCATATGGCTGGGTCCAAACTGGGGTGGCGTAGTGGGCAAAAGAACAATGGATTTAACCCCGATCTTTTGACTGGGGAAGAATGTTTGGATTGTCAGCATTCCGTCCATCATTTGTTTGCTGTAACACTTTTTGCCCTAAGTGGGATGGGTATGCCCAGACGCGGGTCCCTTGCTCACTGTGCCACTGGATTCAAGCTAGCCTGGCTGAAGAAGGGTGACATACCCTGAAACCGGTCCCAGGATGCTTGTTTCTGGTCCAGGGAGGACCTGGCCTGGCAGTTCGGTCTGGACTGTTCCCATGGGGCACAGGGTCAAGACTGATTTGCATATGGCTGGGTCCAAACTGGGGTGGCGTAGTGGGCAAAAGAACGATGGATTTAACCCAGATCTTTTGACTGGGGGAGAATGTTTGCATTGTCAGCATTCCGTCCATCATTTGTTTGCTGTAACACTTTTCGCCCTAAGTGGGATGGGTATGCCCAGACGTGGGTCCCTTGCTCACTGTGCCACTGGATTCAAGCTAGCCTGGCTGAAGAAGGGTGACATACTCTGAAACCGGTCCCAGGCTGCTTGTTTCCGGTCCAGGGAGGACCTGGCCTGGCAGTTCGGTCTGGACTGTTCCCATGGGGCACAGGGTCAAGACTGATTTGCATATGGCTGGGTCCAAACTGGGGTGGCGTAGTGGGCAAAAGAACGATGGATTTAACCCAGATCTTTTGACTGGGGGAGAATGTTTGCATTGTCAGCATTCCATCCATCATTTGTTTGCTGTAACAGGGAAATACGTACAGCAGTGTTGAATTTTCAACATGCCACAGACTCCACCCTCCTTTGCCAATAAAATATCAAGGGCAAGTCGATTTTGCAAAACCATTGATCTGATCGCAATCATTTCGGTGTCAATCATCAAGAACCCACTAGCAGTATCTGTCGATAAAAGATCAACCACTGTGGACAATTTTCGAATTTTTTGCGAATTCAGAACGACTCCAACTGATGGTATCAGTGCACCAAAAATATCACCTACTATTTCTGAGAAACTAGCTCTCTTCTTACGTGTTAGTCCTTGTTTTATTTCATTGATTCTGTTTTTACTTTTGTCTACATGGTAGACCTTTGGAAAAACAATTGCAAAATACCAACTACCATACCAATGTGCAGGTAACCTGTAATAGGCTTTCTTACCACACACATAATAGACTCCTGGGAAAACAGGATCAGTTCCACCCTTCAATCCCCAACTTCCAGTAATTTGGTAAATATGTACACATTCACTAGAACCAGTGAAATAATTATTATAGTTAGTTTTCATTCTAAGCAAACAGATTTTCCCCTTTTTATACCAGTCCAGGGACATTGCAGCGTACGTCTCGCCTTTCTCATAATTTCCTTCTCTAATTGCCCATGGTGATACCTGTGACTTTTGTTCAGCAGCTTTTCTTTGGAAACTTTCTCTTCTATATTCTACCCTATTTATGAATACTTTTTCTTCAACCCGCAAACTACATGTTATATTATTTGTATAAGCATATTCTATATCTAATGTCTTGGTAATATGGAAGAATTATCCCATATTCGGTGCTTTTTTACTACTTTAAACCTTATTCAGCGCCTTTATAATAGGTATCTCTGAAAATACTGAATCTATATTAGAATAATGGTACTCCAGCTTTCCCGTCACATAGAATATCCTGGTTAAGACACTGCAAGACACACCATAGGTTAAAGGAAGGTGGTGATAAGTCACCCCTTCTGAGACAGACGAAGGTAATTGCATGCACACATACCAATCACTCACATTCATTGTATTAACATACTCATACAACAATTTAGTAAAAACATTTAATGAGAAATCACTAATTGATTTATCATGATGGAGAATGCTTCCATCCTTCTGTTCTATGTTAGTATTAGGGGTTTCTTTAGTAACATCACTTATTCTTTCACTTATTACATCATTAGTATTGTTTCCATTATTAGTTACCATAAGAATAGGTACAATGACAGTTAATAATATCCACATAAATGTCAGTAAAAAGACACTACATAAGCAAGCTTTAATACATCTATGTTTTAGGCTAAATTTTGGATGTTCAGTCACTTTTGCTTCGGCCATTATTGTATTCTACTAAAAAAATAAAAATCTAAATCTATAAAAATTCTAAACTTACTAAAAAAAAGTTTTCTGAAAAATAGTGTAATCCTACACTTCAAGGCTTTCTTCTTTTACCCCTTTTCTTTATTTCTTTTTCTTTTAAATCTTCTGAGTCTTTCCATTCATTTCGTCTGGCAAGGTTTCACCTACATTTTTCACAGTTCTTTTAAGGTGGTCTTACTTTGTTTTCATCCACTTGCTCAGTGTCAGTACCGTCTTTTTCTTCACTTGGATCTGAGCTTTCAATTTCTTCCAAGATCACGTACGTCCATTCCGGTGCTGTGTATTTTCTGCTTGGAATTCTTACTCTCTTTGTTTTTCGTACTGACTCTTCTTCTGACTCTTCTTGTTCTGTTTGACTTGTGACCTCATTGATTTGCTCTGGTCTTCTCTTTGACTTTCTCCTCACAAGAGTGTATTTCAGTCTTTTCACTCCGCTTGGCCAAGTGTCACCTTTTCTTGGCCTTTTACCTTGAACTACTTTTTCACCTTCTCCATCTGGTTCACAGGTTCTCTTATTTGACCTTTCTTCTATCTGTTCTTCTTCTTGACTTTCAGTAACTTCTCTTCCTTCTGGTTCAACAGCAGTCTCATGAGACCCAGTAACTGGGGCCCACTCTACTTGACTTGTGCTTGGCTGTTCATCATCTGTTTGTTCTTCGGAATCTGTTATTCTATATTCTTCAGCTTTACACACTTCAGCCTCTGGTCTTTGGCTTTGGTTTACCAGTTGCTGCTCTTCTTGTCTTTCAAGTGGACTTGGGACTCGTCTGGTATGGCTGGCATGGATCCAATTTGGCAAACCACCACACTTCACTGCCGTTGTCGTCACCAGAATCACCTGGTAGGGTCCATTCCACCTGGGTTCTAAACACAATTTCCTCACGTGTTTCTTGACAAGAACCCACTCACCAGGACTCAGATCATGAGCTTGATTCGGCTGTGTCGTAGTAGCATCTTCTCCAACCTGGCGAGACACGGAACGCACCAGATCAGCTAATCCTCTGCAATAATCAAGCACTAGATCATCAGATATATTCATCAGTTTGTTCGCTGGTATAAATGCTTGTCTCATTGCTCTTCCCATCAGGACTTCATGTGGACTCAAACCCGTCTTTTTGTCAGGAATGCTTCTAAGATCATTAATACAAGGGGTAAAGCATCAGGCCATTTCAGTGTTGTGGATGCACACACCTTTCCTAATCTAGATTTTATAGTGCCATTAATCTGTTCAACCACTCCAGAAGCTTCGGGTCGATAGGCACAATGCAGCTTCTGCTCAATCTGTAATGCTGCTAAAATCATCCAAATTATCTCATTATTAAAATGGGTTCCTCTATCTGTTTCCAAAGTGACTGGAAATCCAAATCTTGGAATCAGTTCTCTTAGAAGCAGCTTTGCGACTGTTAAGCTGTCATTCCTTCTCGTTGGATAGGCTGCCACCAAGCGAGAAAACAAGCAGACAACAACCAACACATATTTGAGCCCATTGCACGGGGGAAGCTCTATAAAGTCCAACTGAAGTCGGGTGAATGGACCTGCTGCTTTTTCAATTCGTCCCCAACTAACAACTGTCTTCATGCCTGGATTCTGCTGCTGGCAGGTGACACACCTCTGGCAAAGACTCTCTGCAGTGGCCCTGAACTTTGGGTTATACCATGGCTGCTTGAAGAGCCTGATCATTGCATCTCTTCCAACATGTGCATTTCCATGGTATATCCTTGCCATATGGGATATTAAACTATCCGGCATGACTGGTCTTTCGTCTATATACACCCACACTTTGTCCTCAGCTCTCTTTCTGCAGCCTGAATTTTTCGAAGATTTCTTTTTCCTCCACTTGCCTCTTCCTGTAACTGCCTAATCTCATCCCAAGTTTCAAAAGAAGAAAACATAAGATGGCAATTGGTATTTTCTTTTTCAATCCCTCTGTTTAGGGCAATTAAATTTCGTGCACAGAAACGCGCTACTTGATCTGCGTATCTGTTGCCCCTCGTCACATAGTCATCTCCTGACTTATGTGCAGAACATTTGACCACTGCAATTCTTTTGGGCAATTGTAAAGCATCCAATAGATCTTTTACAGTTTTGCTGTTCCTTATAGGGGAACCTGAAGAAGTCAGAAATCCCCTTTGCATCCATAGCTGCCCAAAATCATGGACAACCCCGAATCCATAGTGGCTATCAGTAAATATGGTTACCCTCAGGCTTTTGGCAATTTTGCACGCTCTAATCAGAGCTCTCAATTCAGCAATTTGAGCAGAGTGTATCCCCTTTAGATAGGATGCTTCTAAAACTCCTGCTATGGTGCAAACAGCATAGGCAGAACACAAATCTCCTTTTTCATTTCTTAAACATGAACCGTCAACAAACATCTCACAGTCTGAGTCCTCTAATGGGACGTCCTCAATATGAGGTCGGGGTTTTGTGCACAACTCTGTCACATCCAGACAATCATGATCCGCCTTTACTCTTACTTCCTCACAAAACGAATTCGGCAATAGGGTTGCCGGATTTACTGTTGTGCATCTTACCACAGCCACATTTTCAGCACCCAAGATCACTCTTTCGTACTTAGTCAGCCGACTAGAGGTCATGTACTGTGTCCTTGTACGTGTCAAAAGGATCTCAACTGAATGTGGCACATACACCTTGACTGGATTTCCCATCACAATCGCTTCACTCTGTTCCAGACTCACACAAGTAGCAGCTACTGCTTTTAAACAGCCTGGCAACGCTGCAGCTACTGAATCCAAAGCAGCAGACAAATATGCTACTGGACTTCGTGCCATTCCATGTTTTTGAGTTAAAACTGAAAGTGCACACCCATCTCTTTCACAACAGTATAATGCAAAATCCTTTGCATAATCTGGCATTCCCAATGCAGGTGCTCGACAAAGACTGTTTCGCAGTTTAGTAAAGGCTTCCATACTTTCATCATCCAACACAATCGGATCTTTCACATCTTTTCGTGTCAACCTCTGTAGAGGTTTCGCAATCAGTGAGAAACCACTGATCCACTGCCTACAGTATCCAACCATTCCCAAAAACATTCGGACTTCTTTCTGAGTGGTAGGTGGGCTCATTTGTTTAATCACACTAATTCTTTCTGGTGTCACCTTTTTTACTCCCTTTTCTATTTTGTGTCCTAGGTATTGGACTTCCTGTTTACAAAATTGTAATTTTGCTGGTGACACTTTGTGTCCTCCTTCTGCCAAATGGTTCAGTAAGGCAATGGTATCTGTCACACATGCCTCTCGGGTCTTTGATGCCACAAGTAGGTCATCAATGTACTGAACCAAAACTGAATTTCCTGACATGACCAAGGTCTCCAGGCACCTTTTCAGAATCTGATTAAAGATTGAAGGACTCTCTGTGTACCCTTGAGGAACTCGGCACCATGCCAAAACACGGTCTCCGAACCGGAATGCAAAAAGATATTGGCGTTCCGGATGTAAAGGAATCGATAAAAATGCTTGGCACAAATCAACCACTGTGTACCATTAAGAATCGCATGGAATTTGGTAAAGGATTACTGCTGGATTTGGTACTACTGGACAACAGGGTGCTACAATTTTATTAATCTTTCTTAAATCCTGTACTATTCTATATTCTCCACTTGGCTTTTTAATACCTATAATGGGCGAATTACAAGGACTACTCATTATTTCTTTAAAATTCCCTGTTCAATCATTTGGTCAATCACAGGAGTGACTCCTGCAATTAATTCTGGACTCATTTTGTACTGAGGTGTGTTTGGATACACAGCACCCTCTTTCACTGTAACCTGAATCGGATCTACATTTGTCATTAGGCCAATTTCCTTTCCTGTAAAGTCCCATACTCTGACCTCACTGTACTTTTTAATTCTTCGGGCAAACTCTCTTCTGTGAGAAGTGAAAACAACTCATCCACTTCTGTTCCTTGTTTCACCAACATCATCTTGAATTCAACATCCTCATCAGGTGTCTGAAACGCAATACCATCTGGTGTACAATAGATGGTACAATTCATTTTGCACAATAAATCTCTTCCCAGGAGATTTACTGGACTTGAGTCACATACTACGAAACGATGCATGTCTCTGAAACTCCCAATATAAACTTCTATTGGATTTGTGACTGGTGTTCTAATATGCTTAATTGAGACTCCTACAGCTTGGATAGTTTATCCCGAGAGGGGTAGGTTTGGAATTTCTGCTGCTCTCACAGTAGAATGGGTAGCACCAGTGTCCACCAGGAATGTAATATCATTACCTTCCACTTTTCCGTCAACCAATGGACCTGACTGATCTACCACCAAAGATGCGCCAAGTACGCACTCTACCTCCCCCCTCAGGCACCGTCATTGAGATGAGTCTGAATCATTTTCATTGCACTGCAACCAGTATTGCGGAACCATTTGCACATTTTGATTCCTACCAACTTGATCACCTCCGTGAAATCCAGTGTTCGCACCTTACCTCTGTACTTGAGCATTCACATTATTGGGCATGAGAGCTTGTGGCACCTGTAAGTGTGGAGCAACTACCTGCTGCTGCTGTTGATTCACACCCACCTCATTCTGCATCTGTGGATTTAAATTTTGATTTACCCCATTATTCTTTTGAGCGGATCTACACTCGTTCTTCCAATGTCCATACTTTCCGCACGCATGACAAGGAAATTTCTTCCTAGCCTCTTCTTTACTCATTTGTCCTCTACCTTTACCTCCACTGGGTACCTGACTATTTTGATTCTGACCATTCATCTGGTAACCTGTCTGAGAAATATTATTTACTTCTTGTTGCTCTGCTACTTTCACTTGTGCCCACATCATTTTCTCCTTTAATTTTTTATGTCTTGATTCAATGTCATCACTACAATACTTTGCATACCTCAAAATGTCATCAATAGTTTTGCTCTGCCAACAAATCAAATGCTGCTGAATCATATTACTAATCTCCGGTTTCAATCCAAACACAAAACGATACACAAAATGTCCCATATCTTTGTCTCCAATGTTCTCAAACCCACTGTACTGTTTAAATACCTGCAACAACCTTTCATAATAAGCATGCACTGACTCCTTTGGTTCTTGGGTCGTTCTGTCAATCGTTACCCAATATGTTTCCTTAGGGGACATTTTTCCTTTCAAAAAGGTGATTACCTGATTATACTTTTTCATCACCTCATCAGATGGTGCACCTGTTTTAGAATCTCTAGGATATTCTTCTTTTGGCCAATCGACAGTAATTTTACATTCTGTCCACAAATCAGCTGGAACGACAATCTCAAACAAACCATCTAAATCCTTTAACAAAACCTTTGAACTTTCACAAATCTCTCGACCTGTTTATACCACTCAACCGGTTTCTCCCTTAACCTGGGAAAATCATTCGTAAAGGACAATATATCCTGTCTTGTCCAAGGAACGTGAACATATCCACCACCTGGGACCTCTCTCATTGGACACGCCCTTTCAACTTGTTCTGTCTCTCTCAAAGGAAACATTGATGTTCCTTTGCCAGCTGTCTCTTCTTTCTTTTTCGTCCATCTACCTTTCCACCGTTCTACATCTCCCCATTTTTTCAAAATATTCATCAACTCTTTTATCTATAATCTTTTCCCAGACGCATTCAAACTCTCCAAATCCTTTTCAGTAAAGGCCAATCTGTACGATTTCTGCAACACCTTTGACTTCTTTATATCTATTCCATATTCACTAGCAGCCTCTGCTATTTTCTCATGAAGATTCTTCGCTCTCCAAGTGATACTTTTACACAAAAACAACAGCTCTTCATCTCGGTAAGTCCATAGTCTATCTGGACTTATTGTTCCAATAATCATCTCTTCCAGATCTACTTTCAACTGGCTCACATTTATACTCTGTGGTTGAGTTTTTCGCTTTTCCATTTCCTTTATCCAATCATTTAATTCCTCTGGTGAAGGACCTGCTGAACTTCCTGTCACTCAAACAACATTCGCCCCTATTCTCCTTGGATCTATTTGCATACTTCTTCTTGGGGTTTCTGTTATCATCTCACAAACCGGAAGATGTAACAAAGTAGTATTCGTGTCAGCCTGTCCATCCTCATCCGCTACCGTCACTATTCCATTCCTGACGCTACTCCTAGGAACTGCTAATGTATGTACTTTTGATACATTCTGTTTTTCTCCATACAATGGAACTACGGGACCAATTGTCACCTGTACTGTCAATGCCTCTGCATTTAGACTCAACTGATTTAATTTCTGGATCTGCTCTACTCTTGCCTTATTTAATATGTCCAATTCTTTTTCTCGCACTACTCTAGCCATGTCCGTAATCTGTGGAGTTAATAGAGTTAACATTTGTGGTGCAATCGGAGTCACCTCAACTGAATTTTCTTGATATGGCGGAGGTCTTTTGGTCATAATGTCTTCTAACAACTCATCATCAGATTCGCTCAGGCTCTGTCTTAAACTTGAAATTTCTACATTTTTCTTTTTCTCTTCGCCAGCAACTAAAACTGGGTAGAAACCCTCCATTACCACAGCTCTCCTCCAACGTTTCAATATATCCTCTCTTCTCTCTAAAGGGTATCTAGTCATTAAATTCCTGTATCTCCTACCACCTCGATATTTCTCTCTTTCGAATGCTTCTACTTCCCATTCCTCTAGCGCTTCATACTGGGTAGGTCTAGGACTTGGCTCTAAGGAATTCATTTGACTTCTCAAATTCTGCAAAATCCTTACATTAAACGAACCATGCTGTGGGAATGCTATAACACCATCATCCCTTGTGTATTCCACCCAATTCTCTAACCAAGTACACGTGTGATATCCTCTCTCTAACATCATATAGGAAGCAGGCGTTCTCGGCGGTGGATAGGAATTCCCTCTCTAGTCACTACTGGTTTGTCCTTTTTAAAGAAATTCTTTATTTTCATAAGCAGCTTCATTTTTCTGACCCTTTACACTAATGTCTCTCAGTAAGACAACAAGGAAACCTTTCCGTAATTCTACATATTCTATTTGTCAGTTCTTGTCCAATAGCAGCGCGACTCACACCAACCGTCCAATCACAGCTCTCTACATATCCGCTATCTCAACCAATACCAGCGCGGCTCACACCAACCGGCCAATCAGAGCTTACTTCACGTTCGCTGCCTGACCAATGCCAGCGCGGTCTTTTTGTGACATCAGTATTACTCCTTCTACTGACCCTCCCTTTACAAAATAATACGGCAATGTATTTCTAAATATTTCTTAATCAAAATTCTTGTTAGTAACAACACAAAACAATGCTACCTTGTCTGTTCCTCTAAAAAGAGATAGTTCTTCACTTCAAAAATGAGAAATTCTTTCACTTCTAGTAAAACAACGACCAGCGTTATTTTACACCCAAATAAGCTACAGGTGGACTTGGTACTCCTCTAGGGATAAGGCCAAAGTTTTGCAAGAGGACTTTTTGGTGTAAAAGAGGTCTTGGTACTCCTCTGGGGATAAGGCTAGAGTTTCGAAAGTGGACCCTTCGCTATTTCAGATACTCTACTCACATACGAAATTGTCCCTAAATATAACACCTACAGCCTTCCGCCGTACAGTATTATAACAACAGACAAAGTACTTCTGCAGTGTGATTTCTTTATCCACACTCTTCTTCTGCCTAATTCAGGCTAAATTTCCATCCCCGGGTTTCCTCAGGTACCTCCGTACCTGTACTTCTAGACAACATAGAACAGGACACTAACTTTTCTTGTTAAAAACATATAATCAATAATTATTACCAAACTAATCAATAATTAAACCATCCTCTGCTACCAGAAAACTGATCCAGCGCAACACTTAATCAGGGATCAATACTCATCAATATTACATACAATGGCCCATACACATTCACCCAAATCCCTGATGCACTGGGGGTCAAGTTTTAAAGACGTGAAAATTGTTTCCTTCACAGTTTCATGTTTAACTATTCTAAATACATAACTAGACATGTATATCAACTCTCTTTCCTCTCGGTCGATGGACCAATTAGTTGAGTAGTTGATGGTAATAATAGAACTATCTGACTATCTAACCAGCTAAATAATTACAAACTCTCGGTAAGTTTTAAAACAAAAGTTTATCTCAAATAAATGATTAATGCTCATCGTATACAGGTCGAAATTGCAAACAAAGAATCTCACCAAGGGAGGGAAAATCAATCAGCAATGGAAATAGTGTCAAACTCATCAACAATTAACAATATGCATAGGAGGGAGTGGATAGATGAAGAGACATAAGTTTCAGCAAAAATAATGTGAAACAATATACTTATGACGCAGTGGATAGATGAAGAGACATAAGTTTCAGAGACAAAATTACGTTTGCAAATGATTATGCAAATTACGAGTCGGAAGATAATACAAACCCAAAGATCAATGAAATACCACCCCCCCTGGCCAAGGGAGTAGTGGGGGTCTCCTGAAATAGAGTCAGGAAACAAAGATTTCAGGAACGGGACAGGACAAGGACAGGATCAGCTAGGCCTCTCTGCAAACCAACGAACAGCGACGCATCTCCCCTCTCAATCTCCTACCGCTGCAGCTCTTCTCCTCAGACACACCCCCAAAGGTGCCACAGTTATACCCTAAAACCTACATGTCCAACCCACATTAATTGAAACATTGCACAGAGTTCGACTGCTCATTGGTGGATTTGGGAGGTGGTCTGTCACAGCACCAGGTTCCCATTCACAATTTCTTTATATTCATTGTTCTATATCTTCCCCCATTACGTCAGGTTTGACTCGTTCAGTTATTCCAACATTGAAACATTTCTTTTATTTTCTCATATATTTTTTCAGTCACATCCGCAGAAGGAATCTTGGATCCCACAGCAAGGCTCATCGGTTTGGCAGTCAAACACTGTTCTCTGTGCTGCATTGCCTTGAACCTTTATACTTTCTCTGCAGCGCTCAGCACTTCTGTCTGCTTTAGCATGTCATTCTCGCTCGTTCTCCTGCCCCTCATTTATCTTGTCAACTTTAGTAATTTCAGGCCCATTCGACTCACTACAGCAAGTAGAAAATAAACATTCATTAATTACATGGTAAAGCATTTTTCACTGTGTACCACCCACTTTTACACTATCCCCTGTTAACATTCTTCCTATCTTTAGCTTCATGCAAAGCGGCATTATTTATTATTGTTTAAAGCAAAATGCAAGATGCGGCCTAAACGTGCATTAATCTCGTTTCTTTTGAACCACAATGTAAAATGCGGCCTAGTTCTTTCATGCATTAGTTCACATTAGTGCACGCATGCGCAAAGCGGTTTCGCACGTGTTCATGTGATTTGCATTGTTAATTTTACACTGCACACTGTTAGTAAGTATTACGGGGGTGTCAATCTGAGCAGGTTTCTTTTTGCGAAATCCTGCTCCATCACTGTGTAGGAGTTGTTTGGTGATTCCAGTGTTGCCTTAGTCCAGTCTGCTGGTGATAAAAGCTTCACTTTCCAATAATGTTTTGAATCAATCACTAGCTTCCTTCTCCTCTTATTTGATTACACTCTATCCCCTACTTCTGCAGTGTTTCTGCTTTCCTTTCTTCCGCTGGTGGGCTATGACGTCAAGGAATTTCGGTGCAGCCTCTCGCCACAGGATCACTTCCTTCCAGGCAAGGATGTGACTGCTTTCTTGCCCAGCGCCATTTTTGTTTTCCTGCGCAGTGAAAAGTGGGGTGACTTCCCACATGCTAGCTGCTGGAATATGCTGCATGCAGGAAAAAATTATATTTAAACTGGCATCATGTATGTATGCTTTTTTTTATCTGTTTATTGAATTTTGTGTTACAATCATTGTATACAGTTTGCACAGTTGTTATCATATTTGCATAATATACATTGGTGTAACATTACAGGACTTGAGAGTCTGGTACATAGTGCTTGGAACTGTGCAGTTAACTGTATCAAAAGGGATGTAGAGGTAAGAGCGCTTATAAGTAATACCAACTACAGCTTGCTGGTTCAGATAATCTGCTTACTACGTCCAAAATACCTCGCTAATGAGGCTATTTGCATATACTTCAATAAACAGGTGAACTCAGTAAAAGGAACAAGAAATCTGAACATGAGATCAATAGGCCCTTCTTAGACTTTGACCCTCCCCACAACATTTCTTTTTTTCCTTTGTTTGTTTACAATAGTATGTGTTATTACACATCCACATGCAAGCGTTTGAGAAAATGAGCAGGCACATCCACAAGGAATAGGTGTTCCAATGCAAGCATAGTTGCCATACATATGACAGTCAACAAATTGTATACAGTTTCTCTATTACAGAGTAATGAGCATTCCAATGCTGACTTAAGTCCATAGAAGGGATGGCTCGTTATCACATCTATGTTGAGAGTGCATAGGTTAGGAGTGTACCTCCACAGCCATCATTAGTGAAGCGAATGGTCTCTTTACATGGTTTTGGGCAGAAGGATGAATAAGAGGTGGACAAATAAAAAGAACTAGGAAAAGCTTGGCCCATTTGTAATGTTGACTGGCCCCTGCTTGTGGTAGTAGCAAATATTTCAGGCGTGCTCGCAGCTCTGAGAGTTAGGGAGAGAAGGTGGTGTGTTGGGGCAAGGTATTCGGCTGCTCCCTGCTCACCTGCCTCAGTTGCGCAATAGCCGATTTGGAACTTACAGTATCTGGGTCTGTAAGGGAGGCGGGGACAGAGACTTGTGCATCACCTGTGGTGTGCGCCCTGAAAGTCATGCAGAATAGCATCCCAGCTTGCTGCTATAGGGTTTTTGCAGAGGCCTAAGGTATCCTCAGTGCGCAATGCCACACTTTCCGCCCTAGCATTAAACATTAAATATCCCTGCACCCCTGATGTAATGCGTATGGTGCGCCAGCTATGATGCGTGTCAGGCCGAGTAGCAGGTTTGGACCACAGCAAGACGGTGTCCCGCACGTGTTTCTGGGCGCTTGTAGGTCTATTGGTTTTGCTCCTCGGTGAGTATCACCCACGGGTAGCCATTGCAGCAGATGTTATCATGAGTCACCCGCAGAGTGGAGACAGGGTGTTGGTGATTTCCCAGCTGAGTCGGATGATTTCATCTGCGGTCTGCGGTGTCACGTTCAGCAGCACCTGTGATCACGCCCTGGTCAAGCTCGGGTTTGAGTAGCCAACTTAATTGGAGGACTTCGCAGAGTCATTCTCCCGATCTGAGTTTTGGGTTTGAGTATGCAGTGCAGCCGCCATTTGCAGAGCCCGTGTCCTTTCCGATATCACCTGCTCCACGTTGGGTACTGCTTTGGGTGGTAAGGAGAGGTTAGGGTGCCTCCTCCGGCCACATCGGAGAACTTTGATGTCTCCGGCCAGCCTCTCAGTTGCAGCAGGGTGAGGACATGTGGATGTGCAGCCTGTACCCTCCATTCAGTTCATGCATCCTCGGGGGGGTCAATGAAGCAAACATTGTCTTTGTCTACTACCCCAAGGCGCGCTGGGAACAGCGGGGAGTATTGCATATTACGCTCAAGGAGGCGACACTTGACAGTAAGGAAAGAGTTTCGGAGCTTCTGCACGGACATTGTGTAATCCGGAAATAGCATGACGGAGGTACTGTTCACATTGATTTATTTTAGTATGCGTGTTTCTCGCAGTGTGCTGTCCCGGTCTCTGTAGTTGAGGAGGCCAAACAGAAAGGGTCTGAGGTTAGCCCCTGGCGGCGGTCTCTGTGAGGGCACACGGTGTGCCGTTCAACTGCGAAGTGGGGGGACAGTGCTGCAGGAGGTACCAATTCGCGGATCCAGGCTTCAACATATGCCACAGCGTCCCCATCTTCTGTGCCCTCCGGAAGTCTCACTACCTAAATGTTGTTGCGGCGGGATTGCCTTCAGCGTCTTCTATTCGAGGCTCTACGGTGTTCACACGTCCCATCAGCGCCTGTATCAAGGTTGTATTTTCTTGGGTGACGGGTTGCAGTTCCACCAGTGTGAGTTCAGTGTTGTGTTGTTTGTCAGTTAGTTTGCGCTGATCTGAACGCAGTAAATTGAAGTCCATGGTCACTTTATCTATCCTGCTTTTGGGGGAGGTCCACATATATTCCAGCATTGCACCAATTTTCTCCACTGCTAGGAGGGCATTGTCCAGCTTGGTGCTAAGTGTCACATCAGGTCGCGGAGTCTTTACCCACAAGCGTGCTTCCGCTTGCTCCACAACTTCCAGGGCAGGCCGTGCTGGGGCAGATGGAGTAGTTGAATGCAAGTGACCCATCACTATCTGCTGGGCAGTGGGCATCTATTGGCCTGTGGTCACCTGTTAGTGCCTTTCGCACATGCCGTTCAGGATAGAAGCCTATGGCAAAAGCAGAAATCTAGCGATGCCCGCCCCTATTAGGTGTAAGCCCATTGGATAGTGAATCCTGTGGATCTGCGATGTGTTCACGAGGCAGTGGGTGTGTCATATGGCCCTAGGTTGAACCCAATCTCTATGCTCTCCCGAAGCTGGCCCCTGTATTTCATCCCCAGCCCCCCACAGATCCCCTCTGGTAGAGTCAGGGTCCTAGCCAACCCCCTGACCTGGCAGGAGATGGGGGTAAGAAAGCGAGAGGGAGGAGGGAGTGAAGAAAGGCAGTTGAGTAGAAATTGAGGGGAGGTGCAGGGGGAAAGCGCCCCAACAAAGAGGACAGCAGCAAAGATTGTCCTGCAAAACAGGGCCCAGTGCTCCAAATCATAGTCCCCCAGGGGGGTATTGTGCAGGTAGCCCAAGTCCAACAAGCAGACATGTACTATCAGATCCCACTTCCCCCGCAAAGGTTAGAGCATCCTCCCAAGCAGTAGCGGTCGGTGGTGGGAGTGCCGCCGGGCGCTGACGTGGGGCGGGGGAGGGGCAGGGTGGGGGATAGTCAACTACGGATTACGGGCGATTACAGGTAAGTACACATATAAATAAATAAAACTAATTTCGTTTCTCGCGCTGCATCACATTTGGCGATGCAGCGCGAGAAACGAAAGTGGTGTTTTTTATTTATCTGTGTACTACCTGTAATCGCCCGTAATCCGTAGTTTACTACCCCCCACCCTGCCCCTCCCCCGCCCCACGTCAGCGCCTGGCGGCACTCCCACCACCGACCGCTACTTCTCCCAAGTCATCGTTGCTGCCTGTTGCTCATGCAGAATGACCTGAGCCTGATCCGGCCTGCGGGTCCTTGATTAGTAGGGGGCAGTACTGGTTCACAGACAAATAGTGGAGGTCAGTTCAGAAGTTCCACGCTGCCAGGGCCCAGCCAGGTGCATACACGGAATCTTGCAGTTCTGGTGTCGCGCCCAGGATCAGCGCATTATGGTGAGAGTCAAGCCTACAGGGCCTTAAAATTCCCACCCAAGGGAGATGCGCGCTACAGTGCCTCCCAGATGGTGATAGGCCCTAGAAAGTTGACCTGTTCGGGCATCAGCCAGACAGTTCTGCCCTGCAAGGCACCCACATAACGCGGCCTAGGTCTGATCCGACCCCCAGACTGATGCCAGGTGCACGTTGCTGTGTGAGGGTGGCACACCCTACAGCTACGACCAATCCGTCAAGGGGCCCCTCGAGCCACTCACATGTGGCTAGCTGACTCTCACGCCACCCGAGAGCCAGGCAATAAGCAGGTAGGGAGAGTCAACAGGGACAGGCCCCAAGGCAGTTCAGCCCCCCAGCCACCTGCGTGACACGGCCTAGGCCCGATCCGACCTCCGGGCTAGTGTGAGGTGAGCGACAGTGTGTGGGGGGGCACACCCCACTGCAGTAGCAGGCCCGTCAGAGGGCCTTAAGACTCTCTCACCCGCCACACTCACCCCTTCATGTCACACGGGAGCCAGGATGCAGTCAATCAGGGCACATCTCTTCCCCTGCGTGCGGTGGGACAGGCAGGATCAGGCCTCCTGTCCGACAGCTTACAGAACAGCAGGGGGATGTCCAGTCAGCTGCTAGTGGGCAATGGGGGCACCTTCTGTGCCACGTGGGTCCGGGTACGATCCAGCCTCCAGGGTCCTGCAGCAATCCACGCATCTGCCTGGAAGGATGGTGGCAGGGAGCAGCGCAGGTCCTCTAGTCACGGCTCCCGCTGCCTATGTCATCAGTTAGTCCGACAGCCGGGGCCTTCCCGCAGGCACGCCCCACCTATTTACGGCTGCTAAGCCTGCTGTGGCCGCGGTCTCTCTGCAGGGCTTCAACAATCCGGCAGGCACATCTTCCTTGTCCCCACTGCAACTTCCTCCAATTTGCAGGGTTTAGAGCCCATACCGCTCACAGCGCCATGTCAGGATGTGATGAGGACACAAGCCCCATCCGCCCGCACTCCGCTGCACTCCGGAGCTTGGGGCTACTAGCCCGCTACAGCAGTGGTGGCAGATAGGTGAGTTGACTGCCTCTCACTCTTGTTTGCGGGATGAGGAGATGATCACAGCTGGTCAGGATACATGCTGGATTAGGGGTTAGAGACACAGAGCTTCAAAGGAATGCGCCCGCCATCTTGGCCTGCTAGCCATGCCCCCCTGTACGTATATTTGTTATTATATATATTTTGTACAAAAAGAATTATTTTCATGCTAAATATTCTTTATTTAGTTATGATTTTACTTCCAAATCCAAGATGGCTGACACCATTTCTTGTTTAGGTCACTTGCTGTTTTCCTTTCAAAAGGAGTTCCATTGTATAGTCTAGTTGCATCACAATTGCTCACTCTCTGGATTTCATTGGACTCCATGCCTCTCCAGTTGCTGCTCTTAATCTGCTCCTCTCTTTGTTGCTGGGCCTGGTCAGCAGGAAGGTTTTTCTGGCCTCCAGTTTTTCTCCTTCTTGCTTGGTTATTTTCTGGAACAGTTCCAGACTTCCTGTTCAAATCTGGTGTCCTATATTGCCTCTGGAATCAAACATCCTTATCTTCATTTGAAGAAGACTCTGCAAGCGTCACCCAGAAGACTGGCTCTTAACATCTTTTAATGCTCATTGTGATCACTTTACTTTTAGATATTCTTTTATTTCCTAATTTTCTTATTTCTGTTCTTTTTTACAACATTCTGTTGAAGCTTATGCTCTGTTTTCAAGCACCTTCATTATTTTTTGATAAGCCATTTTTATTGTTTTTAGCAAAATAAAAAACAATTAGTTCCAGCATCATCTCACAACAATATCTGTAAATCTCCAGTCTACACCTTCTCATTATGCATTTGCATATCTAGTTTAAATAATTCCATCCTGTAGTAGTCCCGCCATTTGACCCAGATCCTGGTGTGCTTTTGGGGACACCCCCTGGCTTAGTAAATTGGTTCTTTTTGTCTGGTGCACCAATCCAGCCCTTTCTCCACCCAGCCAGTTTGGGGTCTGGGGGTTTCCACTTGAATGCAGTGTCTCTCTCTTTGTGACCACTATGATCAGCCTCACCATGCTACATTCCCCTCCGGTGCCACCCAAGTCCTTCTAGGATTCTCAACAGGACCATCTTAGATGACAGATCTATCTGTTGTTCCAAGACCTGGGTCGAAACTCCTTCGATCCAGCGCCTTTAGTCAGCCATTTTGAGGTATTTCCAGGCGATGTGGAAGAAGTCTGCATTTTTTTCCCCTAGAGTTTTATATAGCGCGAACTTGACCCGAAGATATCAGGTATCAGAGCGCTTTACATGAGCACCAGTTTTGTTACAGATGGACACATTCATTTTTGTTAGGCGCAGGGAGATTAAGTGATTTGCACAGAATCACAGGATGTTGAGCGTTCCTGCCGAGGCTCGAACCCGGTTCCCCCGCTTCGAGGTCGACTGCTCTAGCCGTAAGGCTACATCCTCTCTCCATTTGGGCAGTTACAGCGGAAACAGGTGGGGTTGGGGATTTTTTAGCATGTCATAGGTGGCAGGGAGTAACATAGGACATGTGCAAGTAATTCAGTTGGATTCATCAAAGATGAGAGTATATTTCAAGTTCATGGAGGGCCGTGCAGGTATCCTGCCAATCGGAGTCATCAAGAGTACACACCCAATCTTCCAATTTCTTTCTAAGGGCTGTAAATCTATCTAGGGTGCTGATCACCAGGCTATGGTATATCTGGGATATACCTCACTTCCCCAAGTATCACATCAATGGCTTGGCTTCAAGTGTGTTGTATTAAGGCAACTCTGTAATTTCAGTCGTACAGCCTGAGAGGGCATGCCACAGTTGTGGATACTTATGGAATTGAGCCTGTAACAATTGAAAGTGGGTCTGCAAGTCTTGCA
Organism: Calotriton arnoldi; assembly: GCA_963921515.1. Classification (NCBI taxonomy): domain Eukaryota; kingdom Metazoa; phylum Chordata; class Amphibia; order Caudata; family Salamandridae; genus Calotriton; species Calotriton arnoldi. Next base: position 264,668 of record CAWUFW010015079.1, read on the forward strand.
CTGAGGGCATGCGGTCCCCTTGCCAAACATCCCCCAAATGTGTGCTACCTATTATGTCTCACCTGGTAAAGCCTTCGAGGTTTGTGGTATGGTGTAATTGTCACTCTTGCCATAGCGGCGTTTGCTACTTCAACTTATTGTCTGACTTGATGGAAAGCAGTGCCAAGCACCAGTTTACAAAGATCATTCTGGAGACCTCTGGGAGGCGCTGAGGGCTAGGGTCACCAAACAGCATCCCCATAACTGTAACTATCCGCAGAAAGGTTGGTTTCACTTAAGTATTCCAGGTCACTCCACCCTCCACATAAGTAGTCATTGATTACTAGGGTTTGTGCGGCTCTGTAGTTTAGTTGTAGGTCGGCCCATAGCCATCACTCCCTTATATACTGATTGCAGCATTTATCTAAGGGGATATGGGGATGGCAGTCTGCCCAGAGGAAGGACTGGATTGTAAAACAGTGGCTTGGGATCATCAAGGGGAAGTTTTGGAGAGCATAAAGTAATCATGGAAGTATCATCATTTTAAATAGGGCCACCTGACAAGTAGGTAAAGTGGCAGAGGTGCCCATTTTTGGAGGTACATTTCCGTTTTGGCTATAAATGGGGAAAGATTAGGACTCCATGTCAGACCAGGTTCACAGGCAATGTAGTTTCCCAGATATTGAAAGCTTAGATGTTATATGGGTATGGAGGTGTGCCAAGATGTGACCTCGTTATCTCCACCCAGTGGAATCAGCAAGGATTTACTCCTGTTCATTCAGAGCCCAGTGGGTTCTACGTAGAGATCTGGGAGTTGCAAACAGCAGGCCCAGAGAGATGTGGATTGACTAGTAAGAAGAGTTTGTTATCTGCGCAGATTTCTTGTTTCTCCTCAGGTCCTCCCTTCCATTTCTAGCCCTGTATCTGAGTGTCACATCTCACTAATCTGGGTAGTGGTTCTATATCCAGGGCAAAGAGTAGTGAGGATAGCAGGTATCCTTGCAGAGTCCCTCAGCAAATAGGGAATTGATCAGACAACACCCCATTTATTTGCACTTGCGCTGAGGGTTCAAAGTACAGAAGCCCAGCATATCTGCAAAAGCGTGGACCCAGACTCATTCATTCAAGGACCTTACCCAAGAAAGACAAATCAACTGATTCAAATGCTTTCTCAAAGTCAATTAGTAGGAGGGCGCATGGACCTTGCACGTCTTGGAGGTGTGAAATTGGACCATGTATACACATCGTATGCAGTGACGGGTGCATTGGCTGGGAATAAAATCACATTGATCAGGGTGAATTACAGTGGTTAGGGTCCACTGAAGTCTATTGGTGACAACTTTTGCAAGTCTTTTAATTTTGGTATTGGTTAGCGATATAGGCCGATATGAGGCACATTGGATTTTGGGATGACCTGATTTAGGGATGACCATAATTGTAGCCATATGAGGCTCTGTTGGGAAGGTACCTCTTGTGGCTGCCTCTGTATAGAGTGTGAGCAAGTGGGGGGTAAGAATGTTTTGCAATATATTAAAGGGGAATCCGTTTAGGCCATGGGATTTCCCAGAGTTCATCCTTTGTATTGCCTCATCTATTTCATCTACTGTAATGGGCATGTCTAGGTCTTTTCGGGAGGTTGAGAAGATAGAGGGGAGAGGTATCTCCTCCAGGATAGAGTTGTTTAGTTCACAAAGGGATCACTTTAGTATAGACTCTTTGATAATATTCAGCAAAGACTGCTGCAATCACCTGGAACGATATGGCATATACCGGAGGGGTCTCAAATCTAGGGACTATCCTGGAGCCATATCCCTGGTGGCCTGCCAGTAAAGCAGTTTCACAGTCTTGTCCCTGTTGTGAGAAGGTGACCTGGTATATGCTGTCCACTAATTAAAGTGGGCACCTTGTACCAGTCCACAGGACCCTTATGATGTATGAGGTCAAAGATAACCTTTAGAAAGCTATCCTAGTGGTAGCTGTGGAGAGCAGCCTTCAGGCTTAATCTTGAAGGAATGTAAAGCAGCTTGTTTTACCAGAATATCACCTCTTGAATGACTCAATGAAAGAAGAACCACACAGTAGTTATATAAAAATATGTATTTATGAATATAACTCTCTCTACTAATCTCTACACGAGATTAGAACACAAAGCACACAATACTGAATCAATAGAACATTCGTAAGTAGCACAATACACAGCGGGCTCCAGGGGGAGACCGAACCATATACTAAACAAATGGTATAACAATCACGACTTGACTAGACACAGTGCCTAGAGTACGTAGAATCGCTGGGACCCCAAGGAACCACCCAAGGCAGTGACAAAGGGCGCCCACGGAGGACGGGTGCAGTGAGGAAACACGACTGCGTGCTCCGTACAACTATATGGGAAAGTCGCAGTTGAAAAGTTACAGTTTAAGGACACTTCTATGAGGACTTCGAGCAAACCCTTTGGAACATAGGAGGTTCTAAAGCCAACACACCAGTGAGTACTGAAGTACCCGGGTTACCTATCCCAGAGGAGCCGGGTGCATAGGGGTCAAGTGGTGTCGGAAACCTTCATCGTTTTCAGTGGAGGGATGCGAAGAAGTACTGCTGCCAGGAAGGCGAAGAGTGTCCGGTGGAATCCAAGCCTGGATTCTAGGTGAGAGGAACCTGAAAGCAGAGGGGACAGAGTCTGGGTCACTTCAGGTGACCAGGGGCTCGGTAGACGAATGCCCACCGATGTCGGGTGCTTCAGGGGTGAAGAAAGGATGCTTGACTCTGCAGCCGCGAGGACCAGGAGATGTCGAGGACAACCAGGACCCGGAGTTGAGCTGTCCCGTGAAGGATGTCGAGTGCTGAGGGGTCGATGTTTGGCTGGAGCACCAACAAGCCTTGGCAAATGCAACCCACGCAGGAAGAACAAACAGGTTGAAACAGCAAGGTCCAGGGGACTCTCCAAGCAATGGGGAGTCAGGGCACATCTGGAGCAACCAGGGAAGCCCAAGAACAAACAAGGTGACCCTCGCCAGGACCCACAGGCCAATGGACCAGGGATCGCGAGGAGACCTCGACCGAATTTACAAAGCACCAGCCCAAAGAGCACTCGGTGAGTGGAGGCCGGATCTCTTTGGTGCAAATGCTGCTCGGGGTGAGGACTACATGGAGTCCAAAGCACAATCTCAGGGATTGCCAACAAGCATATGCTCGTGCAAATGTACATGGTGCACAGGGGTTCAGGTTGCACGGTCCCCACGAGGGATACTGCTCTCAGAATCGCTGAGAGGTCAGATCAACCTCAGGGACCTTCAGTAACCTACCTCCTGTGTTGCTGAAATCTTCGGAGTCCACAGGAGCTCTGGAGAAGCAAGCAGGTCAGATGCACTTAGGTGCCTGCTGTTGCAGGGGAGTAACTCCTTTACTCCAAGGGAGATTCTTCAGTCGGGCAATCGTTGTGCAGGCAGTCGAAGTACTTGGTTTCTTCTTAGCAGAATCTTGTCCAGGTAAAATCTAAAGTCCTGTAGCCAGGTATCCCACTTTATACCCACGGGAAAGGGTTGGAAAGATTCTGGGGACCCTCCTAGGGGAGGGGCAGGACAGGGGGGTGGCTACACCCATGTCCTTTGCCCAGTTTTGCGCCAGAGCAGGAGCCAATTGCTCCCAGAACTGGTTTGAGCTGGATTATGCACAGGGACACCAAATGTGCCCCCAATGCAGACTTTCTGGCACTCTCAGAGTGCACCCACCCAGCCCCAATACACTAAACCCTGTCTGGGAGGTGGTCACACCTCCCTGTGACAGGATGCCTATTGTCATGCCTTCCTCTGCTCGAGCTTGGCTTAGCAGCAGGAGAGCAGAATCGTGTCTGTGGCTGGCAGCGTCCATTTTGTGCTGCCCTGGTCGAGAAAGCTGGTACCGGGTAGACCGGTGACCCACAGTAGTGGTTTCAGAAGGGTGGAATCATACCTCCCACACCAGTTACTGGTGTGGAGGTATGATTCCAAGGTGTTTGACACCAAACACGACATGTTTCTAAGCAGCCGTTTTAAAGTTAGCATTTACCGCGAGGTTATAATGCAACTTAACCTATATGTCTGGCTGCATCACGGACAACCCCGGAGAATGGTCTCCGAAGGCAGCAGAGGGGCTCTGCTCATGCAGGGGCACCCTCGCACGTAAAACCCAGCACCCTGCCTTCAGGATTGATAAGGCCTGCCATAGGGGTGACTGATAGGTTTTTAAGTGTAGTGATTTAGATAGATATAGTGAACCTATATCTAAGTAAGTGGTGCAAGCACCAGCTTACACAGGCTGCTGTAGCAGACCAGTTGTGTCATTTTGAATGGCCTCTCATGGGTGGCATAATACATGCTTCAGCCCATGGGAGGCCTCTGGGGTACCTATGCCCTGGGTACATGGTGTACCATATACTAGGGACTGATAAGGGTACCCCAGTATCCAATCTGGAGTGTACCTAAAGTACATACATTGCAATTTAAGGGAGAAAGCAGATAGACTGGGGTCCTGGATAGCAGGATCCCAGTGAGACTAGTCAATAACCAGCAAAACACCAGAAAAAAAAGTGGGGGTAACCATGCAGTCAGATCCTACCTTCCTACATAACCCCCCTCAAACGAAAGGAGAGTTGGGTTCTCTCCAAAATTTGAGATGACTTCCTGCAGTTTGCTCTGGCAAGGAAATTGGCTGGTGGGGTGCCTGAGTATAGAAGTGAGACCCTAACAGGGTTGGTCTCAGCTTCCTCAGAGCACTGGTCACCATAGAGGCCTTTCTTTCCATGACTGAGTTATATCTGGCCCTAAGGGTCAACCTCTGGCTGCCTACAGCTGGGGGTTGAGTCCCTCTGGTTGGAACACTGGAGGGCCATGGAAGGTTTGGAACCAGGTGGTCCCAAGTTTTCCCTTGCCCAACAGAGTACATCTGGGGGATGTCACTACCTAAGGGTAAGAGGGATCCCTCAGAATGTTGTGGAATATTCACCTGGCTAGTGCTACTAGACTGGGTGTCCCTAATCTGATGATGAGGGGGTTCCTCTGGACAGTGGGCCCCTAGGGGTCCACTGACATCCCTGACCTCTGCAGCCCTAGGCTGACTGAGGCTGGGTAGAGAGGGGCAGGATACCTGCTCCAGACTGGCCACCTCCTTGAAAGGCTCCCCTGCCCTCAGTGGTTCTGCCAGGACAGGCCTGACCACCTCTGGGGTAGTTCCTCCACAAGGGGTAGGATCAGTTCCCTGCGGAAGCTGACCCTTACCTAATGTCTGGGGGGAAGAGGACTTCTTCTTCTTCCCTTTGCTCTCTGGTGGAGCATAGTGGGCCATTCTTCCAGGCTTCACTACTCAAAATTTTTCCTGGGGTTGGACTGAGGCCCTAGGGGTCCCACCAACTCTCTCAGGAAGGCCTAACATCTGTAGATGGGCCTTCAACTCTACGTCAGCCCATGCTGAAGTTTCTAAGTCATTACCCAATAGGCAATCTACAGGCAAGTTTGGGGACACTGCCACTCTCTTTGGACCAGTGACCCCTCCCCAGCTGAGATTGACTATGGCCATGGGATGATCTGTCCTCACACCATCAGTATTGGTCACCTGTTACTTAAATTCAGGTAAAATCTGAGCTAGGGGCACTAAGGTTCCTGTCACCATGGTGACACTGGCTCCTGTGTCTCTATAGGCTACAGCTTTCTGACCATTGATCAGAGGCTCTTGTCTGTACATGCCCAAGGAATTGGGACTGACAGTAAAAGTGGCAAACCCCATGCCACCATCACAGACTAAAGTGGCCTGTGTGGGGGACCTGGCTAGGCCAGTGTCCACCTCAGTTCCCCAAGAAAACCCAACCAAATGTTTGGGTGCACTACCACCACCTGGGGGATTACTACCTGTAGTACCAGGAGGTGTAGAAGTAGTGTTTGGAGGAATATTTTCCTTATTGCTGACCTTGGGGCAAATGGCATCATTTTTCCTATGGCCTGGCTTCTTACAGACAAAGCAATAAGGTTTCTTTTCAGGGGAGGAAGGAGTTTGGGACCCACCCCCAGAAGAGGATTTTTGGGGCCCTTCAGAGGACTTATCTTTTGATTTATCCCCACCTTTCTCTTGGGTCTTGGAAGAATCTTTCTTCTGGTCACCACCCTGGTTCTTTTGTTTCACCCTGGTTCTGACCCATTTATCTGCCTTCTTTCCCAATTCTTGGGGAGAAGTCAGATCTGAGTCCACCAGGTACTGGTGCAAAAGCTGGTTTTGACAATTATTAAGGATCTGCTCCCTCATAATCAAATTGTACAATCCTAAATAGTCATGCACCTTGCTGCCAAGTATCCAACCTTCCAGAGCCTTTGTAGCACCATCTGCAAAGTCTACCCAGTCCTGAGTCTGTGTCTTCTGGGTGTCTATGAACTTAATCCTGTATTGTTCAGTGGTTAAGCCAAACCCATCAATGAGAGCACTCTTCAGGACTGAATAATTGTTAGCATCCTCTTCTCTAACAATGAGGAGCTTATCTCTACCTTTGTCAGCAAAGGAGAGCCACAAGATAGCTGCCCACTGCTCTTGAGGGACCCTCTGTACCTTACAGGCCCTCTCTAGTGCAGTTATCCATTTGTGGATGTCATCCCCACTCTGGTAGGGAGGGACTATCTTGTTCAGGTTCCGATGATCATGAGTATACTCCTTAACCCTAGGGACACTGTTGCTGCCACCATGGGACTCTAGTCCCAATCACTTTGTAGCTCTCTGGAGCTCTAGGGATTCCCTGTCTAGGGCCAACTGCTCCTTCATGAGCCTAAACTTGATTTTCTCAAGCTCCAGAAGTTGGCACTGTCTCTCATAAGAGCATTCCCTCTTATTTGATATGGAAGTCCCTACAGAAGTTCCTGAGTGCTGAGATTCTACAGAGGGAGATCTAGATCTCCTAGGTAAACTCTGTACTCTTCCTGGTGGAGTAAAGAGAGGGCCACTGGGGCCTTCTCCCCCACCTGAAGGAAGCTCTATGTTGTCCAGGTTAGAATCATCTTGATTCTTCTGGCCAGGGTTTGAGTCCAGGTCAAAGAAGGTTTCATTTCCTGGTCTTTCCTCATTCCCTGCCCCACCCACTCTATCTACCTCATCAGACCCTGGGGTCTTCCTAAGGTCATCCAAGAGCAAAATCTCTATGAGACGTTGGGGGTTTGCACCTCTCCCTGCCTCAACTTCCTAGACACACACATGGCTTTCAATTCCTGGAATGGGAGGTCATTGTACCTAGTTGGCAGAGAGCCACTGGCTTCTCCTCTAGAAGACATACTAGTGTTATGTGGTGTAGGCACCTACCTAACCTAGTGGAGACTAAACTCTCTTGAGTTGGAGAAAGGGTGTGCTAGACCCTTGACTTGCCCAACTCCAAGTTCAGTAGAAGTACTTATTCAAATCTTATGTATTATATGTGCCTAATACTTAGTGGTTTTCAGTTAATCACTCAATGAGATTTATCTGGTAAAACAATAGCAAGCTTGAATCCCAACCGCTGCACACCAATGTGAGAAGGTGGCCTGGTATATGCTGTCCACTAATTAAAGTGGGCACCTTGTACCAGTCCACACGACCCTTATGATGTATGAGGTCAAAGATAACCTTTAGAAAGCTGTCCTAGTGGTAGCTGTGGAGAGCAGCCTTCAGGCTTAATCTTGAAGGAATGTAAAGCAGCTTGTTTTACCAGAATATCACCTCCTGAATGACCCAATGAAAGGAGAACCACACAGTAGTTATATAAAAATATGTATTTATTAATATAACACTCTCTACTGATCTCTACATGAGATTAGAACACAAAGCACACAATACTGAATCAATAGAACATTCGTAAATAGCACAATACACAGCGGGCTCCAGGGGGAGACCGAACCATATACTAAAAAAATGGTATAACAATCACGACTTAACTAGACACAGTGCCTAGAGCACGTAGAATCGCTGGGACCCCAAAGAACCACCCAAGGCAGTGACACAGGGCGCCCACGGAGGACGGGTGCAGTGAGGAAACACGACCGCGTGCTCCGTGCAACTCTATGGGAAAGTCGCGGTTGAAAAGTTACAGTTTAAGGACACTTCTACGAGGACTTCGAGCAAACCCTTTGGAACATAGGAGGTTCTAGAGCCAACACACCAGTGAGTACCGAGGTACCCGTGTTACCTATCCCAGAGGAGCCGGGTGCATAGGGGTCAATTGGTGTCGGAAACCTTCGTCGTTTTCAATGGAGGCGAAGACTGTCCGGTGGAATCCAAACCTGGATTCTAGGTGAGAGGAACCTGAAAGCAGAGGGGACTTAGGGGTCGATTCCGATCTCGGCCGGAAGCGCACCTAACACTATTCGTCCGGAAAAAAAACAAGCCGAACGCGTGTTTCCCGACCGATTCGAACATTCGTCCGAATGAGCAAGTACGATGCGCATAACTGCCCAGATCCCGACCCAGCCGTACGTACCCATTCCAGCTCCTGTTCCCCGCCCGAGCCGGATCCGCAAACGCCGAATCGAGTCGCACAGCAGCAAATATACAGCACCTTCCGGCCGGACTAGTACGATGTGCCTTCCGTACGCTCCGAACCCGTCGCTACGTCCGGCACGTCAGAGCATCCGGGAGAGCTGCACATAGGCTCCGATTCGCGCCACAAGGCGATCCACGGCTACGAGGCGAACAAGCCAGCGGCGAGTACGAGTCGAAGCCACGAGAAACACGAGCAGAGGCGACCCAACCATGAATCCCATCGCGCAGGTCCTACCAATACTCTACATCTATTACCGGAACCGGTACGGACGCGTACGGCGCAGACGGTAAGTCAAACACCCACAACACAAACAAACGACACGTACCCGACATATGTCACACACACATAGGGATGCAGAAATGACGTACACTAGCAACAGCAGAACCAATGCCATACAATGCCATACACACCCATAGGGGCCTGGATGCCTACCACTACCACCACCCCTACTCATGGGGGGCTGGATGCCTACCACTACCACCACCCCTACTCAGAGGGGGCTGGATGCCTGTCACTACTACCATCCCCACTCATAGGGGGATGGATGCCTACCACCAACACCACCCCTACTCAGGGGGGCCTGGATCCCTGTCACTACTACCATCCCCACTCATAGGGGGATGGACGCCTACCACTAACACCACCGCTACTCAGGGGGGCCTGGATGCCTACCACAACCACCACCCCTACTCATGGGGGACTGGATGCCTACCACCACCACCACCCCTACTCAGGGGGGGCTAGATGCCTGTCACTACCACCATCCCCACTCATGGGGGGCTGGATGCCTACCACTACCACCACCCCTACTCATGGGGGCGTGGATGCCTACCACAACCACCACCCCTACTCATGGGGGCCTGGATGCCTACCACCACCACCACCCCTACTCAGGGGGGGCTGGATGCCTGTCACTACCACCATCCCCACTCATAGGGGAATTGATGCCTACCACTACCACCACCCCTACTCAGGGGGGGCTGGATGCCTGTCACTACCACCATCCCCACTCATGGGGGGCTGGATGCCTACCACTACCACCACCCCTACTCATGGGGGCCTGGATGCCTACCACTACCACCACCCCTACTCATGGGGGCCTGGATGCCTACCACAACCACCACCCCTACTCATGGGGGCCTGGATGCCTACCACTACCACCACCCCTACTCAGGGTCGGCTGGATGCCTGTCACTACCACCATCCCCACTCATAGGGGGATGGATGCCTACCACAAACACCACCGCTATTCATGTGGGCCTGGATGCCTACCACTACCACCACCCCTACTCATGGGGGGCTGGATGTCTACCACTACCACCACCCCTACTCATGTGGGCATGGATGCCTGTCACTACTACCATCCCCACTCATAGGGGGATGGATGCCTACCACTAACACCACCCCTACTCATGTGAGCCTGGATGCCTACCACCAACACCACCCCTACTCATGGGGGCCTGGATGCCTACCACTACTACCATCCCCACTCATAGGGGAATTGATGCCTACCACTACCACCACCCCTACTCAGCGGGGGCTGGATGCCTGTCACTACCACCATCCCCACTCATAGGGGGATGGATGCCTACCACTAATACCACCCCTACTCATGTGGGCCTGGATGCCTACCACTACCACCACCCCTACTCATGGGGGGCTGGATGCCTACCACTACCACCACCCCTACTCATGGGGGCCTGGATGCCTATCACAACCACCACCCCTACCCATGGGGGCCTGGATGCCTACCACCACCACCACCCCTACTCAGGGGGGGCTGGATGCCTGTCACTACCACCATCCCCACTCATGGGGGGCTGGATGCCTACCACTACCACCACCCCTACTCATGTGGGCCTGGATGCCTGTCACTACTACCATCCCCACTCATAGGGGGATGGATGCCTACCACTAACACCACCCCTACTCATGTGGGCCTGGATGCCTACCACCAACACCACCCCTACTCAGGGGGGGCTGGATGCCTGTCACTACCACCATCCCCACTCATGGGGGGCTGGATGCCTACCACTACCACCACCCCTACTGATGGGGGGCTGGATGCCTACCACTACCACCACCCCTACTCATGGGGGCCTGGATGCCTACCACAACCACCACCCCTACCCATGGGGGCCTGGATGCCTACCACCACCACTACCCCTACTCAGGGGGGGCTGGATGCCTGTCACTACCACCATCCCCACTCATGGGGGGGCTGGATGCCTGTCACTACCACCACCCCTACTCATGGGGGCCTGGATGTCTACCACAACCACCACCCCTACTCATGGGGGCCTGGATGCCTACCACTACCACCACCCCTACTCATAGGACGGGTAATGCATGACACAACCAGCATACTCCAACATAAGGAATGTCAGAAAAAGACATCCCCCCAACATCATGACAAGCGTGTGTAGTCTGTGTCAAATGCCTACATCACTGAACATGACATTGAACATACAATGTGACCCTCTATCACATGTGTCACACATAAATGTGTGTGGCCTCCACAATGCAAGCAGACCATGACCACTGTGGCAATGGGGTCTAAAGCCCCATCATCACAGTGACCAAAATGTAAGTGTGGGGTCCATAGCTGAAGCACATTTTGTACATTGTGGCAATGGGGTCTAACCCCCATCATCACAGTGACCAAAAGGTAAGTGTGGGGCCCATAGCTGAAGCACATTGTGAACATTGTGGCAATGGGGTCTAAACCCCATCATCACAGTGACCAAAATGTAAGTGTGGGGTCCATAGCTGAAGCCCAATTGAACATTGTGGCAATGGGGTCTAAACCCCCATCATCACAGTGACCAAAAGGTAAGTGTGGGGTCCATAGCTGAAGCACATTTTGAACAATGTGGCAATGGGGTCTAAACCCCCATCATCACAGTGACCAAAATGTAAGTGTGGGAGTCCATAGCTGAAGCACATTTTGAACATTGTGGCAATGGGGTCTAAACCCCCATCATCACAGTGACCAAAATGTAAGTGTGGGGTCCATAGCTGAAGCCCAATTGAACATTGTTGCAATGGGGTCTAAACCCCCATCATCACAGTGACCAAAAGGTAAGTGTGGGGTCCATAGCTGAAGCACATTTTGAACAATGTGGCAATGGGGTCTAAACCCCCATCATCACAGTGACCAAAATGTAAGTGTAGGAGTCCATAGCTGAAGCACATTTTGAACATTGTGGCAATGGGGTCTAAACCCCCATCATCACAGTGACCAAAATGTAAGTGTGGGGTCCATAGCTGAAGCCCAATTGAACATTGTGGCAATGGGGTCTAAACCCCCATCATCACAGTGACCAAAATGTAAGTGTGGGGTCCATAGCTGAAGCCCAATTGAACATTGTGGCAATGGGGTCTAAACCCCCATCATCACAGTGACCAAAAGGTAAGTGTGGGGTCCATAGCTGAAGCACATTTTGAACAATGTGGCAATGGGGTCTAAACCCCCATCATCACAGTGACCAAAATGTAAGTGTGGGGTCCATAGCTGAAGCACATTTTGAACATTGTGGCAATGGGGTCTAAACCCCCATCATCACAGTGACCAAAATGTAAGTGTGGGGTCCATAGCTGAAGCCCAATTGAACATTGTTGCAATGGGGTCTAAACCCCCATCATCACAGTGACCAAAAGGTAAGTGTGGGGTCCATAGCTGAAGCACATTTTGAACAATGTGGCAATGGGGTCTAAACCCCCATCATCACAGTGACCAAAATGTAAGTGTGGGGTCCATAGCTGAAGCACATTTTGAACATTGTGGCAATGGGGTCTAAACCCCCATCATCACAGTGACCAAAATGTAAGTGTGGGGTCCATAGCTGAAGCCCAATTGAACATTGTGGCAATGGGGTCTAAACCCACATCATCACAGTGACCAAAAGGTAAGTGTTGTCATGGAAAAAGCTGCAACTGCCAAACAGCATGGATGATTCCTGGTCACAGAACAACAAACACATCAGTGGCAAAGTAGTGGTTGTGTCCCATAGCAACATAGATTGGGTGAGGCAAACAGTGCAGTGCAAATAAGACATACCTTTGGCCATGTGCAGACAAACATCACCCATGGGGGCTGACATTGTCAACATTCATCAATTACACAATGACAGAAGTGACCATCATAATGCAGACCCACATATCTGCACCAATGGACACACAAATGTAGATATCCTGTGGAGACTGTAGATGTGAGGTGAACAAATACCATACCATGGCAGCAGTGGGGCATACAAACCATGATCATTGTGCTGACTGATGACCTAGGAGTCCCAGGGACAGCAGGGGAAATCCACCAAACAACATACAGCCAATGGCACACTAAAGATATGCCAATGCAGTGGTGCAGATGCACAAACACAAACAGGCAGCCTCACACTGCATATCAAACACAACAGGTGATGGGGGTGTGCCAGTGTCCCCAGGCAACCACACAACACATGAGGAGGCCTGAATCCCAATTACACAGATGTGTATACAGTGCCACACAAAAGTAACTCATGGATCGGATTCCCCTATGTGGGCAATCAGGCATTGTTAGATGAGAGGGAGCCCAAATTACACATGTCACACAAGCTTGTAGGAACAGCAACTAACACAGCAAGAGACAGACCCACCACAGCACTACCCCAGGGACCCCACATTGTGGTGACACTGGCCTGCATGATAATCCCACTGTGATGACAAAGCTAGATGTCGTTCACACTGTGAACCACAGTCATGTGTCCTGAGCAACAAACTACCATCACACCTACACAAGCACAAATCAATCAGCACGGCCTGTCAGCCAAGGCCAATATGGAGGTAGGGGTCTAGCCGTGCAACAACTCTCATTTGCACACACTGAACACCACACACCTTGATCTCCACCAATGTGCAGCAGTGAAGCTCACATGGACTGGTGACATTGCACATGCACCCATGACAATCCCAGGGGTGGTGGTGGGAACTAAGGTGCAGAAACCCATCACACATCGCCAGTCAACAAGACTCGTGAATGTCTGACACACTGCACAGTACGCCGTACATGGGCATGACGTGAAATCCACCCCAATCAATGGGATCCCGGCCACAGTCACACACCAATGAAGAAGCCAAGGTCACCCACAAAGAACACACATAGACAACTTCCAACATTGCAGCTCTGACCCTGAGGAGTGGCAGCAGTCACACACACAACGTGTCACAATCACTGAAAGCTACCACAAACTGTAAATTACATGACTTGTGTAACCAACAAGTGCCAAGGGGAATCCTGACTGTGTCCCATCTGCGTTTGCCCACATCCCTAGCCCTGACAACAAAGACAACTAGGGATGACAACCTGATGAACATTAGTTTGCCATGCACCCACATCCCGGAGAAACCAGGTCCAAGATGCTGGATGAACACAGGACAACTCAGCAAGCATCACAAACAGGAACATCCCTAGGGACACATCCTGTGTAGGAAAAGGGAAGGGAACACACACAGACATGCTCACACAACACACAACACGGGCCCAGCCAATGTCACGGGATTACACACTGCCATGAGGGCACTCCACTCCTGTGGAAGGTCCGCTGTGCCAAACCTTGTCTGTGCACGACTCAAACATGTCAGCAGAACACTCGGTCAGTGAGTCAACAACTACAACACACTGAAGGCTCTGCTCACATCAGCCTGGGTACGGGAGTGTCACGTCAGTCATCTGCATATACCCAAAACACGTGTCAAGCAAGTTGCACTGTATACACAGATGAGTCCTTCAACATTGATGTGCTAAACTGCATGTCCAGTGGAGATGGGCACACAGTCAGGGAAATAGAAACATTGAACAGTGGTAAGCCCACCAGATGTGCATCAGTGTAAGCCAAAGATGTTAATTTACAAATGCAAAACGTACATCCCTGTGTCAAATGCTGAACATTACACCCTCAGACTGCAGCAAAGGATGCTATAGATCCAGACTACATTAGGACACATATCCCATGGACCACATGGAGTCCATCACAGCAACACTTAATTTTCATGATCTGAACACTATTACAACTGCAAATGCATGATGATACTCATCTACATCATGTACATCCAAAGAAAAACAACAAGTAAACAAAAAGAGGCTTTATTCAGCAAATGTTAAACTAAAAATTCAAGTCCAAAAGAAACTAAGGCCAATGGCCAGTCCAAATACACAGTCCCAACAGGGTGATATGTGACAACTTGTCACCCATTGCTTGCCTGCACTGGTACGGACAGGGGACATCCCCCTCAGAGGGGCATACAAGGGGCAGGCCAGGCACCGCAGGGACAGGATCAGGGGATGCCAGAAGGAGGCAGTGAAGGGGTGGTGGGTGCAGGAGTGTCACCGGCAACTGCAGTGGAGGTGTCTGACTCAGTGGGGGCCGGCACCACTGTAGGGCAAAAGTCAGATGGTGTGGGTGCTGCAACCACTGCAGTGGGCCGGTCAGATGGAGTGGACTGGGTCCCCACTGCAGTGCCTGAGTCAGACGGGGTGGTTGTGGACTCCACTGCATGCATGACTCCAAGGGAGTGGAAGGGGGGGCAGATGAGGTGGGCAGGACAGAGGGGGGGACCCGGTCTCCACACCAGTGGCACAAATAGGCAGAGCGTCTGGTTTGGGAGTGGAAGAGCAAGTGGTAGGGGGGAAGGCCTAAGCAGTTTGGGGATGTGGTATTGGTGTGTGGGGGAACCTGGGGCAGGGTGTGGCGGTGGAACCTGTGGAGTGGTGGCCTGGGGGATGGAGGAGAGAGACTGTGTGGTGGAGCTGCGTGGTGGTGGTGATGGGGTCTTGCCCTTCCTGGTCCGGGGGACTTTCGAATGGGGTCCTCAGCCTGCCTGTGCCTGGGGGAGGGTGTCCGGGTGTGAGGGGCACTCCCTCTGTGTGTGGTGGTCGCCTCTTCTGCCTGGACTTCGTGTCAGATGTATCTGTGGGGAAGAGGCCAAGCTCACAGAGGAAGAGCTTCTGGGAGGTGGGGGTTGCAGGTGAGGCAAGGGAAGGGGTTTTGGAGGGAGCGGCATCTGAGACTGCGGAGTGCTCGTGGATGTGTGTGTGTGTCTGGGCCCCATCCCCTGTGAGTGAGATATCAGTCCCCTGACTGTGCGTGCGTGTGCGTCTGGAGTTTGGCTTGTGTGTCTGTGTGCTGCTTGTGTCTGTGCTGGTGCGTGCCGGTGCCGGTGTGTGTGTGCTTGGGACAGGTAGGGTGCTGGGGATTGTGGATGGGGCAGAGGTAGGAGGGGTGAGGGACTGTTGCAGGAGGGACACTGCTGCCGTCAGTGAGGAGGCCATGGACTGATTGGTCCGATGTAGGGCAGACATGCCAGATGACATGCCCTTCATGAATGACACCAGTTGTGTCAAATGACCCGTGTGTGCATGGAGGACACTCAGCATTGATGTCTGCCCTACATGGATCTGTTTAAGCAAGTCCACAGACTCCACCCTCAGGGCAGCAGGGGGGACAGAGGCCGGGGGTGCGGTGCCTGGCATGAAGGAGACACGCTCCCCTACACGGGAGCCTCCACGGACATGTGGGATGGGAGCAGACGGGAGGGTGGAGATGGTGGTGGTGGCGGGGACAGACTTGCTTGACATTGCCTCTGGTCTGCTGACACCCGCCTCCACAAGGGAGTCCTCACTGGAAGTGCTGTTTTCCCCAGCCGAGGTGGTCGTAGCTGAGGTCTCCTCAGTGTGGCTCCCCTCACCCTCCGTGCCACTGGGTCCCTCGGTCTCCCCTGCAGTGGACCCAGTCTGGCTCTGCCGCTCCTCTTGGTCCATGGAGCTGTCTCCTCCTGTGGCCGTGGATGTATCTGCAAACAATCAGGATAAACAGAGCAACATTAGTCACCTGTACTGACCACACACACCACAGTAAGTACAGCACATCACAGAGCAAGCCCTGCCATCATTTGCTAGACATTGCAATAAGTGCTGACACTGATTTGAAGAAGCCCATTGTCTGCCTGACAGTCAGTCATGCCACACATATCCTACCTGTCCATGCACCCATCTGTCTGCTGCCTGTTGTATGCGACTAATCATATGTGCACACATGCACCACATACACAGTTGTTGGACATCCAAGAGAACATATGGAAATGTGTCACTCCAAACACATGCCATCTCCTGCCACTGACTCAGTACATGTGTCAGGAAAAGTGATGGGCAAAGTCTCTGTTGATATGCGGGTTTTAGTTCCATCACCAGACACAATGATGTCCTCATGTCCTGATAGACAATGCAACAATCGTGTGCATGCAGGACATGTCACACCACTGCTGGATCACCCTTTGCAATTGGAATGTCATGGCACAGGCCGGTCTGGCAAGTCAGTCATAACTGTCTCCTGTCACAGGGGCAGTGCATACACACAACACCAGTCTGCACTGTGTCACCATCATGGAAGTTTTTGAAAAGTAAGCCCTGTAGCTGACAGGTGCACATGTGCACCCCTGGCCAGCCACATCATGATGACTGAGATGATCCCACGTCAATCAAATGAGACATTTGAGTGACTGCAAACACAAATCCATACACATGAGCACTTCAACGTTTGATGAGAATGAACCTGTCATGATTGTCCATGCCCACATTCCTAAAACCCCTATCTGTTTCTCACTTACAGCCTGCAAACAATAGTCTGTGACGCTTTCTAAGAAGCGTTCTGTTCCTTGATCGATAAAACCCACCCCTGTCCCGTGCTTCCAGCACACCTTAGTTTGCTCGTGACATTGTTATGGAATCAATGTTTGACAAGTTATGTACTCCCTTGTATTTGTATAGATATTGGAATAGTGCATAGCCGGTCAGAGACCTCTGTATAGTTATAGAACGTTTTGTATATGTGTTTATTGCTTATCGTTCAGAAGCACTGTTGCAAGAAGAAACGCGCACCAAAAGCGTTGTGCAGCGCAGCCTGCATGAAGGCAGTTTCCTCACTACGCACGAACGTGCACAACGTCGGTATTCCTCTTGGTTGTGGCAAGGGTATAAATTGCCACACCCATCTTCCAGAAAGCGCTTTGCCTTCTTCTTTCTGAACCGAGCAGACGTCCTGCTTACCTGATCCTCGCTGGGAAGACTCCGGACTTCAGGAAATGCTCCGATTCATCACCGCCGGCCGGGATGCAGTTACAGCATTCATGAAGCTACGAAAGAAGGAAACATGAGCTAAGTGAAAGTTTTCTTACTCAGGCGCCCTACGCAAGAAAGCAGGAAGCATAGAACTTGAAAACTTACCTTGCTGTTTTCTTTGGGACAATTTTTGGAAACCCTTTATCTGCAAGGGAAAAAGAAAAAGAACGATTAACACAGAGAGAAAAACAGACATTGGATAAATATTGGTATTAGTGTATAGTATGTAGACTCACTGTATGTAGACATTGTTGTACCTTTTGTTTCATAAGCAGCTCGTGAAGGACGTTATACTGGAATGCTAGAGAGAGTAAGTGGAATAGAGAAAAAACACCAAAGAGTCTGTTTAAACTAGAAGGTAGAAGAAAATCAGTAACTTATTTCAATGTTTTATTCTACACTCAGATACCAGCTGACAGGTGTTTAATGCTGCATCCGTCCAACACATCATTACCACGCCCATCTTTCAAAGACTCCCCTTCACGACGACTACAAGGACGCGACGTTCAACATTTCTAGAGCGCAGGTAGGAGAATACCCAGAGCCAAGTTTATGTTACTAGTTATAGTATAGTACTTTGATTAGCATAGAAGTTAGATATAGTTTAGGCTCACAGTAGTTATACTTTCCTTATTATCTCACAGGTCGACAACTAGAAGCATCTAGCGTCCAGGAACCGGCCCTCCTCCCTGAATCCCAACTGTGTAATCTTGGTGTTTCTATTTACAAGGTCACTAGTAGGGAAAAGGCGAAAAGGGACGACCTGATTACAAAGTCTTTACTTACAAGGAAAGAACTAGTGTAAAACCCGATACAGCTCCAAAGTTGGATTTAGGAGAACCTATGCAAATAGGGACTATTAAAGGACCTCTCTCTAAGGAAGAAAAGGAGAAAAGAAGAAAATTAAACCAATGTTTGTACTGTGGTAAGGCTGGGCATTTCGTTAAAGAGTGTCCTACCCGCCCAAATAAACCAAAGAATAGGACTAGCGATGCAGGGCTCGTACAACAGTCGGAAAACTGAAAGGCTCGACTAAACAAGAGGTCAGTTTGTCGAGTGAGGTAACTAGTTTGGCCTCCATGGCTGCAGGAATTTCGTACCAACATCTTAGTATTAAGGTAACTTTGCAGTCGCAATCCAATAAAGATAATGTTTGGTCAGTTGATGCCTTAATTGACTCAGGAGCAACTGGCAATTTTATTGATACTAAATTCCTCCTAGAATTGGGACTCCAGTCTGTACCTAAAAGTCATCCAGAAATAGTCAGAGCAGTGGACGGTAAAGAGTTGACATCAGGACTGATACAAAAACACACGGAAAACCTTATCATGACCTGTTCCACGAAACATAATGAATGCATCACATTTGACATCATTGACGCTCCTCAATTTAGACTCATTTTAGGCATTCCTTGGTTAGTGGTACATAACCCACACATTGATTGGTTTAACAAGACAGTTTTGTTTAATTCTGAGTACTGTCACTCTAACTGTTTAGCACATTTAGCATCTGAACACCTGGTGCAGGGTTACGACTTCCCAAAGGAATCTAAAATTGTTTTAGTATTAGAAGGAGTACCAATAGAATATTCCGATCTCATGGATGTATTTGATAAGAAAAAGGCCAATACTTTACCTCCACATAGAGACTTCGACTGTCGAATAGATTTAATGCCTGGAGCCACTCTACCTTGCAGTAGAATTTACGCCCTTACCGAGAAGAAAACGAACATCTACGAGAATACCTTGATGAATATCTTGCAAATGGCTTTATTCGACATTCCAAATCCCCCGTGTCATCTCCTCTTTTTTTATTCCAAAGAAAGAGGGAGATTTGCGCACGTGCATCGATTATCGCACGTTAAATAATGTTACCATTAAGAATAGATATCCGCTTCCATTAATTCCAACATTATTGGATCAAATAAAGGATGCTACCATATACACCAAATTAGATCTGCGTGGAGCATATCATCTTGTCAGGGTTCGCGAAGGCGACGAGTGGAAGACGGCATTCCGTACTAAATTTGGCTTGTACGAGTATCAAGTCATGCCTTTCGGACTCTGTAATGCTCCAGCAGCATTTCAATTCTTTATAAATGAAGTGTTGAGAGATTTTCTAGATGTCTGTTGTGTTGTTTACATCGATGATATCTTGATATACTCTAAGGACTCAACAGAACATGTGAAACAAGTAAGGGCAATTCTTCAACAGCTGTTGCAGAACTCTCTATTCGTCAAACTAGAAAAAAGCACATTCCACACCACTAAAGTAGAGTTTTTAGGCTATGTACTTAGTCCTAAAGGAATTGAAATGGATCCTAATAAGATACAAGCGGTTCTGAAATGGCCAAGCCCCTCGTCCATAAAACAAGTGCAGAGCTTCTTGGGATTCGCCAATTTTTACAGGCACTTCATTTGTAATTTCTCTCACATTATCACACCAATTACTCGGCTTTTACAAAAAAATGTAAAGTTTAATTGGACCCAAGAAGCTGAAGATGCTTTTTTGAATTTAAAGGTTCAATTCACTTCTGCTCCCATTCTAATGCACCCGGATCCTTCACATCCTTTTATTGTAGAAGCAGACGCTTCCCAATTCGCTATTGGGGGAATATTATCCCAGAGACATAAAGACACAGGACAAATGCATCCAATAGCTTATTATTCAAGGAAACTCACACCAACAGAACAAAATTATGCTATTGCGGATAGAGAGTTACTAGCAATAAAGGTTGTGTTCGAAGAATGGCGCCATTACTTGTTGGGTGCTCGACATCCTGTAACAATCTACTCTGATCACAGAAATTTACAGACTTTGCGTTTCATCAAGGCTCTCACACCCCGACAACTCCGCTGGACTCTATTTTTTAAAGACTATAATTTTATCATCACTTATCGGCCAGGGAAAGAAAATCAGAAAGCTGATGCTTTATCTCGAATCGGAATTTCAGACGATATGTACCCTCCATCTGATTTAAACCAATGTATACTGCCTGCACAATGTTTTCAAGTGGGAGCGATATCTACAGATGTAATTCGGGACATTAAGAGAGAGTTAGCAACTCACAAGGTGTCCAATTGGCAGAAGACATATCCTTTGTTACAATTAAGGGAAGATCTCTTATTCATGAATGATCAAATATTTGTACCAACCACAAGTTTACAAACACAAGTGATTCGATCACACCATGATACTCTCTTGTCAGCTCTTTCTGGAGTAACAAAAACTTATCAAGCAATCAAACGAAGTTTTTGGTGGCCCACCATGTTTAAAGATGTGCATAGATATGTTGAAACTTGTACCGTTTGTATACAGAATAAATCGCAACATCAAGCTCCGAGTGGTCTATTGCAACCTTTACCAATACCACCGCAACCTTGGCACACTGTGTCATTAGATTTTATCGTGGAACTACCTCGTACCCACAACGGTTTCACTACCATTTTAACTGTGGTTGACCATTTTTCTCGAATGGCTCATTTTATTCCTTTAAAAAAATTACCCTCAGCCCAAGAACTCACTTCCATATTCTCAAAAGAAATAATCAGATTACATGGAATTCCATCGGTGGTCATTTCTGACAGAGGCCCTCAGTTTATCTCTCATTTTTGGCAACATCTGGGCAAATCTTTAAACATGGACATGCGCACGTCTTCTAGCTATCACCCCCAAACTGATGGCCTTACTGAGCGTACGAATCAGACTATTGAACAATTCTTACGTTGTACGTTAACAGAATTTGAGGTCGAATGGTCAGATATATTATGGGGCTTGGAGTTTGCTTATAAGAACTTAGATCACTCGTCTACTAATATGTCTCCATTCTTCTGCACTTACGGTTTTCACCCAAAAAGTATGCCCGGTTCTGTCACATCTTCCTCTATTGTCCCATCTATAACAGACCACATTGACAAACTAGTTACTATTCAATCACTGGCACAATACCATTTAGCACAAGCTAAGGAGAGTCAGAAACGTATCTCTGATTCTCATCGCTCTGTACAACCTAGTTATGTGGTGGGAGACAAAGTTTGGTTATCCACAAGGCATTTAAAAATCAAGACAAATAAAAAATTCTGTCCTCGATTTATAGGACCCTTTGTTGTGGAAAAGATCATAAATCCAGTTAGTATGAAATTAACTCTCCCATCCAAATGTCGGTTTCATTCGGTGTTTCACGTCTCTTTGCTGAAGCCTTTCAATCCTATGACTCGTACTACACCGAAACCTTCAGCCATAACCGTTGATGGTACTCCTGAATTTGAAGAACAATCCATCATAGATTCGAAAAGAATCCGAGGAAAATTATTCTATTTAATTCACTGGAAAGGTTATGGACCTGAGGAACGCTCGTGGGAGCCTCTTGCTAATGTCCAAAATGCCCCACGCATAGTTAAAGGCGGGGGTATGCCCAGACGTGGGTCCCTTGCTCACTTTGCCACTGGATTCAAGCAAGCCTGGCTGATGACGGCTGGAATGCCAGAAACCGGTCCTAGGATGCTTGTTTCCGGTCCAGGGAAGACATGGCTTGGCAGTTCGGGCTGGACTGTTCCCATGAGGCACAGGGTCAGACTGATTTGCATATGGCCATGTCTGAACTGGGGTGGTGGAGTGAGCTAAAGAATGATGATGGATTAAACCCAGATCAGTTGACTGGGGGTGAGTGTTTGATTGGCTCAAACGTTCCGTCCATCATCCCCTTTTGTATCGCCACGCATAGTTAAGGCATTTCATTCTCGCTATCCTGACAAACCAAAACCTGTACCTCAAGTCTTAGGGGGGATCTTGCGGGGGGGGTACTGTCATGATTGTCCATGCCCACATTCCTAAAACCCCTATCTGTTTCTCACTTACAGCCTGCAAACAATAGTCTGTGACGCTTTCTGAGAAGCGTTCTGTTCCTTGATCGATAAAACCCACCCCTGTCCCGTGCTTCCAGCACACCTTAGTTTGCTCGTGACATTGTTATGGAATCAATGTTTGACAAGTTATGTACTCCCTTGTATTTGTATAGATATTGGAATAGTGCATAGCCGGTCAGAGACCTCTGTATAGTTATAGAACGTTTTGTATATGTGTTTATTGCTTATCGTTCAGAAGCACTGTTGCAAGAAGAAACGCGCACCAAAAGCATTGTGCAGCGCAGCCTGCATGAAGGCAGTTTCCTCACTACGCACGAACGTGCACAACGTCGGTATTCCTCTTGGGTGTGGCAAGGGTATAAATTGCCACACCCATCTTCCAGAAAGCGCTTTGCCTTCTTCTTTCTGAACCGAGCAGACGTCCCGCTTACCTGATCCTCGCTGGGAAGACTCCGGACTTCAGGAAATGCTCCGATTCATCACCGCCGGCCGGGATGCAGTTACAGCATTCATGAAGCTACGAAAGAAGGAAACATGAGCTAAGTGAAAGTTTTCTTACTCAGGCGCCCTACGCAAGAAAGCAGGAAGCATAGAACTTGAAAACTTACCTTGCTGTTTTCTTTGGGACAATTTTGGAAACCCTTTATCTGCAAGGGAAAAAAGAAAAAGAACGATTAACACAGAGAGAAAAACAGACATTGGATAAATATTGGTATTAGTGTATAGTATGTAGACTCACTGTATGTAGACATTGTTGTACCTTTTGTTTCATAAGCAGCTCGTGAAGGACGTTATACTGGAATGCTAGAGAGAGTAAGTGGAATAGAGAAAAAACACCAAAGAGTCTGTTTAAACTAGAAGGTAGAAGAAAATCAGTAACTTATTTCAATGTTTTATTCTACACTCAGATACCAGCTGACAGGTGTTTAATGCTGCATCCGTCCAACACATCATTACCACGCCCATCTTTCAAAGACTCCCCTTCACGACGACTACAAGGACGCGACGTTCAACATTTCTAGAGCGCAGGTAGGAGAATACCCAGAGCCAAGTTTATGTTACTAGTTATAGTATAGTACTTTGATTAGCATAGAAGTTAGATATAGTTTAGGCTCACAGTAGTTATACTTTCCTTATTATCTCACAGGTCGACAACTAGAAGCATCTAGCGTCCAGGAACCGGCCCTCCTCCCTGAATCCCAACTGTGTAATCTTGGTGTTTCTATTTACAAGGTCACTAGTAGGGGGACTGGGAAGTTGGTCCATAACGTCTCTGCGAAATCTCTTACAAACACCAAACAGGTAAGAGTGTTTGTAATCCTGACAGAACCAAAGCTGCCTGCACCCCAATGTTTCATACAAAATTGTGCACAGTCAAGGGATCAGAGACCTATGCATTGACCTATGTGCAGATCCCATAGTCACAACTCAGATGGCTGGCCACCCCAAATTGTTAAACACTCCAGGAGTCCAAATAGCAAGGCCACACCACGGTGACACAGAGGCATACACCTGAGTGCCCTCTTCACAATGCCCAATATGTATGCTGACACACGGGAGTGGGAGAACAGAGTGCCTTCGATGTCCAGAGTAGGCATTACAGTCCTGGTCCATGCGCAACATGGTATTACCCTGAACACTAGGCAGGTGGCTATGTATGTGTCACACACATGATGTACATACTACTGAGGCTCCTACCTTGGTCTCTGCAGCAGCATACGTGTGTGGCACATACCCCAGACATGTGGTGAGTCAGAGCAGCAATTGGAACACATGTTAAAGCCATACCCAGAGTACATGTCAGATCACAGGCATTGTGAGCAATTGTACCACCCATGCAGCCCACCACAAAGTTCCTGTAACTGATGCTGTCCCCAACTTGAACCACAGGTAACTGCAAGTACACAGTTCCCAAGTGACCTAAGTCACAGACTGTAAGGGCTACACCTGTGTATCAGATGAGGAGGGGCATGACACAAGTGAGGGACATGAGTCCAGGACGACATGACAGTTGTACTGTGGAAGTGGAACCAGGCTAAAGGAGTGCATAGAGCATGTCAGTCATAGTACACAGTTGAGGCTAGCACTTACCCCCTCCTTGCTGCTGTCTGGCCTTCAGCTGCCCATCCAGGTCAGGGAAGACCACCGCCAGGATCCGGAGCATGTGGGGGTCAGGGTCCGGTGTCCGCCCCTCCTGCGAGGAGGCGACAGCTTCAGCTGGACCCTTGCGATCCTCCGGGTCGAGCCCCGAAGGTCCTGCCACCTCTTCTGGCAGTTGCAGATCTTGCGCCTGTAGACCCCCACCGATCGTACTGCCCGGACGATGGTCAGCCAGATCTCCTGCTTCTGGTGGGCATCAACCTGTGAGGATGACAAAGTGAAAAGGCCATTACTACACATGCAACATATCCGTGCATCACACAGTTGGATATACATGTCTCAATCACAGGGGCATATGATGTACACAGGCAGTGCAACTATGGCTATGAACAGTTTGCCATCAGTTACCAAATGGTATAATTGCCTGGGAAGTCAAACCTTGTTGGAATGCACTGTTACTGCACTATACCTGTTCAGTGCATGTAACTACACACTTTGGGGGGTGCCAAGTACTCAGTGAGCATGCTAGCCAGTGGTGTGCACAATGTAAGTCTTGCTAGTCAGACAACATGCACATTTAGTAAGGCAGTGGACAGCACACTCACCTGCTCCCCTGGTTTCCCATACAGCTTGCTGTACTGTGGAAGGAGGCTGTCCAGCAGGGCCTGGTTCTCCTCAGTGCTGAAGGCTGGGGCTCTCTCCACAGTAAGTGCCATTGCAGTAGCCAGAGGATGCAGAGACAGCAGCAGTGGTGGTGGCAGATGTCGTCCTGGAGCATGTAGTGCAGGCAAGTGAGCTCTCAGGGGAACAGCCAGCATTATATGTGTGCTGCAGAGGCAGATACTGTCCCATGTGTCCAAAGTGATAGGTCCAAGTCGTTTGCATCTTCTGAATCTGGCCAATCCAGGGAATTGCACCACTTATATACGCCCACAGCATCCTTCAAAAGTTCAACTTCATGACACCCATGAATTTGCAACATTGTTGTGGGTGGCCAACTGAATTCACTGCATCAGACTCGTTAAAGCTTCGAAAACGCGTCCGTTACCATGTCAGGCCATAGCCAATGCGTGCGCACCGATCGGACCATTGCTGTACAACGCGTATTTCGAAAAACAACACGCATCCGTCCACATCAAATGCAATGGCCAATGCGTGCGCACCGATCGGTCCATTGCTGTACAACGGGTATTTTGGATGACAACGCGCATCCGTCCACATCATATGCAATGGCCAATGCGTGCGCACCGATCGGCCCATTGCTGTACAACGCGTATTTCGGATGACAACGCGCATCCGTCCACATCAAATGCAATGGCCAATGCGTGCGCACCGATCGGTCCATTGCTGTACAACGCGTATTTTGGATGACAACGCGCATCCGTCCACATCATATGCAATGGCCAATGCGTGCGCACTGATCGGTCCATTGCTGTACAACGCGTATTACGAAAAACAACGCGCATCCGTCCACATCATATGCAATGGCCAATGCATGCGCACCGATCGGTCCATTGCTGTACAATGCGTATTTCGGATGACAACGCACATCCGTCCACATCAAATGCAATGGCCAAAGCATGCGCACCGATCGGTCCATTGCTGTACAACGCGTTTTTCGGATGACAACGCGCATCCGTCCACATCATATGCAATGGCCAATGCGTGCGCACCGATCGGTCCATTGCTGTACAACACGTATTTCGGATGACAACGCGCATCCGTCCACATCATATGCAATGGCCAATGCGTGCGCACCAATCGGTCCATTGCTGTACAACGCGTATTTCGGATGACAACGCGCATCCATCCACATCATATGCAATGGCCAATGCCTGCGCACCGATCGGTCCATTGCTGTACAACGCGTATTACGAAAAACAACGCGCATCCGTCCACATCATATGCAATGGCCAATGCGTGCGCACCGATCGGTCCATTGCTGTACGACGCGTCCCTGTACAAGTCACTCGCATATGTCACCATGGTTGTCACTGGTGAACGTATGCCAGCCACAATTACTTGCCAGGGACTCAGGGGCACACCTACAACACCACAGCCTGTCCACACTGTATCCTAAGGCATGTAAGGCTGCATTACATGTGTGTGTCTGGGGGTCAACATGTGGTTTGTTGGGTGGCACTTGGGGGCAGCCACTCCCAGGCTGTGCACGTGTTCATGGGGACAGAATCCTTTGTGTGTTGTGCACATGACCACTGTGATGTGCAACTGTTCAGTTCAGGGCATGTGGCATGGTCACATTTCCAGGTTGTGTATGTGTATGTCATGTCACATACACCCTGAGTCCCATGTGGGAAGGTATGTACGTCACAGGGTGACCCATTGCCACAGTCTGTGTGCATGTTGTGTTTCAGATGTCTCTGATTCCATGTGCACAATGGGAGACAGTCTCCACATCCACGTTGTTTGTGCATCGACTTTGATGTTGTGCGTGTGTGTGTCACAGACGTCCATGTCTGTCCTGCAGAGGCAACAGGGGCCACTACGTGTGGGAGTCATGGTTGTTTTGCTGACATGTACATGATACGCCATGTCATGCCAGTGTCCATGTGGCAATACAGGGTCCCTGGGAATCTACCTGTCAATGAGCTGTGATGCCTGTGGCACATATGTCCTCACTTGTCACTGTGGTGTGTATTTGGAACGTGACAGCAGTACATGGGTACTGTGACACAGCCTAATGATTTCCCATAGCACAACCTGGAATTTGTTGTCAACACATGTTGAACTGTGATGTTAGATGCTGGCCATGTATGTGCCATATATGTCCATACAGAACTGCACACACATCAAGTACTTGTGTCTCGTAATGATGTATCATGTGATATTGAGTATGGTCAATGCCACATATGTGGGGTGACTGACAATCTTTCTTTGTTCACCTATGCACTGCAGGGCACCAGCTGTCCATAGACCATTCCCTGACCTTGCAACCATGGTTGAACGTGACTGCATCCGACGGTACAGCTTCAACAGGCCGCTGATTGAGGAATTGGCGGTGCGGTTGGCCCCACATTTGCAACCTGGCCGGCCATACCCTACAGCGCTGACCCCCAAGGTGAAGGTGATGGCAGCCCTACACTTCTTTGCCACCAGTGCCTTTCAACACACTGTGGCGTCTGCTGGTGAGATGTCACAGACCATGTTCAGCCATGTGCTACGCGATGTTTTGGAGGCAATGTTGAGATACCTGAACCAGTACATCTATTTCCCTAAACGTCAACAACTCACTGACATCAAGAGTGACTTCTATGCCCTGGGGAGGATGCCACATGTCATCGGCTCCATTGATGGGACACATGTGGCTTTGGTACCACCACAGGCACATGAGCAGGCATACAGGAACAGGAAACATTACCATTCTATCAATGCTCTGGTGGTATGTCTTGCAGATATGAGCATCTCACATGTGTGTGCATGTTTCCCTGGTTCTGCACACGATGCCTACGTGATGAGGAGTAGTCGCATCCCGAGGATGATGTCACAGATGCAGAACCAGCGTGCCTGGCTTGTCGGTGTGTACTGACTTTGTACCATTGTGTGTGTTCTGCAATGTTGTATTCCACCCTCTTTTCCAACTCAGCTAATGTGCAATTGTCTGTATGTAGGTGACTCCAGATACCCCAACATGCCGTTGTTGCTGACACCCCTCAGGAACCCTGTGACACCAGCCCAGATGCGCTACAATGAGGCACATGGTCGGACCAGGAGAGTGATCGAGCGGACATTTGGTCTCCTGAAGAGCCGCTTACGCTGCCTGGACAAGACAGGAGGGGCCCTCCCATATGCCCCAGCAAAGGTGTGCAAGATTGTCATCATCTGCTGCATGCTACACAACCTGGTAGTGCGGAAGGAGTTGCCTCTCATCCTGGATGACGATGACCAACATCCGCCACCTGTGGAGGATCCTGGCCTGGGCCACGATGCCAGTGATGATGATGATGATGAGGGTGATGTCCGCACACAGCTCATCACCAACTTCTTCAGCTGAATGTGAGTATCCAGAGATGTCATATCAATGATTTGAGTTTGCATGATATGTGTTGGTGGTGCTCTGTTGCTGTTTGAGTGTGGCCATGTGCTACTTGACTGGATGCGTGCAGCGATGTGTCCTTACAGGTAGTCTGTACTCCCCAACAGTGTTGACATGCTAACTTGGTTTTGTGTAGGTATCCTGTGACATGTATTGCAGTTCTGTCCTGTTATTCAATGCTTTTGACTGTGTGTCATGTCTGTCCTTCACAGGGTGCTTTCAGAGTTGTTAGGTCAACTCGGATCCCCCGACACCATGATTCAACTTCCAGGGTGGAAGCAGTCGTTTCCCTACAGGTGATGTGCCACACACCCCTGGACTTTATTTATTCTACACTTGGTGACTGTGTGGCCACTGCCACGTGGGATTACCTTGCATCTGTAGTGGAAACAACATGTTGCAAATGTGTAATAAACCTGTGCTTCACTTTGGGATGTGCGTTGTCTGTGGTCACACATCTGACTGACATTTGCTTACTGCACCTGCGGGCTAGTTAACACAGACTGTGAATAGGTGTGGTGTCTGTGCATTCCACTGTATTTCCTGGCAACATCAGTGTAGGCGATGAGTCAGATGGCCCTGGTGTGTATGTGTTGTGTAGCCCTAGTGGTGTGTCTCCCTCATATGTGTCACGTCGCCATGACTCACATGACGGTGTTGAACTTGCTGTAGCAGTTAGCATGCACAGTGCCATTTAGCAGATCATCATCTCCATGACAAAAACAACGTTGGAATCACAACAGAGGCAAGTATGGTGTGAGTTTATTTGCATACATGTGTGAGGATAGTGCACAGGATGGTGGGTGCTGTACATTGGGATTGGAATCCAAAGTTCCCAGATGAGTTGGAAGTGTTGGTAGCAGAAATGTCCTGAGTAAAGTCCACAGTCATCTGATACATTAGTCCAACTTAAACTCCCCATGTCATGTGGGAGAGTTGTGTTGCATTCGACAGGGTGAACAGTTTGCACACAAAGGAGAATTTCCAGAACAGGTGTTGGGTTCCTGGGGGATCTACATGGCCATCGGCCTCTCAGTTGTCCTTCCTCGGACGGCCCCTCTTCTTTCTGGGGGACCCTCACGTGCAGGCCGCTGCCGTGCAGAGGACTCTCCACCAGAGTCATCCTCCCTCCCTGTGGCAGTTGCAGTTGTTGCGGCAGCAGATGTTGTGGGCACACAGGGAGGTGTGGCCATGTTGGTGCTAATCTGGTGGAGGGATGTCAATATGTCCCTCTGCACCGCTGTCAGTTCTTCCAATGTGTCCCACTTGGACTCCATGCCAGACATGTGTGTCTCCACACGGGACATGTGTGTCTCCACACGGGACATGTGGGAGTCCAAGCGGGCATGATGGGCAGCCTGCTGCTGTTGAATGTCCTTGAGGATCCCCACTACATGGCTGACCTCTCTGGTGCTATTCTGGTACGCATCAGCAATGCGTACCAGTTGTGGGTCATCATGCAGTCCAGACCCCTCTGCAAACAGTGACCTCTGCCTACCTCCCCTCCCACCACCCCATGCCACACGTGCGGGACCTACGGTGGCACGCACAGGTGACCCTAGGCCCTCTTGGGGGTTGGTACTGGGGTTGTTGTCCGTTGCTTCACAGTGTGCTGGGGTCCCTGTGCTGTTGTCATTGAGGGCCTGATTCACAGAACTAACTTAGGTCAAAAACGTAAACGTAAACGTAAAGTTAGTACTTTTTAGGTATTCACAGAATACACTTACTCATTTTGGTATTCACAGAATGAACTTACTCATTTCGGTATTCACAGAAGTTAGTAGTCCTAACTTTAGGACAACTAACTTCTGTGACTACCAAAAGGAGTAAGTTCATTCTGTGAATACCAAAATGAGTAAGTGTATTCTGTGAATACCTAAAAAGTACTAACTTTACATTTACGTTTACGTTTTTGACGTAAGTTAGTTCTGTGAATCAGGCCCTGAGTGTCCTTGGTCTGTCCGTGTCGGCGGGGGTGGTCTGTGTGTCGGCAGATGTTGGAGGAATGGGTGCAGGGGGTGCAGATGGTGGTCCTGCTGGTGCTGCATGATGACTCACACCGGAGGTGCCAGGTTGGTCTTCGCCATCCGATGAGGGCAGAGGCTGTTCCACACCAGAGAGCTCATGGGCCACCGGAGCCTGGGACAGGGACTCCTCCTCATCTGCTGCTGTGTCCCCATCATCACCTGTTTTTGGAAGAGACACACAATGTATGTTATGTTTCTGCAGGCATCAATGGTTCAAACACATGACAGTTGTGACTGTACCTCTGGATGCGGCCCTGTACATTGCATTGTCCTAAGTTGTCACAGTCAGAGGTTGATATTGGTGTGGCTCATTGTCCTGCCAACCTGATGCTTTGCAATGTGGATGTTGAGGTGTGTGCATGACCAGCATTGGTGGTATTTGGTTGACATCCGGACCTCCTTCTCCCCCCAGCCCAGTTATCCCACCATGAAGCATGCCACCCTTGCAGTGGGTGCAGGTTAACTCTCAGGATGTCAGTCAGTGGTGTCCTGCTGTTGGTTGGTGCCCAGTTCACAGCAGTGCCTGGTACTCCCCTCAACAGAGGGCCATTGTCAGACATCTTAGAAGTGGCTTTTCACTCCCTGTGAGATGTGCATGCTTCAGTGTGAGCTTGCTGGGCCATGTGGGTGGGGGATGTTGAGCTGTGACTACCACTCCCATCATGCTATTGCCTACACCCCCCTTCCCAGCATGCCCATACTTCCTTCCTTTTGACTCTGCTTCCCTGTGGGGTAGTGTGCCTGTGGTGACAGGATGGCTGACAGTGTTGTCCTGGCGTTTGTTTGGCTACAAGTCCCAAGAGTGTCCCTGTGCTTCACACAGCATAACCCAGGGTGGTGGTTCTTTGTGGGATATTTAATTAGAGTGTGAGGCATTGCATTCTCCCAGGTGAGTTGTGTGGAGTTTGTGTTAAGGGGTGTGTGAGAAAAGCTGCTTGTGACTATGGTCAGAGCTGTCAGTCCTCCTTCCCACCCAGCCAGATATCCCACCATGGAACGTGCTTCCATTGCAGGGAGTGCAAGTTGGCTTTCAGGATGTCATTCAGTGGTGTCCTGCTGTTGGTTGGTGCACAGTTCCCAGCAGGGCCTTGTGCTCCCCACAGCAGTGCCCAGTGTCAGCCATCTTGTCAGTTCTTTTCACTCCCTGTGATGTGAGCATGGTTCAGAGTGGTGTTGATGGGCCAATTGTGAGGGTGACCAATATCTGTGACTACAACTCCCATCATGCTATTGCCTACACCCCCCTTCCCAGCATGCCCATACTTCCTTCCTTTTGAGTCAACTTCACTGTGTGTGAGTGTGGCAGCAATGGCAAGATGGCTGACAGTGGTGTCCTGCTGTTTGTTGGTGCACAGTTCCCAGCAGGGCCTTGTGCTCCCCACAGCAGTACCCAGTGTCAGCCATCTTGTCAGTTCTTTTCCACTCCCTGTGATGTGAGCATGGTTCCGAGTGGTGTTGATGGGCCAATTGTGAGGGTGACCAATATCTGTGACTACAACTCCCATCATGCTATTGCCTACACCCCCTTCCCAGCATGCCCATACTTCCTTCCTTTTGAGTCGACTTCACTGTGTGTGAGTGTGGCAGCAATGGCAAGATGGCTGACAGTGGTGTCCTGCTGTTTGTTGGTGCACAGTTCCCAGCAGGGCCTTGTGCTCCCACAGCAGTACCCAGTGTCAGCCATCTTGTCAGTTCTTTTCCACTCCCTGTGATGTGAGCATGGTTCAGAGTGGTGTTGATGGGCCAATTGTGAGGGTGACCAATATCTGTGACTACAACTCCCATCATGCCATTGCCTACACCCCCCTTCCCAGCATGCCCATACTTCCTTCCTTTTGACTCTGCTTCCCTGTGGGGTAGTGTGCCTGTGCTGACAGGATGGCTGACAGTGTTGTCCTGGCGTTTGTTTGGCTACAAGTCCCAAGAGTGTCCCTGTGCTTCACACAGCATAACCCAGGGTGGTGGTTCTTTGTGGGATATTTAATTAGAGTGTGAGGCATTGCATTCTCCCAGGTGAGTTGTGTGGAGTTTGTGTTAAGGGGTGTGTGAGAAAAGCTGCTGGTAACTATGGTCAGAGCTGTCAGTCCTCCTTCCCACCCAGCCAGATATCCCACCATGGAACGTGCTTCCATTGCAGGGAGTGCAAGTTGGCTTTCAGGATGTCAGTCAGTGGTGTCCTGCTGTTGGTTGGTGCACAGTTCCCAGCAGGGCCTTGTGCTCCCCACAGCAGTGCCCAGTGTCAGCCATCTTGTCAGTTCTTTTCCACTCCCTGTGATGTGAGCATGGTTCAGAGTGGTGTTGATGGGCCAATTGTGAGGGTGACCAATATCTGTGACTACAACTCCCATCATGCTATTGGCTACACTGACTTCACCAGCATACACAGCATTCCTTCCTTTCAGTGAGCTTCCCTGTGAGGTGGTGTTCTAGTGGTGGCAAAATATCTGACAGTGTTTGTTGGTTAGATTTGTGCCACTGCCTTGCTCTATTTGTTGTTAGGTTTGTACATGTCATGACACAGTTACATATCACTATGAGATGGCATGTATTGTGTTTATCTAACTAACATACACATCTTGGGATGATTATCTTTTGGTTGCTGTGGATTTGCTAAGGGTGCATGGTTTCACTATCCCCTTGACAGTGATGTGTGTGTATTGTCACACAATATTGGGTATATTGGTTGTGTACTCACCAGGCTCTGGGATGTTTGATAGTCCATATACGCTCACTGGTGGTAGGATGGCCCGCACCTTCTCCTCCCAGGGCCTGAGGTATACTGGTTTGGCAGGAGGGCCACTGCCGGTGCGATTACTCAAGGCGTAATCCTTCTTTAGTAGGTCCTTGACCCTCCTGCGCACATCATACCACCTGTTCTGGATGTCTTCCTTTATGCGCAAACATGGTGATTGTGCGTTCACCCTGTCGACGATCCTCTCCCACATCTTGGTTTTCTGCGACATGGGGGTCTGTTGGACCAATGTATCAAACAACTGTTGCTCTACCCTGAGGATCTCATCTACCAGGACTTCCAATTCACTGTCTAGGAACTTTGGATTCTTCTTTGGGGGCATGGTGATGGGTGGTGGTGGGGATTGATGTGTGTGTGAGTGTGCAAGTGAGGGTGGGTGAGTGTAGGTTTTGCTGGGTGTATGTGAGGGTGCTATTTGGGAGGTGCTAATGGTGTGTGGCTTGTGTGATGGATGAGTTGTGGGTGTGTCTGTGTTTGCTGTCTGATGGTGTTCTGTGCTGGCAGGTCAGTTGAATTTGCAAAGGATCATGGTAGTGATTTGTGGCCTTCATATGGGTGGGGTTGTGGGTGTGTCTTTGTTCCATGTTTTTTCACCCCTGTATTTATTGACTTTGTCATTGCTTGTTTGTCCCTTTTTTTTGTATTTTTCATTTGTGGGTTTTGGGCATGTAGGAGACGTTCTTCTGACCGAGTAGGACGCTGAAGTTGGCTCGTGTGGGCTTCTCCGAGTCTTTCAAGCTGTGTTTCTGATGGGTTTCATGTGCGGGGTACGCGTCGGTCGTGGAGTATTGGGTTGCTTCGGCTCGGTTTTGTATGCGTGTCGGTCGTACGGCTTGGGCTCCGTACGACTCGGTCTGGTTTTCCACGCATTGCATCGTACTGCGCGGGTCGGAGTTCGCGGGTACGTTTCTGTCGGGTTCATTCCTGGTGCGTGTCGGTCGGTTCAATTCGCGTAGTTTGCCGGCCGGATAGCTGGTTTCCGTGCGGTTCGGTCGTTCAGCTTGTGTTCCGTACGAGTCGGTCGTAATTCACATGCATTGCATCGTACTACGCAGATCGGGCAGCGCCGGTATGTGTCGGTCGGACAATATTCCCATACTGAGTCGGTCGGTACGTTTTCCGGCCCGAATCGGAATCGGCCCCAGCGTCTGGGTCACTTCAGGTGACCAGGGGCACGGTAGACGAATGCCCACCGATGTCGGGTGCTTTAGGGGTGAAGAAAGGATGCTTGACTCTGCAGCCACGAGGACCAGGAGATGTCGAGGATGACCAGGACCCGGAGGTGAGCTGTCCCACAAAGGATGTCGAGTGCTGAGGGGTCGATGTCCGGCTGGAGCATCAACAGGCCTTGGCAAATGTAACCCAGGCAGGAAGGACAAACAGGTTACGGTGTGGACCAGAAAGGTCCAGGGGACTCTCCAAGCAATGGGGAGTCAGGGCACATCTGGAGCAACCAGGGAAGCCCAAGAACAAACAAGGTGACCTTCGCTAGGACCCACAGGCCAACGGACCAGGGATCGCGAGGAGACCTCGAGCGAATTTACAAAGCACCAACCCACAGAGCACTCGGTGAGTGGAGGCCAGACATCTTTGGTGCAAATGCTGCTCGGGGTCAGGACTACACAGAGTCCAAAGCACAAGCTCAGGGATTGCCAACAAGTATGTGCTCGTGCAAATGTACGTGGTGCACAGGGGTTCGGGTTGCACGGTCCCCACGAGGGATACTGGTCTCAGAATCACTGAGAGGTCAGATCAACCTCAGGGACCTTTGAGAACCCACCTCCTGTGTTGCTGAAATCTTCGGAGTCCGCAGGAGCTCTGGAGAAGCAAGCCGGTCATATGTGCTTAGGTGCCTGCTGTTGCAGGGGAGTAACTCCTTTACTCCAAGGGAGATTCTTCAGTTGTGCAATCGTTGTGCAAGCAGTCGAAGTACTTGGTTTCTTCTTAGCAGAATCTTGTCCAGGTAAAATCTAAAGTCCTGTAGCCAGGTGTCCCACTTTATACCCACGGGAAAGGGTTGGAAAGATTCTGGGGACCCTCATAGGGGAGGGGCAGGACAGAGGGGTGGCTACACCGGATCACTGACATAATATCGACAACAAAAATATCGTAATTACAAAATATCGGCGTCATAATATCGACTACAATAATATCGACTACCAATACTTATTTATAAAAAAAAAAAATATCGAGTACACAATATCGTATATAAAAAACATCGTACACCACAATATCGAAATACAAAATATCGTTAAATCAAATATCGTTTAAATGTAATTAACATACAAAATAACAAAAATATCAAATACCAAAATATAGACATCAATATTATCGACTTTTTGAAAATATCAACTATAGAAAAACTGCTCAATTAAATATATCTTTAGCACCAAATATAAATTCACATTATAAAACAATATAAAACACTTAAACAACATAAAAAAATAATTTGCAAACACATCAATATATAAAAATAAATTTTTTCTCTAAACAAACAATTACAGTAATAAAATAAAATCTATAAAATATATAATGCTTGCATCATTTCACATTCAAAACAATGTTTAAAATATTTTAAAAAAGCAAAACGAAAAAATAATTACTTTCTATTAACAGTTTCTTAATTAGCGTTTCCCTTATATGGAAACAAACAGCCAAAACAATAAAAACAATTAACTTCAACGAATCAAATACTCACATTTTAAAATACACCAATAACATAAAGCAACCAATTAAATAAACACTATATAAACATCAAATGTTTACATCTCTTTTACACTTCTAACCTACAATAAAGAAGAAGGTGAAACTCTGCCCAACTGTTTCCTAAAAGAAAACTTTCATTACTGAAGAAATCTTTAAAACTGCACTAAGTAAGTAAAACTGTATTTAAAATATAACAATACTACTACCCTTCAACAATAATTATTTCTGAGACCTAATTTACTATTCTTTCATTCCTTACATTTATATCAGCTCTACAGATATCTTACAAAGCCAGAAAAATATTTTCAAAATTCTCACCAATAAAAGAACAATAAATGTAAGTATATTATATTTTTGCCATAGCTACCTAAAATTATTTTTCAAACGTTATTCACTAATATATATTTTCTTTTTATCTATCTCCTCTGCAGCCAACAGCAAAAGCATCCAAAATAATTCTACAACCACTAACCAACTAAATACAATTAAAAAGTAAGTATATAATTTTCAATTATTAAACACCCTTAAATACCCACCCAAATAACCCTTTTCCCCTAAAATCCCTATCATCTACAAACAATATAATCAAATTATTAAAATGTTTGTTTTCTCTTCCCAACAGAAATTACATCAAAAAATAGAAAATAAAGCTTGAAATCATTTCCTGGACAATTTTATTTACATCAAACTAAACATTGTAAGTATATTCACTGAAATGTAACTGTATTTAATAAATATGTGGTATTTATTATATTAAAAATTTTGTTTTTTAAATTTTCCCTAGCATAAAACAAAACAACATGACTGAAGGTGCAGAATTTGTAATGTCACAAAAAAATAAAATGTTATTATGTTATATGGGGTATGTCTATACACAGGAGAAACAAACTGGCCTTAAAGTGTTTTGGAAGTGTAGCAAATACTACTCTAACAAATGCTATGGAAGAGCTACTACTCATGAAACTACTGTTCTTTCTGTAAAAGAACATAATCACCCCCAAACATAACAGAGATTGAGGTTAGAGATGCTCTTGAAAGTATAAAAGAAGCAAGCACTAGTACTGATAAACCAACTACCCAAATACTAAAAGAGCAACTATTAAAAGTACCTCAACATGCATCAGGACAATTACCGTCCATAGCTTCTTTAAAAAGAACTATTGCCAGACAAAAAAAGCAACTACAAGTACCATACCTGCCCCTAAAACGTTTGCAGAAGTAGTTATTCCACCAGAATTAAGCATTACTCACACTAAAGAACCATTTATATTTTTTGATAACAAATGCCCAGATAAAAGAATAATTATGTTTGCTACTGCAAACAATTTAGTTAAATTACAGCAATGTGACACCTGGATGATGGATGGAACTTTCAAAGTCTGTCCAAAACCATTTTACCAGCTGTACACAGTGCATGGATTGTACCAACATTCAAATATTCCATTCATCTATGCCCTATTACCAAATAAACAGCAAACTACCTACATAGATATACTCACTAAAATAAAAGAAGAAAGCAATAATTATTTTCCTTCAAAAATAATTATTGATTTTGAAATAGCCATGATAAATGCTATACTGAAAAACTATCCACACACAGCAATCCAGGGTTGCTATTATCATTTTAACCAGAGTCTCTGGAGACATCTACAAAAATCAACCCTAAGGGGCCGATTCCGATCTCGGCCGGTAGGGCACCGAATCGGATTCGGCTTTACCGGATCCGATTCGGAGGCCTCTTTTCCGACCGATTCGTGCATGCGTCCGGGCGAGGAAGTACGATGCGAGCGTACGCGAAATCGCCGACCGACTCGTTCGCGGGTCCGAACCGCTCCGACCGACTCGCACGGACACGACTCGCACCGCGCAATGGAGACGTTCCCCGGCCGGGCCAGTACGATGCGCGCCGCGAGCAGTCCGACCGACTCGCGCTGTCCGGCTCGAAAGAGCAGTCGGAGCCGGACTTCGGGGGTCCGTGTCGGACCCCCTGCACGCGTAGCCGCGCGAGTCGCACACAGGGGGACCCATGGGTCCCCCCTACACTGTGCATGTATGGCGCGACCCGCATCGACGCGTACCCGCTGTAGGGGGCGCCCTTGTTCGCCTCGCACCCATTGAGTCAATGGGAGCCCGCGTACGCGTTGTACGACCGGCTCCCATTGACTTCAATGGGAGTCCGACCGAATCGAGTCCGATAGCATACGTACGCATCGTACTCGTTCGGTCGGGCTGCTAGAGGCCGATTCGGTCGGAAATCTCTCCGGGTCCTGCTCGGTCGGAGAGATTTCCTGCCCGAATCGGAATCGGCCCCTAAGTGTACAATATGCTACAGACAGTACTTTCGCCTACCAAATTAAAAAGCTAATAGCACTAGCATATGTACCTGTAACTGATGTAGCAGAGCACTACAATATTCTAATAGAGAGCCCCTATTACAAAAGGAACGAAGACAAAATAAGCCCACTACTAGACTACTTTGAGGATACCTGGGTGGAAAGACTGCATAGATCAGGGCATAGAAGGCAACCTAAGTTCCACATTCCTTGGTGGAACTTGTACCTAAGTACCTTAAACAAAGAAGCCAAAACAAATAATAGTGTTGAAGGATGGCATAATGCCTTCCAAGCAACAACAAGCAGAGGTAAACCTACCCTACAAAAACTACTACAATCTATACAAAAAGAACAAAGCTATCAAGAATTACGGATGGAACAATCTGTAACTCAAATATGTCCCAAATTAACTAAACAAACTAAAAAAATGTTTGAGCTACTGCAAAGTCAGGTTACCCTATACCCATCAACAAGAGGCCTAGATTACCTATCCCTAATAGCCAAAAGCATATTATAAACTACAGTTCCACAGCTATTATACATTTTTTCGTTCACAAAACAAACACTTTACACACATATATTAATATTATATTTTCACAATTATTACTTATTTGTGATATATATTCTTTAACTAAAAATATACTATATATCACAATTAATTTTAACATTTCCCACCCAATTAATTAAAAAAAATAGACTTACGGTTTATGTAGCTGTAGAAGATGTATTCCAACAAGTAATAATCCTTACATCTGTCTGTTAATCCATGTTAAAGTTTAAAAAAGCCCCCAAAAAATGCAAAAATCTAACAGGTCCTATATAAATTCATCCTTGCGAAATCCAAATAACGGAAACCCTCAAAAACCCGAAAAAGATATAAAAATATAAAAATCGCTCCAGGAAATTCCGAAAAATAAAAGAAACTGTGATAATAATATTAGTTTAACAAACTAATACACAGTTCTTTTTTTTTTTAAACGCGTCTGTCTCTCCAACGTAAAGTCGATTAAAAGTAACATGCAAAAAAGATTGAAAGCATACCCACCCACACAAATACACCAAAATACATTCATTAAATACAATAACATTAATTTATATCAACAAAACAACACATATTTAGTCATATTATCGTCTGTCTACACAACGCCTCAAACACTAACTCACGACATCTCACTAAAATATAACTAACAAGTACAGCACACCAAAAACGCAACGACCTAACTATAAATACAATATATATATCCTAACTAGACTAAAACATAAGTATTAAGTTATAAAAAGAATTAAAATTTCCCTTACCTTGCTCGACGCGACGCAGCTTCCAACCGCGAGCTTCTCCGGTCCTCAATGACCCAAAATAACAGTACGCGGTTACAAAATAGTCCCTGTGAACTAAAAATGGCTGCTTAAATAAATGTTTAAAAAAGGAATAATGTTAAAAAAATGCATTATATCAAAGTATAAATGTCAGATATATTTTTCTTATGTTGTACAATTTTTTCTCTATATTTAAAAATTATTATATATTTTATTATACTTTGTAAAGTTATAATAATAATTAATATAAAAATATATTTATTATTATTATAATTATATATGTATTTTTTATAATTATATTAATTATAAAAAAACATATTAATTATATAGAAATGTTAAATAAAACTTACCTGTTTAAAAAAAATTATTTCATGCAATGCAACAATGTAATAATTAATATTATTAATATTTTATATACTAGTAATATTAATTAAAAATGTATTAACATGTAATAAAGTGCTAATTATTTGAAAATGATAAACAATATTCACTACAGCATTATAATGTTACAATATTAAATAATAATTAACCATACAATGCTTTATTTTGTGTATATATATGCCAAAAATGGTTATATTATTTGTATAAATATATTACAATGTTTACAACTCTTGTAAAATAATAACAAAATATTGTTTGTATATCAAAATAAGAATACTTTTGTTATAAAATACAATTATATCATAAAATGTTTTTTTCCTTAAAAAATTCAATTAACTAATAAATGTATGTAAAATAATTTATGTTCCTTAAATAAAAATAGACATATTTTGTGTATTTTTATTAATTTCTATTCCATACTATAAATAAAATAATTTTTTTTCTCTTTCTACCTACTTATACAAAAATAAAAGTTGTTTGAAAATAAAAAATGTCTAATTTTTTATATGTATATCTTATTATTGAATATTTTACTTAAATATATTAATTTGATAAATGTACCATTTTAATTTACTATAAATAATCAGATTGTTTTTTTACTAGTAAATTATAAACTATACATCAATTACACAATAAAAATTCATTATCACTGCACATAATAAAACACATTTATATTTCTTCACATATAAAAACACATACTGTAATTTTCCTACAACTCTTTATATAAAATTAATAAATACACAGCAAAAAACATATATGTAATCTAAAAATTTTAGATAAATTATAAATAATTTTAAATATATATTTGTACATAAACATATATCACTCACTATTCCCAATACAATTAAACAATATTCATTGAAGGTGGTAAACATAAACAATATATCATTTACTCTTCCCAATACACTTAGAATTAAGTAACAAAAAATGCTAAACATTAACCATATATAATTTACTATTCCCACTACAGTATGCATTAAATAATAAAAACTGCTGTACATTAAACAAATTTAAATTACTATTCCCACTCCAGTCAATATTAAGTCAGGGAAGGTGCTGGACACTAAACATATAACAATTACTATTCTCACTCCAGTGAATATTAAATCAGGGAAGGTGCTGGACATTAAACATATATAAATTACTATTCCCACTCCAGTCATTATTAAGTCAGGGAAGGTGCTGGACATTAAACATATATAAATTACTATTCCCACTCCAGTCAGTATTAAGTCTGGGAAGGTGCTGCACATTAAACACATAAAAATTACTATTCCCACTCCAGTCAGTATTAAGTCAGGGAAGATGCTGGACACTAAACATATAAAATTACTATTCCCACTCCAGTCAAAATTAAGTCAGAGAAGGTGCTGGACATTAAACATATATAAATTACTATTCCCACTCCAGTCAGTATTAAGTCAGGGAAGTTGCTGGACATTAAACATATATAAATTACTATTCCCACTCCAGTCAGTATTAAGTCTGGGAAGGTGCTGGACATTAAACACATAAAAATTACTATTCCCACTCCAGTCAGTATTAAGTCATGGAAGATGCTGGACACTAAACATATGAAATTACTATTCCCACTCCAGTCAAAATTAAGTCAGGGAAGATGCTGGACATTAAACATATATAAATTACTATTCCCACTCCAGTCAGTATTAGGTCTGAGAAGGTGCTGGACATTAAACACATAATAATTACTATTCCCACTCCAGTCAGTATTAAGTCAGGGGAGATGCTGGACACTAAACATATAAAATTACTATTCCCACTCCAGTCAAAATTAAGTCAGGGAAGGTGCTGGACATTAAACATATATAAATTACTATTCCCACTCCAGTCAGTATTAAGTCAGGGAAGGTGCTGGACATTAAACATATGTAAATCACTATTCCCACTCCAGTCAGTATTAAGTCTGGGAAGGTGCTGGACATTAAACATATATAAATAACTATTCCCACTGCAGTCAGTATTAAGGGGTCGATTACGATGGCGGTCGGAAAAACATACCGACCGCCATGGTAGCGGCAAAAAACCGCCCACATGGCCACCGGGAAAAACGCCGGATACATTACGATGAACCGGCACAATAATCCGTCCGCGGAGGCGGGAGACAACGAAAAACCGCCCGCACTCGCCGGACTAGCTGAAACTCCGACCGCAACGGCCGGATACTCAGCGTAAAAGCCAAGAACCGCCGCCATGCACACGGAGTAACCGCCCGTGACATTATGACATCCCTGCTACCACCATGGTACCTACCTATGAATCCGACCGCATCGTGCACGAACAGTGATGAATCCGATAGGCGGCGGAAGGGCTGCAGCATAGCCACCGCTGCCGAGGAACCGCTGCGGAGGAACCGCAAAAAAAATGGGGGACGTAGAAAAAATACGAAAAAAAAACCAAACAATGCACACACTGAAGTAGACCTGTCCCAATACAAACCAAAAGTGCCCAATGACAACAGCCCCTGAAATTTCAAAATAACCAATCACAGGACAACACACACAACACACCTGACAGCAACATACCAGCTTGCCACACCCCCCATAGCCGAGCATAAAACCAGCCCCTCCCTGACCACAATCCTTTGCTACACTCCACAACTGAAGGTCCCAACCCCAGAGAACAAAGGAGAGGCAAACCTGCACACAGCACCACCACAACACACACACCACCTACACCACCCACAACACCCACACAACTGCACCACAGAACATCTGCACAGCACACACCATGGCACCACACAAAATGCCAAAATTCACTGATGCAGAGCTTGCAGTCATGGTAGATGAGATAATAAGAGTTGAACCACAACTCTATGGCAACATGGTCCAACACAACCCATTAGCCACAAGAACCCAAATATGGGTGAGGATAGTCAATAAGGTCAATGCAGTAGGGACCACCCCCGCAACAAGCAGGAAATACAGAAGCGGTGGCATGACCTGAAGACCGTGGTGAAGAGGAAGAGGGCCAAGAACCATCAGCTGGCTGACGGGACTGGTGGAGGCACTCCCATCCCACCCAAACCATACAGTCCGTGGGAGGAGAAGGTCCTTGGAATCCTACATCCAGAGAGTCTTGAAGGAATCCGCGGGGACTGGAAGCTGGTAAGTACAAACCAATGTATATCATCACATTGCCATGTACTGTCTTGCACAAATTCAAACCTACAACCCCTAGGCCAAAGGACATTCGTCTGACCCACAATACCCAAAACAGGTCACACAGATGTAACCACCACTCAACCTGAAAAAGCACAAACCTAAACAAAACCAACTGGGATGCATGTGTACAGACAAAAAGCACTACAACACACACCAGGCCTCCCTCTCACACTCCTCAGCAGGATGGAGCACCCCACCCAGAAGCATGTGTCAGCCATTGAACGCTCCCCACCACCAAACAGGTAGGTAGCCATCTTCACAGGGATGGGGAATGTGTATCTGGAGGCAGCACTACAACTCCCAACAGGCCCCCTCTCACACCCCTCAGCAGGATGGAGCACCCCACCCAGAAGCATGTGTCAGCCATTGAACGCTCCCCACCACCAAACAGGTAGGTAGCCATCTTCACAGGGATGGGGAATGTGTATCTGGAGGCAGCACTACAACTCCCAACAGGCCCCCTCTCCCACCCCTCAGCAGGATGGAGCACCCCACCCAGAAGCATGTGTCAGCCATTGAACGCTCCCCCACCACCTAACAGGTAGGTAGCCATCTTCACAGGGTTGGGGAATGTGTATCTGGAGGCAGCACTACAACTCCCAACAGGCCCCCTCTCCCACCCCTCAGCAGGATGGAGCACCCCACCCAGAAGCATGTGTCAGCCATTGAACGCTCCCCCACCACCAAACAGGTAGGTAGCCATCTTCACAGGGATGGGGAATGTGTATCTGGAGGCAGCACTACAACTCCCAACAGGCCCCCTCTCCCACTCCTCAGCAGGATGGAGCACCCCACCCAGAAGCATGTGTCAGCCATTGAACGCTCCCCCACCACCAAACAGGTAGGTAGCCATCTTCACAGGGATGGGGAATATGTATCTGGAGGCAGCACTACAACTCCCAACAGGCCCCCTCTCCCACCCCTCAGCAGGATGGAGCACCCCACCCAGAAGCATGTGTCAGCCATTGAACGCTCCCCCACCACCAAACAGGTAGGTAGCCATCTTCACAGGGATGGAGAATGTGTATCTGGAGGCAGCACTACAACTCCCAACAGGCCCCCTTCTCCCACCCCTCAGC
This sequence comes from Calotriton arnoldi, assembly GCA_963921515.1. NCBI lineage: Eukaryota > Metazoa > Chordata > Amphibia > Caudata > Salamandridae > Calotriton > Calotriton arnoldi. The sequence continues at coordinate 309,118 of CAWUFW010015079.1, forward strand.
AGGATGGAGCACCCCACCCAGAAGCATGTGTCAGCCATTGTACGCTCCCCCACCACCAAACAGGTAGTTAGCCATCTTCACAGGGATGGGGAATGTGTATCTGGAGGCAGCACTACAACTCCCAACAGGCCCCCCTCTCCCACCCCTCAGCAGGATAGAGCACCCCACCCAGAAGCATGTGTCAGCCATTGAACGCTCCCCCACCACCTAACAGGTAGGTAGCCATCTTCACAGGGTTGGGGAATGTGTATCTGGAGGCAGCACTACAACTCCCAACAGGCCCTCCTCTAACACCCCTCAGCAGGTTGGGGCACCCCACCCAGAAGCATGTGTCTGTAAGTAAAAACCAAAGTGACACTGCACAGGTAATCAGACAGTGCATGCACACCACCATCACTCAACAAAAGCATTGAGAGACATGACAACATGAGGCTCTACTTCACCCAAAAATAGAAAAGAAAAGCACAGCCATTGACAGGATGCAGACAGCTCAGCGTACGTAACTGTGACAGAAACAGAACTGTGACTCTCAACAAATATGTCCAAGCAAACAGGCCTCTGACATGCATCACCCAGACTTCCCTCTGTAGCGTACATGGGTGCTGATCATGAAGGACCATGGGAAAACCAAACTAGCATGGTCTGCTGTATAAAGAAATACAAGCACAGGACATGTCAACGGTATGCATGTGATGACAATGGCTAGTCCATGCACACAGGTAATGTCTGCCAGGCAGAGTGATCAGCAAAGATGCTGAACATCAACTTGTAGTCATGCCAGTTGTCAGATGACAACCTCACATTGAAATCACCAATACTAGACGTGTGGCATGCTAACCAATCACAGGTCACACCATTGTGAAATGATGAATGTAACTCCACTTCATGGCATGAGGCACATCACTGTGCAGACATACAATGTGTGAAAAAGGCAACTGTGTGTAGCATAACATGTAAATAAGAGACATCAAACACAGCAACCCTGAGGTGTGTAAGGCAATTACCATCTACTTCCTGTCCCACAGGTGACCAACAACTGACTGCAGAGGACGACAACCTCAACCAGCACAGCCAGTCACCAGCTCCCGAACATCTCCCCTCGGATGCAGACTCCCTGGATAATGATGAGGAGGAGGACCAACCCGGACCATCTGGTGTGGCAGGGCGTAATGTGTCCCAGGACCCCACAGCCCCACCACCCTCAGCAACAACATCAACGCAGAGCCCTGCTGCAACGACCTGTGCCACCACCACCACCTCCACCACCACTACCACTGCTGCCTGCAACACTCGCCCTGCTCCACAGGCCAACCAGACCACAACAACTGCGGAGGTACGGGAGAGTAGGCCGGTGCCCACAGGAGGGAGGCAACAGGGCCGTGACAGCAGGCCAGGTGTGAGGACAAGGCTGACCCAAAGGGAAGAAGACCCTGCCACTGAATCACTGGCACACATTCACAGAGTTGTGGGGGCCTATGAACACGCCCAGGGACAGTTGAGGCAGGCTCAGCAGGATGCCCGTGAGCAACAACAGATGCTGCGCTCAATTGACAACCGCATGGGCCAACTCGTGGCCTGCATGGGCCAAATCAGGGACCTCCTGGGCCAGCTAGTGGGGGTCCTCAGGGACAGGCATGCGGCACCGCCAACACCTACAGCTCCCTCCGTTGTGACGCAGGATGACAGACCCCCACCCTCCCCTGCGTCCAGCGAGCATGGGGACTCATCAGACACCACTGGCCATGCACCTGTGTCCCCCCTGCCAAAAGAGCAAGGGGCCGCCCGAAAAAATCATTGGGAGCATCCCGTGGCAAAGCACCTGGCAAAAGCCAGTCAAGTAGCCAGCCATGATGGCACCCCTCTTCACCCTGCTGTGTACCCTGCAGACTGTCCCCACACACAATGCCGTGGGAATGGCAAATGACTGTTGGACTGTGTTACCATACTGATCTAGTGTATACTCTATTGTCTCATCTACCATCACTGACAAATCTGTTATTCACCATTCACAAATCTGTCAATATCCACATCTACATCACATGTATCCACTGTAAATAAACACTAATAACGCACCAATGTAGTTGTCACTGTTCCATGTTCATCACAGTATGTTAACTCACACCCATGATTACAATGTCACAGGAGCAGGGATACTCCGCAGGCAAGTAGAGGCTGAAGGGACCTAGGAAAACACAACAGAACATCAGTTGCTACTCAGGTGGTGGACTAACAACCATCACACAACACAGCACATCAAGGTACGACAATCTGCACATGTCACAAGGAGCAACTGTACCAACATAGACATCAAGTAGCTGTGTCAAAAGATCCCTTGCCATACACATCTGCAGCCAGCACTGACTCTGCAACATGCTGTAGTCACAAAACTCACATACACATATTCACCAAGCACAACATCATCAGACAACAGCCAGTATTGACATTGCCACTGACCATCAAGTGAAGTAGTTGTTGATGAGCTGCTGACGCTGTCCAACACCTTCCTCCTCTCCACTATCCTCGTCACTTGACGTTTGGGTGTTTGCAGGTGGGGGCTGTGGCTGGTCATCATCATCCTGGATTAAGGGGATCCCCTTCCGCACGGCCAGGTTGTGTAGCATGCAGCATGCTACCACTATCTGACACACCTTGACGGGTGAGTACTGCAGAGCCCCTCCGGTCTTGTCGAGGCATCGAAAACGCGATTTCAGGAGTCCAAATGTTCGCTCAATGACCCGACGTGTCCTCCCATGGGCATTGTTGTAGCGCACTTCAGCTGGTGTCCTGGGATTGCGAAGTGGACTCAGCAACCAAGGTCCGTTGGGATATGCAGAGTCACCTAAGTGTGAAAGACACATACAGATTGAGTGTCTGACATGTGTCCGAGGACAGCATGGCACACAAACAGCACACGACTCGACCCTTTGTACTCACCCACAATCCATGCCCGCTCCGGCGCCAGATTGGCCATCAGCTGTGGTAAAATGCTGTTGCGCATTATGTGTGAATCGTGGGCTGATCCTGGAAACTTTGCACAGACGTGTGAGATGACCATATCTGCCTGGCACACCACCTGCACATTGATGGAATGATAATGTTTCCTATTTCGGTAAATATGCTCCCGTGCTTGGGGTGGAATCAGGGAAACATGTGTGCCATCTATTGCACCAACTACATTAGGAACGTGTCCAAGTGCATAAAATTCGCCCTTCACATCCGCCAACTCATGCCGCCTGGGGAAATGTATGAATTGGTCTCTGTGTTGCATCATAGCCAACAGGACATCACGTAGCACCATGCTGAATGTTGGTTGGGACATCCCCCTGCAATGCCCACAGTTTGCTGGAAGGATCCCGTAGCCACGAAATGTAGGAATGCCATCACCTTTGCCATTGCCGTGAGTGCTGTTGGGTATGTCCTGCGTGGAAGCAGGTGTGGCTCCAATAGTGCACAAAGTTCCAGGAGTTTTGTCCGATCCAGACGGAATCGCCTTATGATGTCGGTATCCTCCATGTTAGCCAGCAGGGTGAAGGTACGAAACACATTAGGTCGCCTCCTAGGTGAGATGAAAGGGGACACGTCATAGCAACATAAATTAGGATGTGCACAAATTCATAAAGTCTGTCCTGTCACGGCGCTAACATTGACTGTCATCCCTGAAAGCACACAGTGCAATTCAGTGTTGTCCCAACATGAGACAGATTAATTGTACAACTGTCATGGATGTGCACAGTCAGTAGACACAATACGAACACTGTCTATGTGAATGCCAAGAGTCACATATCGAGCTGAGGTGGACTCAGCCTTGGGTGTACATGACACAGGACATGTGTGAAGCAGAGACACTGCTGGCTTCCACGTTGCTGCTGTACCTGCCACACCTCCTTGGCCAATAATTGCAGGGGACACATCAACAACACAATGTGGATAGATCATTGGGATTGTCTTTGTACTCAGTGCCACTTCGAACACACTCAAATTCAATGACATTCACATCCCAAACCCATACATGTGCCAATGTCATCAGTACACAGGCCATATCTGCTGCTGACTTGAATACAAAGTCGGACAGTGACAGATGATGTCACGCCTGTGCAGAGTATGTGTACCACTGTAACAGGCCACCATTACCCCACTGCCCAATACTCTCTACAAGCACACAGATAGCCAATGTGGCACACATTAACAATAGATGAGGGACGTGATCAGCAGGGCCTGTATGCACCCTTAATCTGCCCCCATTTTGGACATTTACATGCAGCATCAAGGAGGGACTGCCCAAGGACACATGTGCACCACAACACATACCATGGTGATACACATCCAGCTGTTTCAAGACACAACAGTGCCACAACACATACATACAACACTACATGGACAATGCCAAGCCAGTATGCCAACAAGTCCACGCATGAACATACTGTATGCATGACATATGGACTACTGGCTCAGACACCTGACACCAGTGGATGTAATTTTACACCACATGTCCCAAAGGACATGCATCCTGACCCTCATTCCACACAGGCTGTCAGGCCCAACACAGCATACAATCAATATCCCACATCTAACAAACATGCTGGCTGTGCATGAGTAGTGGGACACTGGTACCTCACATTGACCAAATGTCGGAGTTGGATGAGTGTCACAGGCACAACAGTCAAGGTACATCTCACCTGTCTTGGGTGCCCACTCCATCCTGATACACCAGCAGATGTGATCCACCCACACAGTGCTGGAATAGATGGTGAGCAAGGATGGCTAGCACCCCATAGCATGCACATACACTAGTGTTGGTGGCAACACACTGCACACGTGTGCCACTTGTGCTGACCATCCAACATTGCAGACAATTCCCGCTAATCAGTGCACACACATTGCACAGGCAAAACTGGACACCCATAGCCTGTGGACAAATGTCGCATACTATATTCCATACAGTTAGCACAATCCACAACCGTGCATGCAGTCCATCTGCCAACGCAACATTCCTGATGTGAACAATGGACATGCACTGGTGGCAGGTGAGTAGCACCGGAACACAGCACAACACTCACAAACATAGTGTAGCTAAGCACCATTGTTGAAATGTACATGTCACTGATTCACATACAACAGTCCAAACAACATGAGCACAGACCTGACACTACCACATAGGTCCCTGTGGTTACAGGTGGCAGACATGTAGCAAAGACATCTGCTCTGGCCGTCTACCCAAGTGACAAACAATAATAATGCAACGGATGCCAGGTGTGGTGCTGAAGTACTCGTCATCCTTTAGCAGGTCGAGCCCCCCTGTACATGTGGACATACACTGCAGGAGTTGTCAGTGTGTACAAAGACATAACATGCGGCATGTAATTGGTCTTAGCAATAACACAACAGGGTGACATCTGTTTCCAATGATGACAGTCATGCTGAATAAATGAGTTCATCTGGGTTTTCAGTGTAACACATGGGCTCAGGTGTGAGATAGTGGTCAGCATGGGTGGCAGATACGACATTGTGTGTAAATATTGCTCAACATAATGGAGTACAGTGTTCCATTTGGTGTGAGACGTTACACAGTGGCTGACATTTGTGACAGGAGACCATATCAATGTTATCCAGTGCCATGTGCCACTGTACGTATCCACTGTGCGTAGTACAGTAATGACCATTGATCCACACACAACAAGAACTGTCCGTAGGTGCCTTAAACGTGCCCCATAAACACAATGACGCACAGAGTGTACGATGTGATGCTGCATATTCCCCATAGCGGACGCACATACTGTCCGTGAATTGGGTGGCGGAGCATGCCAACCACCATTTGTACCTGTGTCGATGCCCACCACTGACGCAAGTGTGTCATGTGCTGCACATGACACATTGGTGTTAGTGATGGCCCTCTACATAGCTGCAGATGGCGTTTGTCATGCTCCACCAGCCACATCCCGGTCACCCATGTCACTCTATGGCAATCAAACAGCGGTAGCGCCGGCCAGGACCCCGCGGTGTGTCACCGCCATGAACCATGCCCTTGCAGCCAATGGGGACCGCTATCGCGGTGGCATGATGCAGATTCAAAAATCGCGGTAGGCGTGCTCCGCCCCCAGCGGATGCGGAGATAGGATGCATTTGTAAGATGCACCACCGCGGTAGCGCCGGCCAGGACCCCGCGGTGTGTCACCGCCATGAACCATGCCCTTGCAGCCAATGGGGACCGCTATCGCAATGGCATGATGCAGATTCAAAAATCGCGGTAGGCGTGCTCCGCCCCCAGCGGATGCGGAGATAGGATGCATATGTAAGATGCACCACCGCGGTAGTGCCGGCCAGGACCCCGCGGTGTGTCACCGCCATGAACCATGCCCTTGCAGCCAATGGGGACCGCTATCGCGGTGGCATGATGCAGATTCAAAAATCGTGGTAGGCGTGCTCCGCCCCCAGCGGATAATAGGATGCATATGTAATATGCACCACCGCGGTAGCGACGGCCAGGACCCCGCGGTGTGTCACCGCCATGAACCATGCCCTTGCAGCCAATGGGGACCACTATCGCGGTGGCATGATGCAGATTCAAAAATCACGGTAGGCGTGCTCCGCCCCCAGCGGATGCGGAGATAGGATGCATTTGTAAGATGCACCACCGCGGTAGCGCCGGCCAGGACCCCGCGGTGTGTCACCGCCATGAACCATGCCCTTGCAGCCAATGGGGACCGCTATCGCGGTGGCATGATGCAGATTCAAAAATCGCGGTAGGCGTGCTCGGCCCCCAGCGGATGCGGAGATAGGATGCATATGTAAGATGCACCACCGCGGTAGCGCCGGCCAGGACCCCGCGGTGTGTCACCGCCATGAACCATGCCCTTGCAGCCAATGGGGACCGCTATCGCGGTGGCATGATGCAGATTCAAAAATCGCGGTAGGCGTGCTCCGCCCCCAGCGGATGCGGAGATAGGATGCATATGTAAGATGCACCACCGCGGTAGCGCCGGCCAGGACCCCGCGGTGTGTCACCGCCATGAACCATGCCCTTGCAGCCAATGGGGACCGCTATCGCGGTGGCATGATGCAGATTCAAAAATCGCGGTAGGCGTGCTCCGCCCCCAGCGGATGCGGAGATAGGATGCATTTGTAAGATGCACCACCGCGGTAGCGCCGGCCAGGACCCCGCGGTGTGTCACCGCCATGAACCATGCCCTTGCAGCCAATGGGGACCGCTATCGCGGTGGCATGATGCAGATTCAAAAATCGCAGTAGGCGTGCTCCGCCCCGCGGAGGCGGTCATTGGATGCTTTTGAAGAAGGCTGACCTGGAACACCAATGGCAGAGGACTATGACCACTGAAACGAGTCCAGGGCCCTATATATGTGTGGAAGGGAGCACCACATTTCCACTGCTCACAGAGCCTGCTGCCTGGGACCCCTCACCTGCTGCTGCCTCCAGGGACTGCTGCCTGGGACCCCTCACCTGCTGCTGCCTCCAGGGACTGCTGCCTGATACCCTCACCTGTTGCTGCCTCCAGGGACTGCTGCCTGGGACCCCTCACCTGCTGCTGCCTCCAGGGACTGCTGCCTGAGACCCCTCACCTGCTGCTGCCTCCAGGGACTGCTGCCTGGGACCCCTCACCTGCTGCTGCCTCCAGGGACTGCTGCCTGAGACCCCTCACCTGCTGCTGCCTCCAGGGACTGCTGCCTGGGACCCCTCACCTGCTGCTGCCTCCAGGGATTGCTGCCTGAGACCCCTCACCTGCTGCTGCCTCCAGGGACTGCTGCCTGGGACCCCTCACCTGCTGCTGCCTCTAGGGACTGCTGCCTGAGACCCCTCACCTGCTGCTGCCTCCAGGGACTGCTGCCTGGGACCCCTCACCGCCCACTGCCACCGCTGACGTCTCATGTCCACAGTGATGGCTAGGACGGAGAAGATCCGTGCCAGTCCATTTACAAGCGAGGAGCTGGATGTCCTGGTGGACGAGGTGCTGACACAGTACCCACGGCTATATGGTGGCCCAAATGTGGTGGTAAGTCTCCAACAGTGGGGGTGTGAGTGCAAGGGGGCACACATGTAGTCGATCAGATGGTGTATGTGCCTGAGAGTGTGGGGTTGTGTAATGCACTGGCTGACATGCTGTTTCCTAGTTGTTAAGGGGGTGTATGCAACCCACACATTAAATGCATGGACATGAAGGGTGGATGGACATGTGTTGTGTACACATCCATATGGTGTGACAGCTATCTGGTGATGCATGTTTCGGGACAGTTATTGTTCATGTGACTGTTTGTGTGGGTCCTCGTTGTCCATCTCTGTGTGATTCTACCTGGCATGGACTGTCCACGCCCAATGTGACAAGGACACATCACTGACTGTACAGAGTGTGATACGTGTGTGGTTGGCATGAGTGTACATCAATGACCCATATCTGCCGTGTGGAGATGAGTCTGTGTCATGCCACTGTTCAGAGAGAGAGGTTTTACCATGAGAGTGTGTCACTGATGTTTTCCCCCTCTTGTCTCCCACACCTGCAGCTCAAGGTACACCAGCGTAAGGCCGTGTGGAGGTCCATTGCAACCAAGGTGCGGGCTCTGGGAGTGTCAAACCGCCGGCGCACCCACTGCCACAAGAGGTGGGACGACATATCACGACTGGCAAAGAACGTTGCCGAGATGACACTGGGGATACTCCCTCGCAGTGGCAGGTTGTCACGACGCAGCTTGACACCACTGATGTGCCGCATCTTGGCTGTGACACAGCCTGAGCTGGACGCACGTTTGAAGGAGCATCAACAGCAAGCTAGGGGTGAGTATTCTGTGAAGGTTGATTTTGTCTGTGAGTGGCTGCATGTGTACCAAGCCTGTACCTGCGCTGGTGTACGTGATGTGGTTACTGTGATGCAGTGGGTTGTAAGTGGCCCCTGTGCTGGGTGTGGCAGTCACGGATTTTACATACATGCACTTACTGATGTTTTTCCAATCCTGGGAATTTCAATGGCATTGTGGGTGGTGTGCTGCAGGCCTGGTCCATTGGTGTTAGTGTTTGTACGCCCCAACATGCATGATGTTGTGCTGTCTGCCCATCACATGGCTCAGCTATGCCGTGTTTAGATGTTTGTACGCACTGTTTGAGGTAGTGAAGTGTGTCTGCATGGTGAGAATGCACGGGGTGGCCTGCAACATGTAGACTTTGTCATCCTCAGTGTTGCTTTGCTTGAATATGTTTGTCCTGTTGCTGTCACTTTGCTGACCCTACATGTCTCTCTGTTATGCAGCATCTCCCGTGGGCACGGAGGGACAGGGGACGGACACCAGTGGTGGTGAAACAAGCACAACAGCTGCACAGGATCCCAGTGACACAGATGTGACCAGCGCCTCGGAGGGGGATAGGAGTATGCTGGAGGAATCACAGCCCGAGACGCAAAGTTCAACATCATCTGATGACGGCGGTGGTGCAGACATCTTGGAGGACACAGGGAACGGAGAGTCTGCTACATCTTCCAGCACACAGCGTGCAGTGCCCACCCTCCCAGCCACTTCCTCTGTTGCTGCCCGTGTTCGCACCACAAAGAGGGGAAGAGTGTCCTTCATTCCAGGCACCGCTGCCCCTGCCCCTGTGCCCCCTGCTGCCATCAGTGCAGAGTGTGTGGACCTTATGCGCCAGCTGTGTGTGGGGCAGACAGGGCTCCTCAATGCATTGTCAGACCACGACCGCAAATTGGCACAGGTGTTAGCTTTCATGGAGGGCATCCATTCAGACGTGGGTGGGCTGCACCGCACTGTCCAGACAATGTCCTCCACAATGGCGGCTGCACTTCAACTGGCTCAATCTCGTAGTCCAATTCCAGTCCCTTTGTCCACCCCCATGCCAGTGGCGACGTCTGACGACGGTGACCATGCTTCACACACCTCAACGTCACGATACTGCACACGTAGCACACAGCAGCAGCAGCCCAAGCGGTCAAGGTCACAGACACCTTCCCCTACGAAGAAAAAAACAACCCCAGAGCGCAAAGGGAAGAGCCCGTCAGGCGTTGCAAAGGCACATGATTCAAGGAGGAAGTACTCAGGGTCACAAGCCTCAGAGCAATCCCCGGCCACAGACTCTGTGGTCCCAAAAACATCTCGCAAAGGCATGCAGACACTCTCCATGCCCACTGTGAAGGTGGGGCCTGGCAAGGCTACACATAGTAAGGTATCCAAGGCTGTTTCACCAACTACCTCTACTCCCATTCCAAGTCCAGTGAAGCAGGGACAGGAGGGCACTGTAGGGGGCACACAGGGTAAAGAGGGGATGGAGGGGCAGAGGCAATGCCAGGCTAAGCGTCCTTCTGGATCCAGCACATCCCCAAAGGGAGGTCCAGCGTGTGCACCTGCGGCAGCCTTGGTGATGAGTGTGCCGTTTGTGTCCACACCACTTCCCATTGATACCAAGACAGGCAAGCCATTTAGAATCCCCAAGAAGTGGAAAGGCACCCCTCCACTGTCTCCCTCCCACACTGTGTCCCACGTCGGCCTGAGTCCACCTCCACGTGCCACTACACCACCTGGTCCAAGCAGCCCTCCAGCGTCCAAGGCCACTGATAGCTCTTCCTCAGCTGGGCGTCTCACTCCCCAGTCAAGTGGTCCAACTGTGCCCGACACACAGTCAGCTCCCAGTCAGACTGACAGCCAAGTCTGAATGTTGATCAATGTCACAGACCTGTCTCTCCCACACCAGTACCTGTGCTGCCCATCGTGACACACCAGACTGTGTTGCTGACCATGGCGGAGTTTGGTGACACACATTCCCTGTGCAGCTTCTCATTGACTCTGTCAGCACCTTGGACTGGCCACTGGCCTTGCAGTTTGCCCCCTGCCTGTGCAGCTTCTCATTGACTCCGTCAGCACCTTGGACTGGCCACTGGCCTTGCAGTTTGCCCCCTGCCTGTGCAGCTTCTCATTGTCTCCGTCAGCACCTTGGACTGGCCACTGGCCTTGCAGTTTGCCCCCTGCCTGTGCAGCTTCTCATTGTCTCTGTCAGCACCTTGGACTGGCCACTGGCCTTGCAGTTTGCCCCCTGCCTGTGCAGCTTCTCATTGTCTCTGTCAGCACCTTGGACTGGCCACTGGCCTTGCAGTTTGCCCCCTGCCTGTGCAGCTTCTCATTGTCTCCGTCAGCACCTTGGACTGGCCACTGGCCTTGCAGTTTGCCCCCTGCCTGTGCAGCTTCTCATTGTCTCTGTCAGCACCTTGGACTGGCCACTGGCCTTGCAGTTTGCCCCCTGCCTGTGCAGCTTCTCATTGTCTCTGTCAGCACCTTGGACTGGCCACTGGCCTTGCAGTTTGCCCCCTGCCTGTGCAGCTTCTCATTGACTCTGTCAGCACCTTGGACTGGCCACTGGCCTTGCAGTTTGCCCCCTGCCTGTGCAGCTTCTCATTGACTCTGTCAGCACCTTGGACTGGCCACTGGCCTTGCAGTTTGCCCCCTGCCTGTGCAGCTTCTCATTGTCTCTGTGGGCACCTTGGACTGGCCACTGGCCTTGCAGTTTGCCCCCTGCCTGTGCAGCTTCTCATTGACTCTGTCAGCACCTTGGACTGGCCACTGGCCTTGCAGTTTGCCCCCTGCCTGTGCAGCTTCTCATTGACTCTGTCAGCACCTTGGACTGGCCACTGGCTTTGCAGTTTGCCCCCTGCCTGTGCAGCTTCTCATTGACTCTGTCAGCACCTTGGACTGGCCACTGGCCTTGCAGTTTGCCCCCTGCCTGTGCAGCTTCTCATGTTCAGGCTCTGCATCTTGTGCCTTGGTCCTGTCTGATATTGTTGCCTATCAGTGCTATTTGTGAATAAAAACAGTTGCTCATGTTGTCAGTTGTGTCATTGTCCTTACTGAATAAGGCTTTTCCTGTATGTCTCACATTTACTGGGCCACATGCTCTGTGTGCCACTTCAACTGTGCCACTGGCTTGTTTGACTTATCATTTATTTTACAGGGGTGACGGGGACTTCAGTTCTTCATGACTCGGATACTTGTGGGGTCAGTGATGTTGTTTTCGGTGACATACCAGACTCATGTTCCTTCCTTGTTGCTGTTGGCTATGTTTTACTGCATCCTGGTATGTGGGCACTGCAAACACATAGAGGGGTCATATACACGGGATTGCAGGCAGGCTGACCAGGCTCAACATGTATGTGCGTTCTTGCTTTCATGTATGCCTAGCAGTGTAGATGTGTAGTCATGTTGTGATGGGCAGTCATCCTAGTCACAACGGTTACTTACATGGTGTGCATTTGGGTGGTCAAGGGTTGTACGGTGTGTTGGTTGTGGCTTTGTCGTGTGTGTTGATGTGTGTGTTAATGGCGTGTGACTCATGGCTGTGTGGGACTGTTGTGTGTTTGTGTGCACACACTGCTTGTTGTGCATTCAGTGCTGTGGGTGTATGTTGCCTTGTGCTGTCCTAGTGTACATCCCCTGATGTACTGCTGTGTTTGCTATGTGCTTTGTGGTGTTGTGCATCTGTTGTGTGTTTGATGTGTCTGTGTTGTTCTGTGATGGTGCACTTCTTGTCTGTGTTGTGGTATGTAGCCTATGCATTTTTCCTGACTGATGAGGTGGTGCACTCCTGTTGTGTGTGTGCTCCCATTGCCTTCCCTAGTTTGGCTGCACAGGTGATGTGTGTTATTTTTGTGGTTCTGTATGTGTTTCTGTTTTGAATTGTGTTTGCCATTTTTGTTTTGGTGCAGACGTTGGTACTGAAATCCCTGTGTGTGTGTGATGTTTGTGGATGCCCCCAGGGGGTTTGATTGTTTGTCTGTATCTTGTCTGGACATTATGTAGGCCCTTCTGTGTGTCTGGCATTGGGGTTGTGTGCTGCAGATATGAGGGGGTATGTTTGGGGACTCCTACTTGTGTTTGACAGTCATTGAGTGTGCCAATGTGCCCTGTGTGATACTCATGTGTACTTGCTGTTCACTGTTTGACTTGAGGTCCTTCCTTTCATCCCTGTCCCTATACATGGGTTACCTTGCTGTCTCCCTGAGTTGTTGCACTGAGGTGACTGTTGTTTGACTTCACTCACTGTGCCAGCCATGTGCTTGGATGGGGTGTGGATGTTGTTCTAGGTTCCTTGTCCTGCATGTGTCTGTTCACCTGGTTGTTGGTTGTCTCCTTGCCCTCCCATTTGTGTGCACATCATTTTTGCTTTCCTCTATGTTGTGCTCCATTGCTGGTGGCATGTAGTCTGTGTATGTGGCTGTGTGTCGGTGTGGGGTATGTCTGTGTGAGTTGGCAGGGTGTGTGTCCAGTAGTCTGTATGTTCCTTGTGTGTGTGGGTGTTAATTTTGTGCTTGTATTCTGCTTTCTTGCCATGTATGTGGTGTTGTGGTGTGTGTGTGTGTTGCCCTGGGCCTGTGCCTCTGTGCTGTGTGTTAATCTACACCCAATGCTGCTGTGTCTGTCTCCCTAGGTGTTAGTTGTGTGCTGCTGGGTGTGGATTTAGCTCGCTTGGTGTTGGACATGGGGGCGCACAGGGGGGGGGATTGGCATGTTTCTTGCTGTGTGCGGCGGAGCTGTGGGTGGTGGGTGGTGGTGGTGGCCTGTGGTCTTTCTGGCCTGTCCGTTGCTGTACATGCATTCTGCTTTGTGTGATGGATTTCCCGCATACTCACCGCTGCGGTGTCGTCAGCAACACATTACATTATGTTCGCGGTAATTTGGTGGGCTTGATGCAGGGTGTGAATTGGTGCCAGCTGAGTCATGTGTGGGTACACTGATGGATGTGTTCCTGTCCACACCAGTGTGTCTGGTGTGGCCAGGTGCCCTGTTTCAGCCCGTGGAATTTGTGTTCTGTTTTGTGTTGTATTGTGTTTTTTTACGTACCTGCGGCGGCGTCCGCGGCGGGCGATGTTGACCTGGTGATGTATCACGTACAGCACCGGGAGGACGTGTAGTGCTGGATCCATGGCATTCGGCTCCGGGTGGAGGGCTCCGGAAGTCTCGTTTCACGCTCCGCTGTCGAGATTCCGCCGTGTCTGGAAGGGCGGTTTCTCCCCTGCGGTTCGACGGGTTGTTTGGCGCATCCTAATTTGTTGAACGGACGGGACGTCATTCCGCACGGCGGTGAGTCTCCATTGGCTCCCACCGGCGCGGTGGCGGGCGCAATTTCATGGCGGTCGGCGTTGCACCGCGGAGGTCGGGAAATGGGGCATATTTGCCCTTCATAATATGGCGGCCGTGAGGACCGCTGCTGGCGGGCGGTAAAAGGCATTTTTCCGCACCGCCGGCACCGCGGTACTGACACCGACCGCCATCGTAATCGGCCCCTAAGTCTGGGAAGGTGCTGGACATTAAACACATAAAAATTACTATTCCCACTCCAGTCAGTATTAAGTCAGGGAAGATGCTGGACACTAAACATATAAAATTACTATTCCCACTACAGTAATTATTAAGTCAGGGAAACTTCAGGACACTAAATATATATATTTTACTATTTGAACAACCTCACCATTTTCCCCTAATAACCCAACATCCCAGTACTAAAAAAACTATAATTTCTATTTTTAATTAACTTTATTTCTTCAAATTAATTCCAAATTTTTAATTTTTAATTTAATAATTAATTTTAGAATAATATTTAAATAACACTCCCACCCTTATCCCCTAATAACACAACATCACACTTCTAAAAAACAAAATATATTTCCTTTTATAATTTCACTTTCTAATTTTTAAAAATTTGCTATTTAAACTTTTTTATTTAAATATATCAATTCATATAACTAATTTTAAAACACTCCCCAACCTTCTCCCCTAATAACACAGTATCCCACTCTAAAAACAAAAAATTATTTTCGAATTTTAAATTTAAATTTCATATTTTAAATTATTTCCAAAATTCGAAATTTTTATTTCATATATAAATTTCATACTAATATTTTAAAAACACTACCCACCCTTATCCCCTATTAACCCAACATCACACTCCTAAAAGAAAACATATTTTTTATATTTGTTTTCTAAATTTCGTTTTTGTAAATAATTTCTAATTTTAAATACATTTTATTAATATGTAAATTTTATCCTAGTATTTTTAAAACACTACCCACCCTTATCCCCTAATAACCCAACATCCCGCTCCTAAAACAAAACATATATTTTATATTTTTAATATAAATTTCGTTCATGAAAATAATTTCTAATTAAAAAAAATTTAAATTAATATCTAAATTTAAACTAATATTTTTAGAATACTCTCCACCCTTATCCCCTAATAACCCAACATCCCGCTCCTAAAAAAAACCATATATTTTATATTTTTAATATAAATTTTGTTTTTGAAATTAATTTCTAATTTAAAAAAATTAAATTAATATGTAAATTTACACTAATATTTTTAAAATACTCCCACCCTTATCCCCTAATAACCCAACATCCCGCTCCTAAAACATATGTTACACATTTTTTTTATACAATTTCAAACAAATATTCAAACAATTAAAATAATAAAAATTATTAACAATACAGAATATTTAAATATTAACAAAAAATGATATTTTACACTTTCTATATTTTTTGTCGATATTTTTTACAACACTAACTATTCGATATTATCTATTGATGATATTACTTGTTCGATATTTTATACTTCGATATTTTTTAAATAAAAAAACGATATTTTTGACTACGATATTCATTAATACGATATTATGAGACATTCGATATTACAACTTCGATATTACTGCAATTCGATATTTAGGATTCGATATTATGTCTATTCACCGGCTACACCCATGTCCTTCGTCCAGTTTCGCGTCAGAGCAGGAGCCAATGGCTCCCAGAACTGGTTTGATCTGGACTATGCACAGGGACACCAAATGTGCCCCAGTGCAGACTTTCTGGCACTCTCAGAGAGCACCCACCCAGCCCCAATGCACTAAACCCTGTCTGGGAGGTGGTCACACCTCCCTGTGACAGGATGCCTATTGTCATGCCTTCCTCTGCTCGAGCTTGGCTCAGCAGCAGGAGAGCAGAATCGTGTCTGTGGCTGGCAGCGTCCATTTTGTGCTGCCCGGGTCGAAAAAGCTGGTACCGGGTAGACCGGTGACCCACAGTAGTGGTTTTAGAAGGGTGGAATCATACCTCCTACCTCCCACACCAGTTACTGGTGTGGGAGGTATGATTCCAAGGTGTTTGACACCAAACACGACATGTTTCTAAGCAGCCGTTTTAAAGTTAGCATTTACCGCGAGGTTATAATGCAACTTAACCTATATGTCTGGCTGCATCACAGACAACCCCGGAGAATGGTCTCTGAAGGCTGCAGAGGGGCTCTGCTCATGCAAGGGCACCCTCTCACGTAAAACCCAGCACCCTGCCTTCAGGATTGATAAGGCCTGCCATAGGGGGGACTGATAGGTTTTTAAGTGTAGTGATTTAGATAGATATAGTGAACCTATATCTAAGTAAGTGGTGCAAGCACCAGCTTACACAGGCTGCTGTAGCAGACATGTTGTGTCATTTTGAATGGCCTCTCATGGGTGGCATAATACATGCTTCAGCCCATGGGAGGCCTCTGGGGTACCTATGCCCTGGGTACATGGTGTACCATATACTAGGGACTGATAAGTGTACCCCAGTATCCAATCTGGAGTGTACCTAAAGTACATACATTGCAGTTTAAGGGAGAAAGCAGATAGGCTGGGGTCCTGGATAGCAGGATCCCAGTCAGACTTGTCAATAACCAGCAAAACACCAGAAAAAAAAGTGGGGGTAACCATGCAGTCAGATCCTACCTTCCTACACCTGTGCTCATTCACACACCTTAGATGCCCTCCACCACTGGTGGGCCTCATTTAGGATGAGAGGCAGCAGCGAGGACTTAGCGAGCGCCAGTTGGCAGCGGAGGCCATCCAACCCCTCTCTTAAACACCACTGCTCCAGGCTCGGCATTTATGCTTTGAGGGTGGTTATTTGATGTAGTTTATCTCTCGCTTAATGCCTAACATAGCTTATCTCTATACCCCACATGGGAGCTTTGACTACTGTCCATAATGTGCCAGGTGAGGTTGGATTGTGTCAAAGTAGGATTGAAGCTTGACAGATAAATATTCCAAAAACCGATAATCCACAGGAGGCCAAACGCTGGTCTTGTGGGCATTCGGCTGCTTGGCTTCCAATGAATAGAGCACTTCGTTTCTTGGCGTCCAATGAGTGGAGCACGCCTCTTGCCACACCCACTAATTGCATTCATCACAGCTGGCATTTGAAGTTCCACTACTGCCTGACTGATTTTGAAAACGTCTGGTGAGTACTTAACGCAGGGATGGCCACTACTGATGCTAAGGGATTTATTTCAAGATAGGTCCTCTGCACCAATGTCTCTGAGGATGAAAAATGCATTGAATTACTCACTTGTGCTTTGGAGTTTCTTCTGGAAGCCCTAGAATTCTTTTCCTCATAAGCCGCTTTCCTTAGGTTAGGGACCTCCTCGAATTCAAGCCTAGCCATACATCTACGCCATTAAAGGTAAAATATGACTCATACACAGTCCTATAGACATATGATGCTTTAAATATGTCATCAATCTTTTACTTTACCACAAAATGGCAGAGGCAAATGTACAAGGAGTACTGCATAGAACTAGAAACGTATGTATCTACATTGTTTCAAACTTACTGTAAATAATATCAACTTTTGGTACGTTGAATAGGATAAGTTGAACAGTAGGGGGCAGAATTAGCATTGTTTCATGCAGCTGCGTCAAAGGGAAAGGGCAGGAATGCACAATTTTTACCATTATACTGCGCATTCCTCTACTCTCATAGCGCTGCTGCATTTTTGGCTTTCCAGTGCCAATGCAGGCATCCTTGCATCATGTTGCAAGGGTGCCTGCATTGTTAACAGGATGGTTTTTGTGCAGGAAGAGACACCTTCCTGCACAAAAACAACCATGAGAGGCATTTTCCTCTCTCTATTTGTGCTGCAGAATGCAATACACGTAGAAAGAGGAAGAAACCAGGAGAAAAAAAGCAATTTTGCCTTGTTACGCCTCACCTGGGAGGCGTAGCATTTTGATGCACTCCCAGGTCTACCACTAACCGTAAATCTGGAAATGCACCAAAATCCATGGGTGGATGTGTGGGAACACCTCTTTGCCGCAGTGTAATGCAAGGCAGCGATTTGCGGTGTCTTGCGTTACTCTTGATTTATCAAGCCATGCAGGGATACTACGTTAGGCCTGGGCGGAAAACTACGCTACGCTCGCGGAGTTTGCAGAGTTTGCGCTACTACGCGCTACGCGAATTGCACGTAGCACAGTGCAAAAACGCGTAGCGTAGCGGGCATTTTTTGCTTGCTCGCGGTCCTCAACGTCAAGTTGGCGACCGCGAGCGAGCAAAATCAACATCCCGGCGAGACTTTTTCTCGTTCGCGATCAGCAACATCAAGTTGCCGATCGCGAGCGTGGAAAATAAACCTCCCGGCGAGATTCTCAACGCGTGGAGGTCAGGTTTCTCATTGCGAGTGGTCGCGTATGCTCGCGACCGCCGCAATGAGAAACTACCAGTCCACGTTGAGAAAGCTGCCGCCGAGTACAAATCTACTCGAGCGGCAGAAAACGACCGCTTGCACTGTGCAAGATGCCGTTTGCAATGATTGCACAGTGCGGACAAGCATCCGGCACTGTGCAATCAGTGCGAACAGCATTTCCTACCGCACTACGCAGTTCGCGTAGCTACGCGTAGCATGCGTAGTGCGTAGTGCACTTCGCGTAGCTATGCGTAGCACCTCTACGCGGACTGCGTCCAGGGTTATACTACGTAATGTGGTCTTGTGTGCTTAGTAAATTTCACTTAGGTTTTGCTCCATCCTTGCATCCCCTTGAATGGCGCAAGGGCAAAGCAAAACCTTGATAAATATGGGCCTGGATATTATGTCGTGAACAGTGGTAAAAGATGATGCTACAGGCACTCTTGAATGCACAGATATCACAAGTTTTTGCCGCATTAGAATAACTTCACATTTGCTCATTAACAAACTCCCAAGTGATATAAAGAGACCTCAGGGAGCATGAACCATGCGTTTCACAGATCTTAAAGGTTACTTTACAACAGTGTGGCAGGTAGGAATTGAAACTAATGCTTATACTCCTCTAACATTGCTATTTCAAACATTTTATGCTTGAGGGGAAGAGTATTTACAAATTAGACCCCAGCTGCTCCTAACCTATAAATCCAATTGTGGGGAATGCATATTTTATGTTGTGAACCTAATACCACACGGTGGATGTGTTGAACCTGCACAGTGCCTTGCCAGTGAGTCATACTGTTTCTAAACATGTTTGAGGCAAACATGTTTAGCATATTCGTTTATTATCACAACAGTCATTTTACCAGCCAAATGAATATTTAAATACCATTTTCGATCAAAGTAAATCTGCTTTTAAGCTCCCCTTTCCTTTAGGAAGGTTAAATGATTATTTTAAAACAGTGGGTGTGTTTAGAGACATTAATCTCCCGCAACATGACATTTCTTTAATTGCTTTTTTATTTTTAGATGATAATTCCTAATATATTATTGAAGGCCTGCAACCATGAGCACGACTGTTTATAACTTGAGAACAGTACCACAGATTTGTGTATTTAACAGCAATCATTATTTCATGATTAACGTATGTTGCATATTTAAGGATTATAAAACAATAAGTATTCATTTCGGCTTTCCATTATACAGCGTTCAAACTTACATTTTAAACATATTTCATACTGAATTCAACTAATGGTGCGAGAACGGCACATTTACATTTAGAAAGATTGTGAAAAAGTAAAACGAATAAATAAAAAGCTTGTTTTTACCTACTTCCATATACTTTGTCCATTAATCTCATTGTTTAGCATACTACCTGAAAAATAAACTCTTATTTCCAAATGTTTGAGAAGATGAGCACAGTACTTTAATAACTATGAATAATACCAGCAAATTGCAGAATGAACAATTGCAGCTCAAGGAATTACAAACTCTTGGAGCTCGATTCACAGAACTAACTTAAGACAAAATCCTAAACTTACTACCATTTTGGTATTCACAGAAGCACTTACTCATTTTGATATTCACAGAAGGCACTTACTCATTTTGGTATTCACTGAAGGCACTTACTCATTGATGAGTAAGTGCCTTCTGTGAATACCAAAATGAGTAACTTACTCATTTTGAGTAACTTACTCATTTTTAGTAAGTTACTCATTTTGGTATTCACAGAAGGCACTTACTCATTGATGAGTAAGTGCCTACTGTGAATACCAAAATGAGTAAGTTACTCAAAATGAGTAAGTTAACCAAAATGAGTAAGTGCCTTCTGTGAATACCAAAATGAGTAAGTGCCTTCTGTGAATACCAAAATGGTAGTAAGTTTAGGATTTTGTCTTAAGTTAGTTCTGTGAATCGGGCCCTTGGAAAATATAAGAAATGTAGAACCCAGGACCAAGATTTGTGGCTTCGACAAATACATGAAGAGGTCAGTTTCGCTTCCAATTCAGTCTCTGTAAGATAGGTATAAGTCAAGTCACACATTGGGCCCGATTCACGAAGGTAACTTGCGAGTAGTAAAGTTACAAGTGCGGAGTCGTAAATTACCTTCATGAGTCAGGCCTTTATGTGTGGCTAGTTGTGTTTTACTCATATCTTAGTTTTGAATTATACTTATATTTCCAGTCCTGATTTAAGAAGCATTTTCTGCAGATACTTGTGTTTTAATCCATGCTTAAGTGTGATTTAGTCCTGTATAATCGGATTAAGTTTGATGCCTCACATCTCACTGCCTCCTCCAAGGAGTCTATTGCATTACCTTTGCGGACCTTGGCCGACACAGCAGCTGTGTACATTCTTGATTCATTTGAAATACGGAAATGAAAACAGAAGTGATCCTCATTGATCGTAGACACACCAATTCAAAATTCAAGGGAGTACATATTAGGGGTACTATGGGACAAAATTAGAAATTAAAAAAGAAACTGAAATTCAACACCCACAATCTCTGTCTTGGATATCCCATCCAGGGAAAACAGGCAAACACAGGCAAACACACACACACACTGGTCAGACAAAGGAGGCATAGTAGATATTGAAGAAAACACTACCATTATTTCAGCAATGCCAAAAACGAAAGTAAGTGAGCTAAAACATTTTTCAACAACAGGCATCCTCCTAAGGCATCAAATATTACTCTTCCAAAATACACTTTTTGCAGAAAACAAGTTTTAAAAAACTTGAAATACAAAAAAAAAGAAACCCACATTTTTAATCCAAAGCCATCCTTGGCCTAAATGATGTTTTAAAACAACAAATTTCACAGAAACAGTTGTTTCATGTACCCAATGGCTAATAGTGGCTGGATGACCCATTGGCAGACTAGGACACATAGTAAAATAAAAGAATCACACTAATTTAAAAACATGGAGAAAATGTACTGAACTGTGCAAGCATTTTCCCTTACAAAAGATACAAAATGAATTGAAGAAAAATTACTAGGGCCCTACTGCAACTCCAGGAGTCCAGGACACCCATCACAAACACAATCAAATGTAAAAATGTAATAAAAGTACAAATAAACACTGGTGCATGCTCTGAACATGTGTTAAGCATTCCAATACCCACATGAGGCATGTTTGTGCAATAAAATTTTTGGGGGGATAATCTTTTTTTGTAGCATCATATAGGCGTATACAATATCAGGACCATCAAGCATGATAATAGCAATATAAAGCATATGTAGCATATAAAAATGTTGTATTAAGATAGAAAGGATATGGACATGCCATAACACTTACAAATGTCGAATTCCATTTTTAGTAACTTCAACCATAACAATTGCATGCTGTATCAGTAACTGTGTCTTCCCGCAATTAGCATCACAGGTATTACCTGTAAGCATTTGTCTCATATCCTATACCCCACTAGTGTGTCATGGAACCAATATGAGAATGAGGGGTGACGGGAGAGAGGTCAGAACAATTGTGTCGAGGAGAGTGGGGTGGGGGAGATCCCATTATAGAGGAGTGGGATGGGCTTTCGCAAATGACGGGTGGGGTCACTTTGGGTGTGCAATGTGGTATGTGCTATGGACAACAAATAGGCAAAGTGGTGGACAGATATCTAATGGCCTGGAGGAGGGAGGTTGGAGCGAGGCATGCAACTCGCTGGTAGTATCACAATGGGATAGACGTGCAGGGCAATTTGAAATGGTTGGGGGGTGGCTATCCCCCCAGCAGAGGGCAATCTCACGTATGGCAATCAAGAGAGCTATTGCAGTATATCGACGGATGCCTTTTAGAAGGTCCTGTACATGACCCAGCAAAGCCATAAGGGGGGCTTGGCTAACAGTAGTCTCCACCATCTGAGTCAGACAGGTAAAAATCTCAACCCAGGATCGAACTATATGTTTGCAAGTCCAGGCCATATGAAGAAAGTTTGCATCTGTGTCGTGTCACTTAAGACATTTAGGAGATCTGGAGCTATCGTATCTATGAAGGTCAGCTGGAGTAATGTACATGCGATGTAGAAATTTAAAATTAACAAGTTTGTGTCGGTGATTGGAGGCTACTGATTGAGTTTGCTGACAACAGGCATACCATATTTTATCTGTTAATGGAGTGCCCAAATCAGTTTCCCAGTGGGCACGAAGTTTTTGGCCATTGACGGGTAGCAAGGACAGGCATGAATTATAGAGCTTAGACCCCAGTTGAGTGCCACTGTCGTAGTCTATCAGGAGTGTAAGTGGCGCAAATTCCTCAGGCGCTAATGGGTAAAATGGAATCTGCACAAGGAGTGCACTGTGACTACATTGAAATACGAAGCGGTCCATCACGGTCGTAGATGCCAACCGGGAGTCTGTGGAGTGGGAAAAGGCAGGTCCGTCTTGAAAAAGGTCGCCAAATTTGTGGATATTGTACTGGGTCAGCATGAGTCTAATCAGTGTCTCAGTAGTGAGAGGGAGCCATGGGTTGCTGCCAACGACCAGGGAAGGGAATACAGCAATGACAAACATTGTAATTTGTGCCAAGCCCAGCATGTGTTGGACAGTGGTTGTATGTCAGTAGGGTCTAACGGGAGAACCTTTGGCAACATAGTTTCCAACGTCACTGGGGCGGCTAGGTAAATCTCTGGTCTTGTGTACAGGAGTCTACCATCTCTGTGAAACCAGTAGTGTGCCTATTGACACTGTGCTGCGAGATAGCATAGCTGGAAGTGAGGTGCTCCAAACCCTCCCCGTGCATATGAAAGGACAAATTTGTCCCATCCAATGTGGGGACATTTACCGGCCCAAATAATCTTCAACAATATCCCCTGCACGGTAGTAAAAAAAGCATTATTTAGAGGGTTCAGAATGTTTATGAAGAAATATAAAAATCTGGGGAGAACCATCATTTTGATGATAGCGATGCGCCTGGCAATGGAGACTGGAAGATGTATCCAATGTTCCACCTGCTCGGTCAGGGAGTTGATAGCGGGACCGTAGTTCAATCGTACCATCTGTTTCTTGTCACTTCTATGTGGATTCCTAGGTATTTAACCGAGGCGTCGCACCACTTCAGGGGGAAGTCACACTGGAATCGAGCAGTGGCTTCTGCCAATGGGAAGAGTTCGGATTTGGCTCAGTTAATCAGGAGTCCATAATGGCTCTCAAAGCGCACCACCTCATGAAGAATAAGAGCTAGATTCTCCTCAGGGTGGTGGATAAAAAGTAGAACATCATCCTCGTTGAGTAATGCACACACTGGTCTGGGACAAAATTGTAGGCAGCGGTGCATACTGGCCTGCTGTAGATGATTAGTAAGTGGGATAGTGGACATCCCAGATGTGTGCCCCCGGAAATTGAAAATGAATGAGTAACTGAGGAGTTAATTCTGAGGTGCGCTTTTGGGGCTTGTAAGGTGCTGTGTCCTCATTCCAGTTACCAAAGTTTTGACAGAATGATGAACATAAACAATTAAGGGATGACCCATGACTATACTTTTGCACCTTTCAATGCTGACACTGGTCGCTACCATCGCTTTAAGGAAACCAGTCAGCGCTGAAGCCACTGGATCTAACATGGCAGAGAGGTATGCAACTGGTGTATTAGTACCTCCATGGTTCTGTGTTAGCACTGAAAGAGCGCAGCTCTCTCTTTCACTGCAGAAAAGTGAAAACGCTGTGTTGTAATCAGGCATTCCTAGTGCCAGGGTGCAGTAGAGGCTTTCTCTCAACTCCAGGAATGCAAATAAGTAGTCATTGTCCCAAGGCACCAGATTCAACACATCCTTGTGTGCCAGCCTCTGTAAAGGCATGGCCACTAGGGAAAAGTTGGGTATCCACTGACGACATTAGCCCACCATTCCCAAAAACATCCTGGCTTTGTTCTGTGTTCTTGGCAGGTTCATTTGTATGATCGGCAAAATTCTCTCTTGGGACACATTTCTGGCACCTTTCTCGATATGATGGCCAAGATATAGAACTTCTCTCAAACAGTACTACAGCTTATTGGGGGACACCTTATGTCCATTCTCAGCAAGTGGTTTAGCAATGCAATAGTGTCAATTAAGCATGCTTCTTGAGTATTTGACACAACCAGCAAGTTGCCAATATACTGGACTAGGACAGAGCTGTGTTGTATCTGGATACCCCTTTGTTTTCTCTTTTCTTTATTGGTATGTGTGTCTTTAATTATCAACTAGTCTTGTACAGTTCTGGAATGGAATGTGTGTTTATGTTATCCAGTGCTCCACTGACCATTAACTGTTGGTACGTGTACTGTGGTGTTGGAAATAAACCTCACTCCTGGACTACAGATTTGTCTACTGGAGTTATTGGATATTTTGTAATTCAACAAGTGGCGATGATCTGGAGAAACACTTGTTACGTCTGCAGCACAGGTACAGTGTTTTCTCCACAAGGACCCATCGGCGTGATATGGAGTTTGGAAACTTTCAATATTCATTTACAAGCGGTAAATAAATAAATGCCTCATGCTATCTCTCACATGAAAGTTTAGAGTATCTCTTTCTGAAATTTGCTATGTATGAAAATGCACTACCTTCAAGGGAAACTTTGCTACGATAGTTTTGCCAAAGGACAATATATTGGAGCAACTGCGGAGGAAATGACATCAAAAAAGCAAAGCGACCATCAGAAAAGTCACCATCAGTCTGAGTTTCACTGGATTTGGCGTTTTTGGTGTTTTTGGCATATTTGATGAACTTTGCGTACTTTGACGATACATTCCTATACAACGGCAACTTACCGGTCACCGGCATCATTTGAATCTTCCTTTGTTCCTTGTCTCGTTCCCATCAGCACACCAGGTTCCAGGTTCCATGTTCTTCCAAGGGAATTGTCCCAGCAATGGGGTGGCCCAGCACTAAAGGCAGCGGGGTAGAGTGGGTAAGCAGAGGCAACTAATGATCAGAGTATAGCCAAGTTTTCACAGCCCTTCTAAAGGCCCAGTGGTCAGAAGGGCATCGGGTGGGAAGAGGCAGGGAGTTCCAAAGAGCGGGCGTAATCGCCTTGAAAGAGCACCCTCCAGCTCTGGCCCTGCGTACCTAGGGCACCAGGGCCAGATGGAGATCGCTGAACCTAAGGCACGGGCAGGTACGTAAGGAAGACACAGATCGCTCAGAATCACAAGGCAGAGGCCTGAAAGAATTTTGTGAGTGATACAAAGGACTTTAAAATGAATTATTTGCTCTATTAGCATCCAGTGTAGCTGGCGGAGGAGGCCAGAGACAGGGCGGTGCTTAGGAAGCATGAACAGAGTACAGGCTGCAGCATTCTGGGCACACTGGAGCCTTTTGATCACTGACTTATTAGACCCAAGGGGCAGTGCGTTGCAATAGTCCAGCCTAGCCAGGACAGTAGAATGGCCAATCATCTGATGAGTGTGAGAGTCAAAAAGTCCTAAAATGGGCTTTAGGCCCTGTAGCAGTCCAAAACAGGTGCCTGCTACTGATTTGGCATGGGCGTCAAAAGAGAGGGTGCTACCCACCCAGAAACCCAGGTTCATAACAGCGGGTTTAGGCAGGGGGGGGGGTGAGCCAAGCACAGGAGGCCACCAATGGCTACCCCAAAGGTGGGTGTCCATACCTAAGAGAAGGATTTCTGATTTAGTGGAGTTCAATTGAAGACAATTGGCTACCATCCAATCAGAGATGGCGGTCAGGTCCTCCTGAAATTTCACGGAGTCCTGACTGGGATCATTAGAGAAGGAGAGTGCCAGCTGCGTGTCATCTGCATATTACATCAAGGAGATGTTATGAGCTTTTGCTACCAGAGCCAATGGCCATATCTAGATATTGAACTGGGTAGAACTCAATGCTGAGCCCTGGGAGACGCCACAGCATAGAGGGTGGTTGTGGGAATGGAAAGGTGGAGAAATGACTTGAAAAGTCCTATCAGCCAAGAATGACAAAAGCCAGGAGAGGGCTTTGCCACCGATGCTGATCTCCCGCACCCGTTGCTGCAGGATCTTGTGGGAGACCATGTCGAATGTTGCGCTCAGATCAAGCAGAATCAGCACCGAGGTTCTGTCCTCGTCCAGAGAGGCCCGCAGCTGCTCAGTGACCACAAGCAGAGCAGACTCTATACTATGCCGAGGCCTGAAACTATTTGGTATGGAGAAGAAAACCTGGGACAAATCAATAAGAGTAAACCACTCAGCCTCACATGGAATTTGAAACAATATTACAGCAGTATTCATTACCACGGGACAACAAGGAATAACATAACATAACATAATCAGAATCAGAATGTTATTGATCTTGCAAAGGTCTTGCACTATGCGGTACTTACCGCTAGGCTTCTGCAGGCCTATAATGGGTGAGTTACATGGACTACACATGACCTCTTTTAGTATACCTTTTGGATCATTGTCTTAATCACTGGAGTTATTCCGACAATCATTTCAGGAGTCAAATTACACTGTGGTGTTCAGGAATATTCCACATTCGGCTTTATATGTATTCAGACAGGCTTAACTCCTTTAATGAGTCCAATGTCCTTTTCTGAAAAATCCCAGACTTCTGGTCTCACTGAATCTCTAATATGTAAGGGCAGGACTTCTGCTGTCATAAACAGATACATTCGAATGATTGGATTCGAATTTGTCAACTTAAAGGCAATGTCCTCATCATGAGTTTGTAGCTCTATTCCTTTAATGGTACAGTATATAGTGCAATTCAGTTTGCACAACAAATCACACCCTAACAAGCTTACAGGACTCAAATCACAAACCACAAATTGATGATCATCCTCAAAACTCCCTATATTTACAGGGACATCCTCAGTAATGGGGTTTCTCATTTGTTGATTTGCAACTCCAATAACTTGGATAGTTCTTCTCGAGAGGGGTAGGCTTGGAACTTCCACTGTTCTCACAGTAGAATGGGTAGCAGCAGTATCAACCAAAAATTATACATCGTAGCCATTTACCTTAGCATCTATGAATGAGCCACTCTGGTCTACCTCCAAGACTGCACCAAGCACACAATCTTGCTTCCCCTCCTCAAGCACCGCCAGGAACACTGATCGATGCACACATTGTCTCCTGTCTCATACATGGGAAAATGTTGGTAAAGATTATTATTCTGAAATGTATTCTGATTCAGAATCGGGACCTGGTTTGAAGAAACTCTTGGAAAATTAGAAGCTTGCCATGGCATTGGAAGTTGAGGAACCTACATCACTAAGGCTTGCAACACATTAAAAGTCTGAGATCTCAGTCTGGGTACATTCTCTTGCTGCATGGCATTACTAGTCAAAGGTGGCACAAACCTGGATTTTGACCCTGATTTTCAGGTTTAAGGTGGCATTCTTGCTTCCAGTGCCCCAGCATATTGCAGTAGTTGCATGAATTTAACTTCTTCAATGTAGCTATATCAATTCCAGTACTCAGATAATTAGGGACACCTTGACCTCTACCTGGTGACCTTATATTTCTGTGCTACTTCAGATAATTTGTCATGTGCTTGTCTTGCTCGCCTAGTAACATCCTTATTCATAAACAAGAGATCACTCTCCTCATAAACTTCAATTTGAACCAATGGCAGACAACCACTTATCATTTAATCTAATTCCAACTTTACTGTTCCCACATTCACCAAGCTTACTTTCGAAGTGGACTCAAGAGTTCCCTGACTAACTTCTGTACTCCGACAAAAAGTCTTCCAATTCCTGGACATTAAGACCTGGATGTGCCTCAGGGGTGTTAGATACTACCTTTAATTTAGGGGGGCTACTATGCATATTTAAAGGTGGTTCCCAGGTAAGTAAACCCAATTCTGGTAAGCCTATGAATGTTCTTAAAGGTTCAAATCCAGGCTGATGCATAGTTGGGTCTGCACTAGCACCACAAGGAGACCTTGTATAGATTGGACTCAAAGGAACAAATTCTCCCATTTTCCGACTCATGAATGTAGTTTCTGATATTTGTTGTTGAGCGGGGACAGCCGAGTTTTGAATCTCATTTCCCCATGAACCTGGTTTATATATAAAAAAACACTAGTCCAATTGTAACAGGAACTGTAAGTGCATTTGGAACTGTACAAAGCAGTGGAGGTTCTAGGGGCAGAAGCACATGAATTTCCTCCTATCATATTTTGTTTCACTGTAATAGTTCCCATCACACTCAGGTCATAATTCACTGGAAAAATCCCTAGCATATTGGGGCTCATACTTACTGGTGGGGTAGGCAATCTAGTATTACCACCTGCAACCTCGCTTCTACCCCCCTCTGTTCGAATCTCATTATGCGGAGGTGGTAACTCAGACATTAATACATGTATGAGACCAGCACTAGTATCACTGTTACTATTTTCACCTCTCCATCCAGATTCTCTTGTTTTATTCTTCTTTTTCTTTTCTGGCCCTTTTTCTACTTCTCCAAATTGCAATAATGGGTATAATTTCACCCCTATTTTTATCATGTCAGTTCTCCACCTTTTTCTGCTGTGCATCCCACCTTGCATCTGCATATGTGTACGCACTACCTTTTTCACTTGTCCCTGATACCTCCCTTTTTCTCTGATGTGAGCTGCATGCCCCCACACTTCAAATTGTGTGGTTGTAGGTTGTGGTTTCATTTCATATAAAATTCTCTTCAAATTTTCAATAAGTCTCAAATTAAATGTACCATAACTTGGAAATGCTAGTGCATCTTCTTTCTCAGTGACCTTGCGCCATTATTTCAGCCAAATACATGTGTGTAACGCTAAAATGATCACCATATAGTGGCCTGAGGTGTCTTCGGGTGGGGTTTCTTCTTCCCTTTAGGAGGTATCTGAACATCTCCTCTACACAAAGCACATCCATCTTTAAAAAAAATTATTTTCAGTGGTTTGTTTCAACATGAAAATAAATATTTACCCAAAAGTCTTGTTCCAAATCATCAACCAATAACAGCGCAACACTTTGTGACATAGACAGGCAATAACAGCGTAGCTTTTCACCAACCAATTTATCCCAGCGCAGCACACTGTGTCGACAATCACACTATTCACAGCAGCTCACCCTCCTTTACAATTTTCACACACGGACTCTCTTGAGAAATATGCTTGCAACTAAATGCAATGCAGTAGGCAGAAAAAACAATTGTCTTCTTTACTAAAGGATCAACAGAAATCAATCATGCAAAGGTAACTCAACACACATTCAAATGTAACCTCGTTCTGCTGGGATTCACCCTGATCAGTTCAGCTTTCCTCTGCGCAATTGGTCCACCACACTAATCATACCTCACTTTCACACAAAATGAAACATCCATATCTCAATTGAGCTGTCGATGACATCTCACAACAATCCCCACAAAACCTCAGCAGATGATTACAATACAGTGTCTTCTACACTTTTAATATCATCATGGATCTTAGGTCATGTCAGACCGGTTAACTTCTCCACAATAGGCGCTACACTCACACCATCAACTAAAACATTACCACATCATATCATGCAATCACCGCAAGACAAACCCCCAATTGTCACAAACACTGCAAGCTAAGCATAAACCGTTTACAAACAACCCTATTGATACTCACTTCTCCACTGTTAAAACTAGCTCTCGAACCGATTCTCCAAGTCAAAATATGAGCACTAGGGATTGAATTTGGATCCAGACTAATCTGAAGTGACAATTTACTGACCCCTTTATTTTAGGTACTACCATCCTCGATGTGCTACCATCAGGGAACGATCTGGGCTGTTTCTTCCAATTCAACTCTGGTCAATAGATCTTTTTAGAAACCTTAGTGGAAAGGGGGTTACCAACAGTTTAAATCTCCAAGTACAGTGTGATCTGTGATCATTAAACCATACAATAAAAGTCTGAGTCAGTAACTTGAGTTTAAAAGATTTATTACAAACTCAAAGACAGACTAATATAAATAAATCTCTAGAACACACTGTAGAAATACAAGATTATTGAAGGAAGACCAACGCGTCTGACAATAGAGGTCCTCAACAGCAAAGAGCATATAAGTATCTCTGTGGCAGCAATACAAAATATGAGGAAAAGAGCTTGTTAGACCTGGCATCATTGGCGTGGGTTTCCCCTGAATTTTTTGCCTTTGCCTCCTGTTATTTTGCTGTGTGTTGGACTTCGTTTTTGCTGGTCTAGATGCTTTGGGTACTTTGCCACTGCTATTCAGTGCCAAAGTGCAAGTGCTCCCTGTAGATTGTTGTTATGGATTGGAGATTCCATGATTGGCATATTTGATTTACTAGTCAGTCCCTAGTACAGTGCACTGTGTGTACCCAAGGCCTGTGAATCAAATGCTGCTAGTGAGCCTGCAGAACTGATTGTGCCACCCACATAAGAGCCTGTAAATATAACTCAGACCTGCCACTGCAGTGCCTGTGCGCAGTTTGGTACTGCCATGTCGACTTGGCAAGTGCACCCACTTGCCAGGCCCTAACCTCCCCTTTTCTTACATGTGAGTCACCTCTAAGGTAGGCTCAATGTACCCCTGTGGGCAGGGTGCGGTGTATGTGAAAGGTAGGACATGCCCTGATGTGTGTGGCAAGTCCTAATAGCGAAATTCTGCCAATTTCTTTTTTCACTATTGTAAGGCTATCTGTCCCATAGGATAGAATGGGGAGTTTGCTCATAACATCCTATGAGCATTACTGCCCATGGGAACAAAATAGGAAAATAAAATTTGATATGCCTGAACTCAGCATGTTAAGATGCATCTTTTAGCGAGGGTGATTTTTACATTCTGGGTTTGAAAATGCCACTTTTAGAAAGTAGGTGTTTTCTTGCCTAACCATCCAGCGTGCCTCTGCTAGGTTGTGTATTGACTGTCTGGCTTTGGAGTGACAGGGGCTGGGGATGTGCATTTTGTTCAGACAGCCACTTGGGGGGTTGAGGTGTGTCGTACCTTTTCAGGGTGAGTCAGGGCTGGGCTGAATAGACCTGGGCTGCATTCAGAGTAGGGGGTGGAGATTTCTTTCACACCTGAATGGGCCTGGGCTGCCAAGGACAATGCAGTCTCCACCTCCTGCCAGGAAGCTGCACCAGGGAGGACAGCACTGGTTTTGGCTGGGCAAAGAGCTTCTCTGCCACAGAAAACAAAGGATTTTGTATTATATAAAGAGGGGCCCCGACCCCAGACTTTTAGATCACTTCTGGGAATCAAGAAAAACCTTTGCCAAGGATAAGAGCTGGAGAAACTGAGGAGAAGTACTGCCCATTTGCTCTGTGCTGTCTGGGGTTGGCCTGCGGTGGCTGTTTCTGCCAAGGAAAGGACAAGGACTTTGCTGTGTGCTGTGTCCCCTGCTTGAGGAATATCTCCAAGGGCTTGAAGGAGAGCTTGCCTCCTGTTTTGATAACTCAGGGAAACAAAGACTTCACCACCAGCACCCCTGAACTCCCTTGCTGAGAGTTCTGACCTGCCAAGAGGTGCCTGCTGCTGTTCTGGGCCTCTGGAGGTTGTTCCTGCTGTTGGGTGCTGGAAAAGTAATGCACGAGGAGAAGCGCGACGCATCCGTACCTGTTTCTGATGTATCGCTGAAGAAATCGATGCAGCGCCTGCCCGCGGCTCGAGTAATCGCCACACGCTGCATCGAGTGCACCGATCTACGAAGGCCGAGATCACTGCACCGATTCTGATGCAGGCCCTGCTGTGCGGCTGCAAGAACCAACACATCGTGGGACAGAGGCTGAAGAAATCAACGCAAGCGCCGTTGCTGCTGCCGCATCGAGAACCGGCGCTTCCCCAATCCTTACACATCACACCGGGGCACCAAGTCTACAAGGACGCTGAGGCTGCAGTAAGAAACCGTCGCATCACCTCCCAGCACAGTAAGAAACCAACGCATCACCTCCCCTTCAGTAAGGAACCGACATATCACCTCCCCTGCGTGGCAGTAAGGAACCGATGCTTCACCTCCCCTGGAGTAAGGAACCGACGCATCACCTTCCCTGTGCGTAAGGAACCAATGCATCACCGTCCCTGCACCTGTTCTTGCTTTTGATTTTGACGCATCTAAGGTACTTTGTGTTGAAAGTGTCGCAATCAGCAATTTGCTTTGAACAAGAACTGTTTCTACCGTTTGAAAGTCATATTTTTATTACTGTATTGTGGATTTGTGTCGCTTTGCTCTTGTTTGGTTTAGATAAAGATTACTTATTTTTCTAAACTGGTGTTTTGTCCATTTGTAGTGTTTTCTCTGTATTACTGTATGTGTGCACAAATGCTTTACACACTGCCTCTGAGATAGGGCTGTCTGCTCGTGCCAAGCTACCAAGGGGGTGAGCAGGGGTTATTATGGAAGTGTATCCCACTTACCCTGATTGGGAATAGGGGCCTCTACTTGGACAAACGTGCAAGCCATTGCCAACTAGAGACCCTGGTTTAGCTGGGCGAATGATTCCGAACCTCTGCCCATACATGGAAAAGATATGCAGCATCTAACAAACCCTACACTAACCTAAGACTAAGGAAAACCCTATTGAATCAAGGAAGCAGGAAAGGTATCAGCATCAGAACCTCTGTAGAAGCTCTTCAGGTAAAGAATCTTATATAGCATGAAGCCACACATTCATAAAAGTCAAAAGAGGTCTGTACCTCTCCAAGTCTAAAGGGAATCTGAATAACCCAAAGGTGGGTTCACTAATGAAAATGCAGAAAGAACATTCGAGAAATATGACCTCAGGCACATCACAGTATCTTTCCAGTTCCCAAGGAAGAACTTGGCGCCTTGAACACTACTCCCATATTCCAGTCTTCACTTTCAAATCGTCCTTAGGTTCCTCCCTTCGTCTTATAGTAGCAACTGGTAACACTCCCTTTATTCTTCATTAAAATGGTTCAACCTTGCCAGTTCTTCTTCACCTCACTATCTCAGAAATAGAATGTGCTTTTCAATGTTAGTGTTATATGTCTTAACTGTAAGCTTAAGGCCCACAATCATGCCGACTTAAAATGTTCTCTCAAATGCATATTAATTTTCAACCTACATATAACCCAATAAACGAAATCTTTAATATAGAAATTAAACCAACTTATACTGTGCTCTTATATGGTCCACTATAACTGGTACATGTGTTACTAAACAAAAACAACAACTGTTCACAATTTGTAAGGTGAACATTAAGCTGTCAGTAACACGCACCTGAACTCTAATTTCCATAGGAGCAGATGAGCTATTCCACAATACCCAACTCCACAGCAAAAACTAGTAACAGCTCGCTAACTGTAAAGAGGGGGAAAGGGGATTGGGATGACAAGAGAGACTGCCACTGCTGTGCCTCTTCCTCACTGGTTCCCAGCGAATGTCTTCAAGACACCTGCAACCTAAAACACTGCTTAACTTTCTTTACAATAACTATATAATAAATTAAATTTCTCGGAACTTTTTAAATGCTACCTAGTTACCTGTTATTCACAGTGGTTTAGCTACTCTCTTTGTTAAATAATGAAATGAATAGAAATTGATTTAAGTTCTCAACAATTGGCAGTTAACAGTTTCTTTTTCTCTTTCTTTTCTATCTTAATCAGATGCGAGAATCAAGGAGTCTCTTGCTGATAAGTACAAATATAGATATGTATTTATATCTACAGTGTATAGTCTCAAACTTCTGTGGATATTAATTCCAGGTCGCTGTCTGATGCTCGAAGAGTTGAAATAAACATATCTCCAAAATTACGTAGGACACAAACTACTGGAGTTCTGAAGTCTCTTATTCCAAAAGATATTCCTTACACTCCTCACAATAGTCAGCAAGACGGAAGGAGGAAGGATACTTGCAGTCTCTGAATTATAGGAAAACGTGGAGACTTACTTGAACATCTTCTTTCTCTCACTGGGGCTTCACAAAAACAGAATTAATGTGCCAGAAGTACTCACGAAAATACTGTGACAGAAAATATTACCAACTGCCACAACTGGAATCACTATGAAAAGCACCCCAAGCGCAAGTGCTTGAAACGGACTGAAAGACTGACAAGATTCAACGGGGAAATGCTAATCCCTGAAAGGATTTCAGTCACAAGGCATGCATGAAACAAAAACGCTGCTTCGCCACAGGAAAATACAGTTGGAGTGCGCTTAGCGCGTAGAGCGCGAGCGCGAAGGCAGCAACACTTCTCTAGATGAAGAAACACTAGACCAGCAACCATCAAGACCCTCAGCGGTGGCCGCCATCTTGGAGCGCCGAAGCTGAGGGCTGTCAATCATCTTGAGAAGTACCAACAAGAGTTTAACAGAGATGGAGCAAAAATGCTTTCCATATGGGGAATGAGGCATTCTCTTTGATCTGAACCTAATAGAGAGCTGATTAGCGGTGGATTGCGTCACCGTTTGGCCAACTCTGACATAAGCACACACATGATGCATTTTATCTAATCCCTAGTTAATCCACTGCATTAAATTCATTTTTGCACACCACCTTACAATCTAAACCTATAGAAGTTTATTATCAGCATCCAAATGTTTCTGAATGGAAAAACATTAATATGCACACACATATATCTCTAAAACACACAATAAATGCACTTGTAGTACATTTGGTGCACCATATCTCATTGGTATTATTACATCACACGAGTACATAAGGCCAAATGTAAATATATATGTGGGCTAGCCAAACGTAAAAGGATGGAATCAAAAATATGCTACTCCAGGTGCGAGAAGGGTGTCTCAAGAGAGAATTTCAGTGATCATGAAAATGAAGCCACCAACAACACAGAAAGACGTCAGGATGCTTTTTAGGATGGTGCTACTGTCATCAGTGGACACCCAACTTTTCCCTAGTGGCCAAGCCTTTACGAAGGCTGACACACAAGGTGTGTTGGATCCAGTGCCTTAGGACAATGACTATTTGTCAGCCTTTCTAGAGTTGAGAGAAAGTCTCTGTGCGCCTCAGCACTAGGATTGCCTGCTTACAACAAAGCTTTTTCACTTTTCTGCAGTGAAAGAGAGGGCTGCGCTCTTTCAGGGTTAACTCAGAACCATGGAGGTGCCTATAGAAGAGTTGCTTATTTTTCAGCCATGTTAGGTCCAGTAGCTGCAATGCTGCCTAGTTGCCTTAAAGCAGTGGCAGCAACAGGTGTCACCATCAAAAGTTGTAAAAGTATAGTAATAGGTCATCCCTTAACCATGTATGTTCCTCATTCTGTTGAAATTTTGTTAACTGGAACGAGGACACAGCATCTTACAAACAGCCATCTGGCCCGGTATGAGCAAATCATACTGGTGGCCGAGAACATGTCCCTAAAGAGGTGTTCTGTTTTGAATCTTGCCACTTTGCTTGCCCTTCCTGAGAATGACAATGTTGATGGTGAAGTGGAGCATGACTTTCTCGATGTCACTGAACTATGCACCAAGCCGAGACCAGATATACAAGATGAACTATTACCTGAATCTGATTCCATATTGTTTGTGGATGGCTCATGTTTATGAGACTATGAAGGAAATTTGAGAGCTGCTTATGAAGTTTGTACCATTTCAGTAGTAGTGGAAGCTGCTTAGCTTCAAGGAGCAGTCTCCGCACAAGTAGCTGAATTGATTACTCTTACCTGAGCATGTTACGTTTCAGATCGATTACAAGTGACAATATTTACAGATAGTCAGTATGGCTTAGGCGTGGTGCACACCTACGGATAGTTATGGTCCCTGAGGGGATTTATGACATCATCAGGATCCCCCATACGAAATGTTGGGCAGGTGAGAAAATGTAAGAGGCTTTGCAATTGCCTGCGCAAGCTGTGGTTGTGAAATGTTCCGCACATTGTAAGGGAGATGACTATGTGACAGTCGGCAACAGATATGCTGACAAAGTCGCTAGGTACTGTGCTTAAAATGCTTGTACATTTAATGGTGAGTATGTAAACGAAGGAACAGATGAGACCAATTACAACCTTTTGCTCACAGCAGCTGATAGTTGGGAGGAAGTTAAGGGATTACAGGAAGAAGTTTCAGAAGCAGAACAGCAGAGTTGGATAAACGCAGGTTGTGTTAAAAGAGATGAAGATGAAATATGGGTTTCAGGAGATGGCAGGCCTGTGTTGCCAAACAGTTTGTTGCTACCAGTGGCTAAACAATACCATGGTCCGACTCATGTAGGGAGGGATGCCATGGATAGATTGTTTCGCCAAACATGGTTTAATCCCAGGTTCAGGTTGATGGCCGAAGCGTTATGCCACAAATCCATTGTGTGCCAACAGAACAATGTAGGGAAGAGAACTGCAGTGACATTGAAGATGAAATATGAGTTTCAGGAGATAGCAGGCCTGTGTTGCCAAACAGTTTGTTGCCACCAGTGGCTAGACCTTACCATGGTCTGACTGATGTAGGGACAGATGCCATGGATAAATTGTTGCGCCAAACATGGTTTAATCCCAGGTTCAGGTTGATGGGCGAAGCGTTATGCCACAGATGTGTTGTTTGCAAACAGACCAATGTAGGGAGAAGAACTGCAGTGACATTGAGCCACAAAGGGAGGTCAGGTGGTCCCTTTAATAGGATGCAAATGGAATTTATTGAGATGCATGTGTGCAGCTGGCCGAGATGTGTGTTGGTTGTTGTGTGTATTTTTTCACGATGGGTTGAGGCATATCTCAAAAGAAGGAATGATAGTCTCACAGTAGCAAAGCTGTTGTTGAGGGAGTTGATACTAAGGTTCAGCTTCCCGACTTCTTCGGAATAGGATTGAGACACGCACTTCAGTAAAAAAGTGCTGAGGATTCTGTGTGCTGCCTTGCAGGTTGAGCAGAGACTGCTTTGTAGTTACCAACCTGAGGCTTCAGGTGCGGTGGAGCAAGTCAATGGGATGCTGAAATCAAGACTAGCCAAAATGTGTGCTTCTACGTCTTTGAAATAGTCAGATGCTTTGCCTTTGGTGTTGATGAGTCTGCACAGCACACTCAATCATAGGACAGGACTGTCTCCCCATGAGATCATCGTGGGAAGTACAATGAGATTGACAGATGTACCTGCAAATGCGCTGTACTGATCATCTGGCATTAGATTACTGCAAAGGATTGCCTGACGTGGTGCATTCTGTGTCTCATTAGTTTGATGCTGCTACAGCCCTGCTGCACCAGGAGCAGTGCCATGACCTGAGTCCCGGAGCCTGGGTAGTGGTGAAGAAGCATGTACAGAAGTTGTGCTTGGGTCTCGTTGGCGAGGGCCCTGCCAAGTCATACTTGTAAATGCAACTGCTGTGAAGTGGGGAGATCTCCCAAATTGGATCCATGTTGCCCACTCTTGCAGGGTTCCATGTCCCCTTGATGAAATAACAGCACCATTCCCTGAAGAGCCAGTGGTTGTTGAGAGACCATGGGAGCAGGTTATTCAAGCTGTAGGGGAACAGTCAGAAACTGAAATAGTACTTGATCAGCCTGAGGAGAGTTCTGCTGAGTTGGATGACAAAATTGGTGAATGAGAGACTAATCCAGTGGTTGTTACAGAAATAGACTTGGACCCTGGCGAAGGGTCTAGTGCAGGAGAACCACTAGGGGCAGCAGAAGAACATTGGACAAGAAGGCAAGAGAGAGGAAGACTGGTTCCGCAAAGAGAATGTGATCTCCCAGATATCCCAGAGGTTATAGAGAAGATTCAGACCTGAGTGAAGAAGGAGAAGAGACAACACTCAAGATGTCAAAGTGAGCGAGAGTGCCCTGCTAGAGGTACTCATCCCCTGAATGGACATACTTTCTTGCAAATGACTGGGAGAACGAGTTCTGGGAATTTTGGGAAAACTGTGACAGTTCAATTGAAACTTTAGGAACTTGATCTTCAGTTTAATCTTACCTTTGAATTTCCTTAATTAACAAGACTGAGAGCCTTGAGACCTTTTAATCTAGATGTGTTGCCCTTTTTGGATGCAAACGGGTTTCCTATGCTAGTTGATGAGCTGAAGCATTTTGTACTGGAACTAATAGTGAGTGAACTAGAACCGTTCAGTATTTAAGACATTTTATAGACTTTGTAGGAAAGAAAAAGGAATGTTGAGCTTAAGAGAACCGGAGGAACCTAAGGTTGTCCTTTAGAAAAACACGGTGCAGGGCTAAAAAAGACTTATGAGGATTTCTGCATATATCTTGTCAGATATCATTTGAAATTGGTTTTGCTGTTTGCACAGGTGGAAACAGACAGAGAAGTCTATGCAGCTGCTATGCTCGACCCAAGGCTTAGATTCCAATGAAAGGATGGAAGCCAATACTAATTCTAGAAGGCGTAGATACATCATAGTAGGCACACTAATGGCTTTAGTTGTAGTATTAGTTTAGGTGCTTATAGAGCTACATTCAGCTACAGATAGTTCAGTGGAGTTTAAGTACACTGTTTTTCCCACTACGCTGCATTCTTCTGATAGTAATATGCAGTTGTTGGGGGTTAAGAAATTACACACAGATGTATCAAAGAGGGAATTATACTTAAATGTTGATTTTAGACTACTTTATGAGTATGTAGACATGCTGAATGCTAAAAGTTGTTATGTTTGTACTCAATTGCCCATTTCTGCTTCATCATCATCTACCTCTGACATATAGTATTTCTTGTAGTCTTTTATTAAGTATATTTTATGGAGAAGGCAGTTTTAAATATTATTTTTCAAAATATGATGTAGTCCTCCCACAAGTTCCCATTATCAAACATTTAAATAAGAATCCTTATTTTAAAGGTGCATAGATTGCAGTCAAATATTTGTTATCTCTTAAGTCATTGGACCTGCATATGGACACAGACATCATTTGACCTGTTTGATGTCAGATGCGGAAAAAACATTTTTGGATTTGGTGGAGGTTAGATGAAGAGACTTAAAGTCTCAAACTGAAACTGATAAGAATCTTAAAAATCCCACATGGTGTAGTGAAGAAATTCAACATCAGTAAAAAGGAAATTTGCCTGCCTTAGTTTTAGATTGGAAACAGAAATGAAACTTGTGTATATATGTTGATCAGAGTTATATAGATTCACTGTTTCTAGGGGAGAGCAAATGTGCACATACTTTTGAAGCAAGAGAGAAGAATTATCTTTTTCTGGAGGGACAGGATCCTGTGATTTCTGGAGTTTATTTTATTTTTGGACAACATGCATATTTTAAATTGCCATATGGATGGCATTGTACCTATTATCTTGGCATAGTTTTCCTGACAATTTATCACATGGAACATTTTTATGATCCTGAATGGAAAAGAAATCCATAACTAAATGAGATGTTAGTGCAGCAGAAGTAGTAAAAAATATCTTTGGTGCCATAATTCCGTCTGTAGGGCTCATTCGACATGATCTTAAAATTTAAAAACTGTACAATAGTGGACAAATTGCCTACTACAAATTCCTTATCAGTTGTAAATACTGTGATTATTGCGATAAGGTCTATGGTTTTACAAAACAGACTTGTGTTAGACTTTTACTTGCAAAGGAAGGTGGAGTCTGTCAGATGCTCAAAGTCCAGCAATGCTGCACTTATATCCCAGACGAAAGTAAAGACCTGGAGAAATACATTAAGAATACATCTGGGTTGACGAAGGATTTGAAAGAGTTGGAAGCAACAGGTGCTTGGGAAGCCATTGGAAATGGGTTTGCTCTGGTCGGCCGATGGTTTGAAACCTTGGGAAGTGGAATTCTGGGTGCCAATTTAAAACCTCTTTTGATAATCGCCCTTTTTGTGATATTCCTATTTTTGATCTTTAAGGGATATCAGTATGCACAAGCTAGACAAGAAGTGCAGGAAGTGAAGACGAAGCGAGCATATGTGGAGTTAGAGAAGGTCAGAGTAAATGTTTTGATGATATGAAGCACCTTAAGGAGTCTAGAAGAAAGATGCTCAAGACCACAGGTTTTGATTGGTCTAATGTGATAATGATCTGATTGTAATCTGTGATGGATTGATCGCCATCGGGGGGGGATTGGAGGAGCATAATTTTGCCTCAATCCTTTTACGTTTGGCTAGGCCGCATATATATTTACAATTGGCCTTATGTACTTGTGCGATGTTTTAATACCAATGAGATTTGGTGCACTGAAAGTATAGAATGTGCATTCACTGAATGTTTTAGCGTGTGTGCATATTAACGTTTTTCCTTAACAGAAACGTCTGGATTGCTGATGTTAATTTTCTATCGGTTTAGATTTTAAGGGGGTGCGCTAAAATACATTTAATGCAGTGTCAGGGATTAATGGGAATGAATCATACGTGTTTCAATACTTTCTTTATAAATTGTGACCAGTTGTTGTTCCCATTTATTAAGACATGTATCAGTTTATTGTGCCGCATATAAGAGTACAGTATAAAATAATTTGATTCTTTCATTAAAGATTTCAGTTAGTGGATTATATGTAGGTTGTAGAATGAATATACATTTAAAGAGAAATGTTAAGATAGCATGAGTGTGGGTTTTAAGTTTACAGCTGACATTACATTAAAGTCTAGTTTCTACAGGGTGTCTTTCGAGAGCTTTAAGGGCTTGTTAATGTGCTCAAATCTACAGAGGTTATGAAATATTCAGGCTGCTTGCTTCTGAGATTCCAGGAGTCTGGAAATATGTTTCTTGTAGACACCAGAATAGAAAATGGTATTGTAATATAGGTATACGAGGATGAGAGATGTCAACAGCTGAACTACATGGTCAGTGAGAAGGAGTTGGTAACTTTTCCAGGGAAGAGAAAGCTGCATGCTCAGGAAGAGCTGTAGTTGTTAAACTGGCTATAAACACTAATTAAAAATAAGCATAAGATGTTATGAGTCTAACGTAATAATGGAAAAAGGTGTACCCAAATGAAATAAATGAAAGTGAACGTAAGTAAGGCATTCAGCTCAAGTGGTCAAAATCCTGAATAGATAAATGTATTTCATATTACTGAGCATGAAAGATGTTCATTTCTTTAACATAATTTTATTGATTTTCCCAATCAATCATGGTGACATTAACATAGCACAGATACAGTCCATGACAGATGAAACACTGGAACCCCAAGGGGGTCTTTGAACAGCGTGATGAAAGATAGCAGTAAATGCAGAATTGGTGACCTTCCCCGGTGGGGTGGCATCTCATCATGATTATCAGCTGTCCTTCCCACAATTATTGTTGGGGCTTAAATGCTTCGGAGGGCTACCAGACTGGTCTAGCTGATGGATCCAGGCAAAGGCCATAGGAACATTGTGTTCGATCCTGCTCCTAAATAGCATGCAACGGACCCCAAATCTTTTATTTCTTGGGGCATCCCCTTGCCATATAAACTGCCTCTTCGGCCAGCATGCACCTGGTATTTCCTCGCTCCCCCATAGTCTGATCACATGTCTTTTGGCCACTATGAGAGCAATATTACAAAACAGCAGTCTGATCTCTTCAGATATGTGTATTAATATCCCATTCCATAATAATATATTTGCAGCTATCTGCTGTACCTTCTCCCCAAAAGTGTGCCAGTCTTGTGCATTTCCAGAATGAGTGTAGCAAAATGCCTCAGTGGTTGCACCCCCTCTTGAATTGTTCTGTGTCTATCCCACTCATCCTGAGCAGTTGGGTATGGGTATAAAGGGCCCAGGGGAGTATTGTCAACTGTATCAGATGGAAGTAAACATGTATTGTGACGTCCATTTGGTACCAACATGCCTTGCCACGATCAGCATCATCCAAGATGCCCAGGTCCTGTTCTCACTTATGTCTAAGGCTGTTGAGTGATGTGCATGGACGATGTTCTTTTTCCAGAGTCCTTGTTCCATCAGTCACTGTCCTTGTAGCCTATGCTACCTTGCATTGAATTCCATTGTTACTGTATTTGTAATGCATTTTCTATTGTGAGATGCTGAACCATGATGCACCATGTTGGAGTGCTTGTTTCGAAGAGAATGTACAGGCTGTGGGCTTATGTAGGGAGAGATATGCAGTGTGTGAGTGGCCAGAGTAATACTTTTATCGTGTCACAGCATGTGTGCTAGAAATGGGATTTCTGGTTGGCTAGGGCTTGCGCCTAAGCCAGGCAGAAACCACCACTCTAGTCAGGGCAAGGGAGTTACAACCTGAAGATAACACCTGCTCACCCCCTTGGTAGCTTGGCACGAGCAGTCAGGCTTATCCCAGAGGCAATGTGTAAAGCGTTTGCGCAACACACACACACAGCAGCAACACACTAGGCACACTACAAAAGAAACTCTACACAAGGTTATATAAAAATAGCCTTTGTATTATCATAAACACATTAGAAACATAATCACACATTTACACTGTGCCAACTGGCACTAGGCAATATTCACAGGGGATTATATACAGGACCAGGCCAATCGGGCCACGGTCAGAACCATCACCATGCAGGTAGTAAATATAAAACACAACCAGTAACTACTGGTACCATAATGCCCTAAGCATTATCACATTAGGCATAAAACATATCCTGTATGACATTAGGCATAAACACCTTAGGACCAAACCTCATCAGCATAAACACATTACGCATTAATCAGGGCCTCACCCACTGAAACTGACCCCAGGCCAACTGGCCTTTCATCTGGGCCCTAAACGCCCTTTGTCCACAATGTCAGGGCTTGGCTGCCAATGCAGCAAACTCAAAAGTGCGCGGTTGCGCTGGCACCACTGTGCCTCCTGGGTCCCCCACTGGGACTTGTAAGCAACTGGCCTAAAATTTGCAGCTGCCACTAATTGCTGTGCAGCTGTAAAAATGTGGGCGCTGCCACTCACTGTGCCCTCTGGGTCCCCCACTGGGACTTTCTAAACAAATATGCGCAACGTTGCAGCTGCCTGCTCTGGGGCGGCACAGCTGTGAATGATAAATCAGCCCTGGCACCACTGTGCCGCTTGGGAGCTCCCCTCTGGGACTCCTCAAAATAAATGTGCCCAAACGTTGCAGCTGCCTGCGCTCTCGCAGGGCAGCTGGGATTGCCAATCACCTCTGGCACCACCGTGCCTTCTGGACCCCCACTCTGGGACTCTAAGAAACAATGGCCCCAACGTTGGAGCGGCTCACCCTCCTGCGGGTCCGCTCAAGCACAGACACTACTCTGCGAGCCCCCCCTCGCAGGGGCTCCTCTGGTGCGATTGGTACCCAGCACATGGCGGGGCATCCCCACTCACCGGGGCTCCTCTGGTGACGTAAAGCCTTCCTCAGCCTCTGGACAGGTCCGGAGCGAGTCCTCACCAGCACTGCTCCTCTCTACATCATCCAAGGGGCTCCCACCGGCTCACGGGAGCCCCGCTCGGGCCTACGCTGGCTTCCGGTCGGCTCCGCTGCCTCTTCCACTCCAGCCGCGCTGCAATTGGCGGCCGCGGTAGCTTCGCCT
This sequence comes from Calotriton arnoldi, assembly GCA_963921515.1. Taxonomy (NCBI): domain Eukaryota; kingdom Metazoa; phylum Chordata; class Amphibia; order Caudata; family Salamandridae; genus Calotriton; species Calotriton arnoldi. Next base: position 352,843 of record CAWUFW010015079.1, read on the forward strand.
CGCCCACAACCAGGCACTGCCGCCTGGCATCCGGGTCGCTCCCGGAGCGGCGGCTCTTTCAGCAATTTCAAAGTGCGGGGTGGGCTCCTGCAAAGCACACAATGCGGGGTGGGCACCCGCTTCACGGAGGCACAAAACAGCGGGGTGGGCTCCCGCTGAAACCTGGCAAAAACACGGGGTAGGCTCCCGCCACAGCACGCCAAGCGGGGTAGGCACCCGCTCCTTGCCGCAACTCAGGGGAATCCCTACGCCGGGGATTCCCTCTCTCCAGGCAGCGCAGCTCTGCAGACCCACACAACGCTCCTCTCTGGAAAGTAAAATCAGAGCACTCACGAGACGCTAGGAGCAAAATGTCCAAAGCAAAGTTCTAGGTCAATGGGGCATAGCTGGGCCCAGGGAGGCCAGCACACAGGGCCCTCCAGCAGGGAGGCAAGCCCTCATGGCGGTTCCTCCTGGCCCCCCAGCAGCAGCAAACCCCCAGCAAGTCCAGGAACAGCTCAACAATCATGGGGTCACAGCCCTATATTTATATCACAATTTCCTTTGTCTGCAGTACAGGGCTTTGGGGGAACCAGATGCAACTGGTTCAGGGGGGAATTGGAGCACTTTGTTTACAAGGCTCCTCTTCCCCTTTGTCAGGTGGGGGCTCGTCATCAGACACACCACAGGGGGGCGGAGCCAGCATTGTACAGGCTAGGCACAGACTTATTCAGGGTCAGGAGATTACTCCTCCCACTACTCTCAATGTAGATGTCCCATTCAGCCTAGTGCTGACTCACCCTGCCCGTCCTGGAGCCACACACACCTCACCAGCCCCTGTCACTCAAAAGTCAGACATGCAATTCACATCAGGCAGGCAGACACATAGCACACAGAAATGCCAACTTCTAAAAGTGGCATTTCTAAAATAGTTATAATAAATCTGCGCACACCATTGCGCAGCATTTATTATTACCATTCCAAATATACTAAACTTGACCGGGCTGCGCCTCTCATATCAGGAATTACCACTGAAACACTTATCAGGGAATCCCCAATGCATTCCTATGGGAGGACAGCCCCACAGTAGTGAGAAACCAAAAATGGCTGTTTGTCACTACCAGGACATGTCACACATTTAAGGTACATGTCCTATCTTTTACCTACAATGCACCCTGCCCATAGGGCTAGCTAGGGCCTACCTTAGGGGGGACTGACATGCAGTAAAAGGGGGGTCACAGACATGGCACACACTTTAGGTGCCACGTCACAGCGGCAGTAACACTGCGCGCACAGGCCCTGCAATGGCAGAGGCCTGAGATAGGTTTGAAAGGCTACTTTGGTGGGTGGCGCAATCAGCGCTGCAAGCCCAACCAGTAGCATTTAAGTTACCAGCCCTGGGTATATGAGATACCACTTTACAAGGGACTGACAGGTAAATTAAATATGCCAAAAAGGTGTAGACCAATCTTACCATAAGTAACACAGAGAGCACACACACTTTACACTGGACAGCAGTGCTTAAGTGCCCAGAGGCCTAAAACCACTAACACCATATCAGAAAAAAGGCTAGGAGGAAGGCAAAAAGTTTAGGGATGACCCTGCAAAAAGGGCCAAGTCCAACAATGTGCTAATGTGATGAAGGAAGAACATTTGATAGAATGCACTTAGGAATATTAACTCGCTGTTATAAGTCCCTCTGCAAAAGCCCTATTGAGTTTATGGTGATTACCAACAACTTTCAATCTACTTCTGGAGCTGGATACAGCATGTAAATCATCCAATCTGTACATACTGATGATATAGGGAGGAGAGTAAAGGCTTAGACCCAGATTTACTAATGCTTTGTACTGGCTTTGTGTTACTTTCATAATGCAAACCTAACGCAAATAGCTATGCTGGGATTTCTTATCCAACGCAAATCAGAACTGTTTCCCAAAGTAACACAAAGTTGCAGTATGTACTGCTTTGTGTTACTTGGAGCCATGGGTAGTACATGGGCATTCCTGTGCCGTCACCCATGGATTTTGAAGTAAATCCCTATCCACAAACATGCGTACACAGGGATTTGTGCCAAAATATTACAGGGCATTATCAGTGCAGCTGAAAGAAAGAGAAATGTTTTAATTTCACCATGTTTGTTGTTCTTTGCATGTCTGCTACATTGTACAGCACAGTACAAAGCAGGAAAAGTGTTAACGTATATTTTTTGTATGAGAAGGGTGCCCTACTAGTGCAAAAAAGGTTACTTATGGGACGCACACATCCTTGCACTTTGCAATAAGGGTGTGCGTGTTGGCTTGGTGCATGGCAACTTAAAATATGCTGTTCTGCTCTCTCTTTTTCATGCAACTCAGCACAACTTTACTTGCTGTACTTCACTGTGTTGCATTGTTGCATGGCATTTTCGTAATTCATAGCCATAATTCTGCCTGGATGGTCTTTATGCAACTTATTGCTATTCTCCAAGAATTTGAAATTCTTTCGGGTGCCCAAATGTGAATCTGTTTGATGATGAGTGTGGGAACTGCAGATATGGGCTATGTTAAAATCCTCCAAGAAAGCAGCTGTATGTGGCGATATCCTTATGCAGTAGGTGCATGTCCTCTTTGGAACAGTGACTTGCTTTAGGCAGGTTGATTGTATCTTATTGTATTTTACTATATTAGCATTTATTTACAGCTTTTGACTTTTGACAGGGTGCTGAAATGATTTAGTGACAGTTACCAGGCTGCTACATGGAAAATCTACAACATTACTGACATTAGACATGCATTTTGAGCTACAGTTCAGTTATGTCACCATATGTAAGCAGTTGACATGCAATTTGTTGTACAGTCTATTACCTAAAGGTTTTGCAAATTGTCATGCAACCTGCCACGAAATATGCCCTGACGAGATTATGGAATCTGTGATGTTAGTGGTAAGGTGAGTGTATGTTCACTTGTGTAGCAATGATTCAAGTGATAAGGAACGGCCCAGGCCAACTTCTTATGCAAGTCCAATGTGCATATATGCAGACCGTATGGTAATAGTGGTAGAATATAGCATCTGTACAGAGAACATCCAATACTCCAGACTTGACTCCTGAGTTAGGCATCAGGAGGTTTTATACAGAGACCACTCATGAACAGCAGAGGAGCAATGCATTGATGGCATTGTTAAACCCATCCAGGCATCTTGTGTTGAGTACACACGGGGTGGGTGAGGAGCAATCCATTGATGGCACAGTTTAAACCACCAGGGGCCTTGCATGGAGTACATACGGGAGAGGGTGAGGAGCAATCCTTTGATTTGGGTGTTTTGTATGACAATAGAGTCTCGTTTAAAAGTCATTTTAAAGATTTAAGGGCAAAAAATGCAACCTTCGTTTATGCCTTTAAATGTTTGCATAAAACTTTGAGATGTGAGTCATTTGACCATCTCCTCAAAGTCATGAGAACAAAGCTACAGCCACCAATTACATATGGCTCGCCTATTACTAGGGGGAAAGATGCGAAACTACTGGACCTATTAATAATTAAAGCCTATAAATCAATCTTTGGGATCCCCAGGTCAATTGGCCAAGCTGAAATCAGACTGGAGTTTGGCCTACAAAGACAGTCCATGGTTTCGCAAGGGTCATTTTTGAAATGCATGTATTCTATGTTCTCTTCTGACCCTGTTTCCCTAGCGAACAAATGTTGGCAAGAAATAATTAATTCTGCCTATACAGCCACTTGGCGATCTTATATCTCAATATGTCTCCAGAGTTTCGATCTGCAGATAGGGCTCACTGAACTGACAATGTCTAGTTTTAAACAAATCTTTAAAAACAAATTAAAATTAACTCATTTAATGCGGATAAAATAGCCTTAGCGGCTAAAACTCATTCATGAACTGTGATTAATTCACATCAGTCTCTGCGAATCCAGCCCTATTTGAACGCCCATTTTTCGGCCCAAATGAAAGAGTCATTTCTAAAAATAAGACTAGGTATAAATTCAACAAAGGAGGGGACGCCAACCTGGATTCAGCAATGGCCAAATACTTATAAATGTAGACTGTGTGGGTGGCCACATGAAACTTTATTACACATAGTATGTGCGTGCCCTAAATTGCTTAAAATACACTGCACACTTTTAAAACCTTTATTCCTTAAGGCAGGGGTAAGATCAGCCTGCCAGGCCCTTATCTTATGTTTATCGGGCGAGTCCATTCCATTGCTATGTCAATTGACAACATATTTTGCTAATGCTGATAAATTATTGGCACTCGCTACCTAAGGGTTGTCTTAAGGAATTACGAATCACATTGGCTGTTTTAAGGTTGCTGACATCTTGAACTGTTTAATGTCCAAATTACCATGGGTATTAGGTCCTACGGGAAATATGTAAAATACTGATGCACTTTCTACTGCTCATTTGCACAAAGGAACCTCAGGCTTAAAATTCTATACTTAAGGCAACTTCAGGCAACAGGTTTTAATCATACAGCGACACCTTATTGCTCATTTGCACATTGGTACGTTATGATGTAGTTTGTGCACATTGGCACCTTCTTGCATATTTAATGTAATATAATGTTAGTTGATTTTATTGTACGTTTCTGAGAATGTAATGATAATATGTTATCAGTTTTAAGAATATATCGTGTGTGCTTAAAAGAGATATTAATATATGTTTTATTAGTGTTGTGTTTTGGCATGTAACCATAGTAACATTCTTTTTGTTCAGTCACATATTGTCTAAAGAAACTGAGAACTGTGCTTCTTTTGTATCATTTTTTTAAAATGTCTTAATTGCAGTGATTTTTGTTTATCAAGCAATAAAGAATCAATTAACCAAATCCATTGATGGCACTGTTAAGACCACCAATGGGCCTTGTATGGAGTACATACAAGAGTGGGTGAGGAGCAATCTATTGATGGCTCTGTTAAAACCACCCGGGGGCCTTGCGTGGAGTACATTCAGGAGTGGGTGAGGAGCAATACATGATGGGACTGTTAAAACCACCCAGGAGCCTTGTGTGGAGTACATACGGGATGGGTGAGGAGCAATCCATTACTGGCACTGTTAAAACCACATGGGAGACTTGTGTGGAGTAAAAACAGGAGTGGTTGAGGAGCAATCCATTGATAGCACACATTAAAACCACCCAGGAGTCTTGTGGGGAGTACATACGGGAGTGGTTGAGGTGCAATCCATTGATGGCACTGTTAAAACCACATGGGAGACTTGTGTGGAGTACAAACAGAAGTGGTTGAGGAGCAATCCATTGATAGCAAATATTAAAACCACCCGGGAGTCTTGTGGGGAGTGCATACGGGAGTAGTTGAGGTGCAATCCATTGATGGCACTGTTAAAACCACTTGGGAGACTTGTGTGGAGTACAAACAGGAGTGGTTGAGGAGCAATCCATTGATAGCACACATTAAAACCACCCAGGAGTCTTGTGGGGAGTACATACGGGAGTGGTTGAGGTGCAATCCATTGATGGCACTGTTAAAACCACATGGGAGACTTGTGTGGAGTACAAACAGGAGTGGTTGAGGAGCAATCCATTGATAGCAAATATTAAAACCACCCGGGAGTCTTGTGGGGAGTGCATACGGGAGTAGTTGAGGTGCAATCCATTGATGGCACTGTTAAAACCACCCATGGGCCTTGCGTGCAGTACATACGGGAGTGGGTGAGGAGCAATCCATTGATAGCACACATTAAAACCACCCAGGGGTCTTTTGTGGAGTACATACGGGAGTGGGTGAGGTGCAGTTTTACAGGGTCCATCTGTGCATCCCTCATCATTGTATAACCTTCAATGTATTTCATGCCTGTAACATTTTCAGGTAATCTACTATGGTACTGCAACTGCATCCTTTAAATACATGAAATTTTGGAGTAAGACCTGGACATATTTAATTTTTTGCTTTTGGTGGTTTTCTTATAATAGACTTCTTGAAAGTGAGAGTCGCTCGCTGTTCCCGAACGTCAAAAAGGAAATATAGTTCTTATTTCCACGAACAATGAGACACAGAATTACTGCACGGCACTCTTGTAATCACAGAGGCCTGTTTATGACGTAAGGAATTGGATGCTTTTAGCGAAATGAGCTTGCAGCGCTTTGTTACGTATTGATTGGCTCAATGCAGTTATCAATGCCTTAGTCACAGTTCAGAGAATCTTCTCCTTGAGGACAAAAGAAAAGCCAAGAAGCACCAGAGGGCTGAAAATGACTATTCTAAATCGTTCACTGAAGAGAACAAAACAATAGTTTAAAGATTAAAAGCAAAACTGCCCGTCTGCATGTTCTTCTGTTCGAAGTGGACAAGGATATGGTGAATAACATTATTCCGCAGGCTTCAGGATCGATCACCTTTAAAATTCAAGCTCTAGACGGAAATAGCCTGTACACACGGATTCAGTTATGGAACAATGCGAAGTGTCAGAAGTTGTAGGTTGCAATAGCTGACATTGTTAAATAAATGAAAACAGAGCTAAACCTTGGAGAGGAGGGAGGGGGGTGGGTGGGGTTTTTTTGGTTTTATATTTTTGAGTTATTGTTTTTTGGGGTTGATCATCTATCTATGCCAGCCCACTTGATGGGGCGTATAGCAGTAACTACAGAATGATCTCCAATTTTGTATGTTCCATGCCTGTTTGAAAATCAATGAAAATATGTAAACATAAAATTCAAGCTCTCAAAATATGTTCAGTTCATTGGGTGTTTAAGAAAGTGATTTGCTGCTCTAGGAGCCGAATTACATGTATTTATTAATCGAACATGTGAGTATCCATTATATTATACAGCAGACGTGAACAAGCTATGAAAAACTGGAAAAATCAAGCTTTTCCTGGTTATGCAAGCATTTTATGTAAACATTTACATCGTTCGTTACACGCGTGGAGCCTCAGGCCTTTGCAAAGCTATCTATTTCAGTTGACTTTGTGAATGGAACGTCTCCATTAACAATACACAAAAATGATTTATAATAATCATTATGAATCCTAGCGCACACATTGCAAACCCTTGGGAAATGCAGGAGAAATGCGCTGTTACTTTGCGATTAGCCAATAGCATACAAATGCCTTGCGGCCATTTTGTGGCTTCCAAGCACGAGGTCTGCCAAAGTTTACACTTTGCTTGTGCAGGCTGCAGACATGGGGTAAAGCATGCAGCAATCCCATGGACTTCTGAAGTCTCTTTTCCACTTTCATATTCACTGTGCACCGAATGTGAAGTTTGGGATGATGTTCTGCTGTCCTATACAGACCTACAATCCCAGCTACTTCTTGCATTAAGTCACAAGCCAATTCCTACCTTATTAAGATTAATGAAGCGGGCAGTTTGCATAAGGGTTTTTTAAAGGACCTTTACTCAGTCAGGAGTTTGCAAGGCGGAACGATGGTGTCAGAGCAAAGCAAATCACTGTGCTGCACTCAATTGTCTTTGTGCATTAGTCCCAGGTCTTGTCATATTTTATCATAAAACCATTGTCATTGTAATACAGAAAGATTTAAATGCAGATTTCTTGGGTCAAATGTTCAAAACTTGTTTAAGGATTGCCAATGGACTTGTGCCCACACAAAGTGCAATTGACAAATGCACAAAAATGCTTGAGTGACAAAGTAAAAGATAACACGCCCAAGTTGCCTAAATATAAATTCTAAGTTTGTGCATTCAGATTTCTCAGTGAGACCCTCGCAGGATGGTCCTGCCACAAAAAATTCAGCATAGATTGTTTCAGAGGCTGAAATGTGCCTTTGTCCACTTTAACCTGGAGTCTATGTATAAGTATCATCTTGATGGAATTAATTTTACCAATCCAGGATATGTTCAGATTTTCTCACTTCCTAAGATAATTTTGATCCCTACGACCAGTAGCGTATTTTGGCCCTTATGAGGTCCTCAATTTGTGTAATTTTTAGAAAGTGGGTTATTATTAATAACAGTGGTAAATATGCATCTACCACTTTCAATAAGGCCACTAACACGGTTTAGGGCTCAGAATAGGTCTCAGTAAATTATTTCCATGCTCAACCCTGGGTAGCTTGGCTGCAAGCAGGCAGGCTTAACTTAGGAGACAGGTATATAAAGCATTTAAAAACAACAATTCAATAAATAATTAGAACACACCACACAATACAACTCCCACACCAATTTTAAAAATAGGAAATATTTTCATCTTTAAAATGACATCAAAACAACAAAAATCCAATGTAGGGAACCAGAGATATGAATTTTTAAAGATTTAACACTATATAGCACTTAGAAACTTATAGCGCCACTCTGGGACATCTGGTCACACTTGTCCGGGACAAAGTCAAAGTTTCAGGCCGACCGTAATGGAGCCCTGCTCAGATACCGTTTGGGATAGGCCTAGTCGAAATTTTACCTTCAGATTTAGAAACTTTTCTGGTGCTTTTTCTGCCGTGGTCCCTCGATACTCTTCACCAGTCCGGATTCAATGAGGGTTTGCTGGCTTGCTTTTCAGGGAGCTCTCAGTCAAATTCTGGAAGTCAGTCCTCCAGAGCATTTCAGCAGGATGACCCAGCAGATCAGGGCAGCTTGCGGTTGAAGGTGGCAGGCTTGGCTCTCGCGGTTGAGTCGGTCCCCTTATAGAGCTTTTTTCCAAAGTTGCCCCATACTTATGGAACTTCTTCCTGAAGTTCCTCTTGAGGGACCAATGTGTCCAAAGCACAATCCAAGGGTCTGGAAGCTCCAAGATTGTCCTTGAAAGTTTGGGACCACAATTCCCACAATGCACCTGGAAAAAACCTTTACAAATCAGCTGGACGCACTCCAGGCTGGGGTTTATTGGTGGTGATGGTCCAGGTGAGCTATGTTAACCTGTAGCTTGCAGAGAGCCCGCTCTTTATTCCACTTGAAGCAAGGTACATCCAAAAGGCTGTAGTTCCAGATAATGCAGCAGACACAGTCAGAATGCAGGGCCTGATGGTGCAAATCAAGTTTCCAGCTTGGCAAACCTTCTTCTTCTATGAGTTTCAAGCAGCAGTTCGAACAGGCTCTGTTCCTCTCACAAATTTAGTCAGTGTTTTCTCGGGTCAAGCCGAGAGCACTCCTGTCCAATGAGGGGCAGGGCAAAACCCCAAAGCATGACGACTTCCTCCAAAGTGTGGCATAATCTTCTCCCAGAAAGCACTATTCCTCCAAAATTCAGTATGGCTGAAATATCAGCAGAGGTTCAAGAACTAATTAAACCAACCTCCAGTATGGCTCATTTCCATAGCTCTCCTTCCCCTACCATCTGTGGATTCCTTCCTTAAGCCTTCCATCTGGCTGGGTCAAAGGGGATGGGGTAGAAGGACCTGGTATTCTCTGCCTGTCTTATTCCTCCTTTGAAGCTTCATGCTTTATGACCCTCTCCTCCCTGATCTGGCATTCCTGTGTGGCAGAGCTCTCTCCACCAGTAAGACTCTCCCTGGGTGAGCCACTTATCACTCCATCAAAGCAGCCTGGCTAATCCTGTTAACTCTGACCAATCAGGGAAGAGGCAGGAAGACAGACTTTTGGATTACAGACAAGAAATACATATAACATCTTTTCTGTACAATTCAGGATCAATTCAGCAATGACATTCTGCTAAGTCCTTGAATGATATCTTAATTCAATTCCTAGCAATAGTTATGCGTTCATAAACAATTGCAATGTTATCCTATGGGGTTAGTAGGTATCTACAATGGGGAAAATGAAATGGACAATTTCTCCATCACCAGGTCATATAAAACATATTTTATTAGGGCCTTGCTTATAGTTACATGACCCCCCAACCCAGGCACACTTATGGGAGAATTTAGGGTTCTTGAATATGCACAAATAGTGTAGCTCCTAACTCCACAGTACTCCTAGCACCAAAAGGTCGATTTTGGGAGGCACTTTACTGCAATGGGGAAAGTGAAATGTGCAATTTCTCTATCCCCATGGCATATAAAAGATCTTTTTTAAGGGCCCTCCTTATAATGACATGACCCTCACCCCTGGGACACCTGAGGAAAACCACGGGGGTACCTAAAATGCCATAATATTGTAGTTTATCACTTTTCAAGTACCCCTACCACCAAAGTCAAGTTTGGGCCCAATGTACATTTAAAAGCAGAGCCTCAACACACGGCTGCTTTTAAAATGGCCCCAGGCTCTCAACAGTTCCGACATGCAAGTGCAGAAAGGGCTGCTGGCCTCTAAATTGCCATGCCCTAATATATACTAGGGATTTGAAGGGTAGGTCATACCAATTGTAAGTGTACCCTAATATATAGTATACACTCATGTATGTGTGGGTTTTCACTGTGTGTTCAACATAGCATTGGGTGTTTTCAACATAGCACTGGCCCTGGGCCACCCAGACCAGAGCCCAGGTTACTTTCAGAGTTAGAAAACCAGCATCCAAAGGGCTCAAATGGAGAAAAAAGTGGGGGGACGCTGCAAACAGGTCCTGATTGCCAACAGTCATAATATGCGGCCCAAATATTTCAGATTGTGTTTTTCCATCCTGAAGAGTGATGAATCCCTAAGCCTTCTGCATCTCCTGTTGTCTATTTGTATTGACAAAATCTCCTATTTATCCAGGTAAATTTAATAACTTGGTGTCTTTCCGAAGTTCTGCAGTGTTTGAAGCAATGTTGATATGGAAGTTGTTGGCTCTGTTATATATATCAGAACATTGTCCGCAATAATGGGATTTTTCGGGTTTTTCCTCCTAACCCATACCCTTGATGATCTCCAAGTTTCAGATGGCTAGTGCCAATGGTTCAAAAGCATTCATGAACAAGTGGGCCAACAAAAAGAAAACCTGCTTCATACCTCTTTAATGTTAAACTTATCGGAGTATATGCCATTGATCAGTATTATTGCTCTTTAGTGAGCATATGAGACCATATCATTTATCAACCATTTTCTCTTAATCCAGATTCCAGCCGTACTCTCTTCCTAAAACTCCAGCTCACCTTGCCAAACACCTTCTCAACATGCAGCGCTAATTGCACTAGCAGTATGTTTTTTTGTATTTATTTTTCCCACGGAGAGCAGTCCTTCCGATAGTATAGAAGCAGACTGGACTTTATGAATGAAGTTGACCAGAATCTCAGCCAATCTATTGGCCAATATTTGTATATACATATTATAGTCACCATATAGCAGGTCTATAGCCCTCTAGGATGCCCATGGTCTGTTGCCTCTCCCAGCTTTGGAAGTATAACTATAACAGTGTCAAACATGGAATTGGTTGCTACTCCTTTGTCAGGCACTGCTTTTGAGACTTGAGCCAGTATTAGGACTAGCTGCAGACAAATGTCTTAAAGAATTCTACTTTGACTCCATCAAGAGAACTTAAGGGACATGTTTTAACTGCTACACTCCCTTTTCCGAGAATTGGAACTTAAAGGCCTCTTTATGGTAAGCCTTGATTTTTAGGTTAAGTCCCCAAAACATATTGTCTTAATCATCTTCCACTAATTGGGGCACAATATTTTGCAGAATAATTTAAAGGCAGTTCACTTGCACCTCTCCTCGAACAATGACTTCCCATCCTGCCATTTGGTGCATGTTGTTTTATTCCTGTTCTGTTTAGCTTTCAATGCTTTTTGTTTTGTTTCTTTGTTTGTATGTCTTATGATGGAGGGATAAGAGAGATCTCTATGACCAGTTTATCAGTTGTGGATTTAATTGTCCTCTAATGATTATCACTTTCTCTAAGTCTGAGGGGCATATTATCAAGAACGGCGTTAAAAATATCGCCGCTTTAGCGGCAGAAAACTGCCGCTAAAGCGGCGATAATGGGCTTGATAATATGCCCTTGAGAATTCCAATAGAAGCCTATGTTGACACCAGAACATGGGCTTCTATTGGAATTCTCAAGGGCATATTATCAAGCCCATTATCGCCGCTTTAGCGCCAGTTTTCTGACGCTAAAGCGGCGATAATTTTAACGCCGTTTCTTGATAATATGCCCCAAAGTTTGCTTCTTCACGGCTTCTGTTTCTTTAAGCTCTAAATCATTGTTAGATCTCTGTTGTTCTTGGCTGCTACTGCAATCGTTTTCAACCTAATGATGGCCTTAAGGGTCTCCCAAAGACCTGTGGTGTATCATTGTGCTCCAGGTAATCTTTTATAGATTCCCTTATCTTGGCTTGGTGTGCTGCATCTTGTAAGAGACTTACCCCCTTGAGCCACTTCCTGTCTTTGGGCGCAGTTTCAATGCCCGGAGTAATACTTCTATCCGGGCATAATCAGAGAACGTGATATCTCCTGTTACAGCCTGTACTATCTATCCAATCAATTTCCTAGAGATAAGCACCCGGGCCCAGATTTACAAACCTGTCACACAACTCAGGCAGCATCCTAATTTGCGTGGCAGGGAGAGAGCAGAAAAGGGTCATATCTAAGGAGATATGGCATTATCCTGCGTTCTACCTAATGCTGCCCCACTAGCTGGCTGCCGGGCACCAACACACACCTTCTGCATGAGTCTAGCTTAGGTTTTGTACTACCAGGGGGCCTTTCTAGTGCAAAATACTATGCTTAGACTATCTTTAAATCTTTTCACTCTTTGGTTGTGTTTTATACAGTGCAGCACACATGGAAAGTGGAAAAAGTTAGGAGAAATAAAGGTATTTCTCCATTTTAACACCTACATCAATGCAATGTTAATTTTTGAAACAATACCCTGTCTACTATTATTAGTAGATAGGGTTTTGCATCACAAACCAATGGTGGTTGCATGGAAACACTCACGTACCGCTCCTAGAAAGCCTCCTTGAAGCAAAGTGATGCAAAGTGATGCAAAGTAACGCAAAGCAACGCTTTACCCTGGTTTGTGTGAATCATTTTTCTTTGGTTTGAAAATCCCAAAACGGATTTTGCATTGGATTTGCATTAAACAGTAACACAAACCAGATGCAAAACCTTTGTAAATCTGGACTCTGGAGTTATCCTGAAGTATGTGTGGTCGATGTGTGAGTAAAATGCACACTCTCTAACTTGGGGATGGATACTTGTCAGACGTCCACCAGTCCACCAGGCCTTTGTCACTCAAGGTGTTTTCAGGATCTCCTGGTATAATGTTCACTCTGGACCATCCCTTTCCAGTCCAATATGTTGTTGAAGACGTTCCCCAGCAGCACCTCCACTTCATGAAAACCCTTTAATTGTCTTAATGTTCTTGGAAGAAAATCACCTTGGTTCTGATTTGTGGTGTAAATTGCAGCCATTGTAAAAACATCTGTTCCAGCCCTGCACATCGGTTGGGTTCCTAAGAACACAGTCCCTAATGGGTTTACAGAGCAGGATAAATGTTTTTTTAATATTCTATTCTATTGTGTGAATTAGAGTGACATTCTGTCTGGATTTGATATGTCCTGAGTCCTTCAAGTGGATTTCCTATTGCAAGACTATTCCAGCCTTAGAAGCTTCTAATTTGGAGTACATCTCTGACATTTTTGCTTGGGAATTCAGCATCCATATTTTTAATATAAGTACTCTGAATAGTGAGGTGAGCTGCTACATTTGTTTTGGTCATTGAGTATGCCTTGTCTCCAACGGTTCCTATGTGCCCCGCACCTTTGCATCCCCACTACACCATTTCCCTCCTCTAGTACCAAGATGCAAGATCCAATAACAGAATTCTAATAAACAGAACTAGAGCTAACAGTAAAAGCAATAAAACGTAGTCCTGTTCTCCGTAAGATGTACCCATGACCATTGATATCCTTGTGCTGCTTATGTCTCTAGGAGTTGATTTATTACCTCATGGGCTCCTCTGTTCTGCCTTTTACCTGAATGGTGCCTCTCCGCTTCAGGAGCAAACTTTTGTCAGACACCCATGGCCGTACAACACACAGTAGGATTCATGCTTATTTTTGCGTCTTTGTGCCTTTCCAAAGTTTTCACCACCCACTCTTTCTTAAAGCCTGCAATATTTCTATTGATTCTTACATTGAGCGCTTCCACTGCACATGCACTGCACAGCACTACAGCGCTCATGTAATGTATTCCATGCAGGAATACATACACTCAGTACAAGCAATCATTATCCATGTACTGCACAGTATTTCTCTATCCCTATACTTCCCCCCCTTTAATGTCAGGGTCACATACAAACAGCCCAGAATCACTACGTCTACGCTGTGCAGCTCTTTACATCTAACTGATGTAGGCCAATGGTGAGTAGCGGAACTTTAAAAGAGGAGTGAGCCTGTAGGCCTCACTCCAGTGACACATATTAACAAGCATTGGCATAGCCAATAGGTCTCGCCTTTGGGACCTTATAAGTATTTAATTATGCAGCACAATATCCTTGGTGCAACATTAACTGTTGCATAGCTAAACACTTATAAGTTCCCAAAGGCGAGACCTATTGGCTATGCCAAACCCTAGCATTTCAGCAGCACCCGCGTATTAACCACCAAACCCTAGCATTTCAGCAGCGCCCGCGTATTAACCACACAACCCTAGCATTTCAGCAGCACCTGTGTATTAGTCACCCAACCCTGACATTTCAGCAGCACCTGCATATTAACCACTCAACTCTAGCATTTCAGTAGCACCAGCGTACTAACCATCCAGCTGCTAGCATTTCAGCAGCACCTGCGTATTAACCACCAAACCCTAGCATTTCAGCAGCACCCGCGTATTAACCACCAAACCCTAGCATTTCAGCAGCACCTGCATATTAACCACTCAACCCTAACATTTCAGCAGCACCCGTGTATTAACCACACAACCCTAACATTTCAGCAGCACCCGCGTATTAACCACCCAACCCTAGCAGTTCAGCAGCACCCTGGGTGTACCAGGTGCTCATAAATGGCTCCGCGCACCGGTTTAAACTCCTAGGAGTCAAGAGGGTGCGCGCTTCATGCCACAAAGGTCAACGCTGTGCTCCTCCACAGGTAATGAACGGCTGAATTCGGAATCACCACCCCCACCCCGCTGACAGTGCAGATGAGGGGTGAAAGGTCGCCTTGGCATCGAGTAAAGTCAGGCCAGTTTGTAAGTAAAGTATGGCTTGGCAGAGGAACCCCAGTGGTCTATCAAGGCAGGGGGCATGGGCAGAAGGGGTGTAGACCACAGCCTGGCCCTGTGGTCCAAGCGTCACCAACACTGCACAGGGGTCCTTCTGAGAGGAACAGGATTAAGTGCTGAAAGTGTCTCTGTCCAACAGATGCCAAGCCCGCCAAGCCCTGGAGAGGCGAGGGCAGCAGAGGGGGGGGGGCAACGCTTCAGTCCAGCCAGGGAAAACCTGAGAGGAATTGTGAGCACAACTTAAAACACACAAAACGGGCAGGCACGGAGCGCAGGGCGTCCTCAAGCGTGCTGGCTGTGAACAGCTGCTTTCACTCTGGAACTGGGGGAACCCTGCGGAGGGCCTGGAAGGCAGAACCCCCAGCAGCATGTGGGGACCACAACCTGGGAAGCAGGGAAAGGAAAATACCTCAATCTGTCATATCAGGGGAATAAGGTCACAGCAGAACATGTGCGAGCCATAGGAAGCCGGCAGTAAACAAAGGATGCAGTAGCTTCATGAACATACTCTAAGGAACAGGGCTGAGATACTACACATCCGGCCACACACACACACACACACACACACACAGACAGTGTTACCCGGGGAGGGCTGCCATATTACACACACACACACACCAACACTGATAGCCCTCCACACCCTGTGTGAAAGGGCTGGCATATTACACATACACAGACACACACACACACCAACACTGAAAGCCCTCCACACCCTGTGTGAAAGGGCTGGCATATTACACAGACACGTGTTGAGATAAGAATGATGCCTTCATGGTACACGGGCATGTTCAGCTGTCCTGAGTGCCCAACAGTGTGTATACTGGTGCCCTGACTTTTATTTTGGCACTGGTGTCACACTAATCTAAGCTTGTTAACAGAAATCTGTGCCTGACCCTGGCTGTGTGAGGTCCTATGCATGTCCTTTGAAGTGGTGGGTGCACCACACATGCCCTCATTGTGGTCAGGGGAGTACTATCTCTGTCCTGGGTACAGCACAAAGTGGTGATGGCAGCATACAGTGACTCTAGAGGAAATCAATAGTGTGGCTAGACCTTTTCACCCGTATCGTCAGGTGTAGAGGTCTACTGGCCCAGCTGGGTAAAGTTGCGCTATTATGTTTATGCCCAGAATCTTGTGCTGATATCTGGTTGGTGTTAAGCATATAGATGTGTAGTGTGTATAACACATACATGCTTAGGAGCTGTGTGCATGAGTGAGGCTAAGCAATGGAGGCCAGACTCACCAGAGTCAGGGCTCATGTGCCCTCAGCCCTGCCAAGTTCCACGCATCAGGCGTTAGACTAACTCATTTTAGTGTGGTGGTCCTCATCACCACACTGAAATGCAAAGTCACGCTTTACAGCGCTGCCTCAGCTGTGACGCTGAAGCGCTGCTATATAATAATGCACCATACAAGCTGCAGTGGCAGCGCGTGGTGAGCGCTGGTCCTGTCAGGCTTGGGGGTTCTGGCTCAGCTGCTAGAGCTGCACAATGCTACAATGTAACACTGACATCGAGCAGCATTAGAATTCACTGACATCAGGATGGCTACTGAGCCATTGAGAGCCGAGCGAGGCAGTTGAATTCACAGGCGGTTCCGCTCCTGCCTCCTGCAGCAGGAGCGGGGACAGGGCAGTTTCCATAATGTTTTCATGGGCTGCACTAGTCTAAATGCTGCTGGGGGAATGGCAGCGCAGCTCGCACCGTGAAGCGGTATCCGGCAACGGAACAGACCCAGCCGGCGGCTCTGCATGTGCCTACTGGCACACACTGCTGCCCTGGCAATATGGCAGAGAGCTCGCCGCTGCAGTGCTCGCATGCGGTGTCCCACGACTGGACCCAACTCCAACGGCTGCGCTGAGACTGTGTGCGAGTTCAAGCTGTGCGTGAATCATGCGGCATGAGGAGTCATTATGGACACGGGGCCGGCCCGTCAATTCAACTGCCCAGTGCGCCTCTTTTCCCACCAGGAATGCAAGTACTTTTGTGGACTGTGAGTGAAACTGTGCCCTGAGTGAACCACGATACCTTGCACCGGCACCCGTTTGTCTGTGTGGGTCCTCTGAGTGGGCCGTAAGTGTGTGTCAGGCAGGAATGACACAAGCGCGCGCGCCTCGCACGGCAGCAGGGGGGAGGGGAGAGAGGAGGGGGAATGCGCGATTCCCTTGCAGGAGCGAGCAGCAAGGCGCGATAATTGCTACCATATGGCACCAGCTGCTCGCTCCCGCAAGGGAATCGCCAAACATGCACGCGTTGCCATTGAAGGCAATGGAACGCGTGCACGTTTTTGGCTGAAAAGCTGAAGCGATTCCTAAAGGTCTTTTTACCTATTCAGCGCATGCGCGCTGCGTAGCCGAGACCTAAAAAGGACCTGTTTACTGATATTGATCACTTCATGGTATATTGCCACCACCGCACTCGTGCTGCTTAACCTTTGGTGCAAAAAGAAACAGTTGATGGACAGAATGCTGCACAATGTCAAACATTCACCACAGCACAGAGATCTGGGTCTAAATCCATCTTTTTGTTGCTCTCCATGCCATTCCAGTTTCAACCCAGCCATATGCTAATCAGTCTTGACCCTGATCCCCATGGGAATAGTCCAGCCCGAACTGCCAGGCCAGGTTCTCCCTGGACTGGAAACAAGCATCCTGGGACCGGTTTCGGGGCATCACCCCTCATCAGCCAGGCTAGCTTTACTCCAGTGGCAAGGAGAGCATGTGACTCGTGTCTGGGCATACCCATCCCATTCAGGGTGACCAATGCAAAAAGAACAGTTGATGGACAGAATGCTGCACAATGTCAAACATTCAACCCAGTATAGAGATCTTGATTTAACCCAGATCTTTTGACTGAGGTGAATGTTTGATTTGCTCTGCATTTCATTCATCATTTGTGTGTCTTTTGAGTAACGTTTGGTGAAGGCACTATGAGGGTAGAGTTTTGGGCACCCCTCCAGGTTTAACAAGACCACAGTCCATGAGATAGGCTATGACATTTTATTTATTTATTTAATGCGATTTTATATAGCGCGAACATTACCCGAAGGTGTCAGAGCGCTTTACAAAAGAACCAGTTGCGTTACATAAGGACTTTGGATTACATGAGTTACATAAGAGATACAAACAGAAAAAATTGCAAATGTACAAGTTGTAAAGTCACACAAGGGAGAGATACAAACAGAAAAATTGCAAATGTACAAGTTATAAAGTCACTCAAGGAAGAGATACAAATGGAAAAACTCTAAAATCACATAGGAATGGTAGTAAGTACAAAGGTCTACTACATATACTAGTGGTTAGAGTTATATATATACAAATAGTAAAATCACTCAGGATTACATTTTAACAGCGATTAGGCTTGGACAATTATATATTACATATTTACAGAGCAGGAAATTCTTGCTATCGTTCAGCCAGTTGTTCAGGTGGTGTTGTACTCAAGGGTGGTGGTCTTGGGTCTGGAGGGATCCCCGAGATGGAGATGTCCATAGAGGTAGAAGGCCGGATGGTGGTGGGGGAAGCAGCATGCTGGATCCCCAGGCTGATCTTGAGGTCATGCTTGTGGAAAGAGGAGGGCGTTCAAGGGCAGGCAGAACTGTGCCACGAAGTCAGGTCTCCCGCCTGGCTCAAGCACCTGCAGTGAGTCCCCAGCAAGCCCAGCGCGCCAAAACCGTGTATAGGCATTGTAAGCGGCGGGCGCCATATTTAAGTCAGGCAGATCGTGTCAGGGCACCCCCGCTGCACTTCTCAGCCCCCCAGGCTCCTAAACCTCAATCATGGGCGTTTTGCCTCCAGGCTGTCCTCTTCATTAAAGAAATAAAGAATAAGCACCTGTACAAAACGGCGGGCGCCAAGTCAGGTTCAGGCATGTCTCGTCTTGGGCGCCATGTTGAAGTCAGGCAGGGATTTTCTAGATGTCCACGCTGTCATCTAAGCCCCCCAAGCCCCTACAATTCGAGTTAAACATGAATTTGCCCAACAGGCTAACCTCTACCTTGCAGGGGGACCGCTCGCACTGACAGTCTGAAATCATCGCTGGCCGTGGTCATGAGGGCAGATAGTTTCAGGCCAATCTGACTGCCATCTTGTGGTCAGGCAGTGCTCGGTCGCCCACGGGCGTCTTCACCCCTGGAGTCCTATTCCCAGGCCACTGCTCTTGGCCGCGCTGCAGGCAATTTTCAAAGTGGCGCCGGGCTTAGCAGGGTTCGCAGCCCCCCGCGTCAGCACTAGCAGCTCCGGGGGCAGTGCTCTGGGCAATGCTTTAAATTTCTTGTACCGGTCTCATCAGCAACGCTGAGGCGAAGCGCGCGTCTTTCCAGGCTCGCATCTCAGTCCTTCACCTCGTCTCCTCGCATCGGCAGCACCGAGTCTCCGGGGTAATGCGGGCTGAATCGGGCCTGGTCTCCACACCGGGGCGCCGATGCGGACCTTTAAATTCACTGAGTTCACTCCGCTCACTCAGCCGGGCGCCTCCCGCACTCTCGGCTCCTCAAGATGGCCGCCCGCGGGAGGCCCGGGCTCCGATCTCTGCGCTCTGGGAAGGGTGTCGGGCCTTGGCGGAAAGCAACTCCGCGCTGCTCCTGGCGTCCCACCGCCAGGAGAAGCCTCCGGTGCCTCCGTGGAGGAGAGGTAGGCGCTTTGTCAATGCTTAGGCCCGGCGGGGACAGAGCTCCGGCAAAGCACATCCATTCACCCCGCCACCTTGGGGTCATGACAAACACGTATTATCTGTGTTTGCCTATGTCAACAAAAATAATCATTAGGGATCCAGACAGCAGTACAGTTGGGCCCTCAGGGCAGGGGTACTCGTCCTTTACCATGCAGAGGAGTTATCTGTCCCAAAAGAACATCACTAAGTAAAGTCTCTTGATTTGTTATGATGCTATTACATTTCTTTGCTTCCATCACACTTCAGAATTACAACATCAGTGCTTCACTTGTGCTTTCTTAACTGCTGGTATATTTTGAAATATTTGTGCAATACATTTTCACATATTTAAATTTTATTGTGTTAGATAAAGTTGGTATCATATAACCTTACCTTTCACATCAGCAAGATTGTCACAGTTTACTTTATAAAATCCTCTCTCTTTGCAATCAGAGAAAGAAAAGTGAACCATGTTAAACAAATAAGCAATAATTTGTCAGAATATATAGCCTGACATTTGACCTCTGGGATTGAATGCTCTGCAAATGTAACAAGATAAAGACAAACTTTCAAGGCATCTTTATTGCTCATTCACCTTGTGAACTCCAGCAGGACTTATTCTGGGGGTGCTGCAGCACAAGCCACGCCCCTACTTCCAGCACCTATGCTTACAATGACAACCAGCCACATCAATGGCAGAGTCTCATGAAAACACAGTCTGTTTCGATCTATAGAGTCTGTCACATGACCATCTGTCTTCAATATCAATATAGCTAAATCAAAAGAAAATTGACTAGGCTGCTCTATCAGTCTCACAATGTGTGTGAAAAATGGGTGATGAAGGAATAGTGTCAGCAGTAGACTTTGCAGTAACTAGTTCAGAAGTGTGGGAACAGGCGACAGAGTGAAAATGTAAGATGGGTGAATGATCAGTCCATGAGCTTATGAGAGCAGGGAATGGATATAGAACTGAGACAATTAAAAGCCTCATGTGCATGTGTGTGTGTGTGTGTTTGTGTGTGTATGCATATGTGCACATTTATGTTAGCCTGTGTTTAATATTGTGTCCTTCCCTAATAAACAGTGTCACTCCCTGGAAGTATGCCTAGTGTCAAACACCATCAAAGGTTCAAGCTACCCCATCACAAGGGATTCATCTATGTCATAATTTTGTCTATACATAAATGTTGCTAATGTTATAATGATGGTCATCCTTGACTAATATATCTCAATAGTAAATTTACGTTTGTGATGCCTTCTGGCATTTCTTCCCTGTGAGAGGTGCCAGACTGGTGCAAGTCCTCTGGAGTTTTGCTCCCATTCCTCTTCTCTGTTTGGAGGCATTTGTCTCTTGAGTGACTATCTGCCTGCTTACGGCTTCAGATCTCCGAATAGATCATAGCTTATCCCATCCACTGCTGCATTGTATTTGGCCATGCCTTACTCTGCTCCCTGGCTCCGTGTAGTCTGTACATCTTAGACCCTGGGCCGAGCTCCAGGCTCTGCATGCTTGATGGCCCTTATCTTCTCTACCAGTGAAAATATTTGGCTCCAGTTCCATTCCCAGGACCCTCCGAGGCTTCATTGATACAGCACCCCCATCATAAGCACAGCTCTGGCAGTGATAACCAGGCGCTTAGCTAAGTAACATGTTTCAACGTAGTGGCCCAGATCTGCCCCCTAACCTATACTATTCTATTGCTATCTCCCAATAATGCCAGTTCAAGGATTTTTGCCATTCTAGGCAAAGGTACATTTGCTCGGCATTACCACCTCTAACAACAATGCCACATTTCCTGCTTGTAGTGGTGATATGACATCCTGTGTTTCTGATAGTTAAGGCATTCAACATGTACTCCCTTCCCCACAAAAAAAATCCCTGTTCTCTTCTTTATTTTATACACCTTTTTTCTTTTTCTCATGTATCTTCAAAATAAATCTTTTCTGTCATTCACCCATTCACCTTTTTAAATGCATGCTACTCACACCTTCACCTTTTTCACCCACCTGACATCCCTTTTCTACTTTGCATACCTTTCTCTCTCAACCACCAATTTCATGTTTTTCATTTTGCACACCCCATCTCTTTCCATCCTCTGACACCCTGCTCTATCACTCTTCTCAATTTCTTTTAGCTTAACACACACATGCACACATACACGCACACCTTCCCTTAACCATAATTTCACAAACTTCTATCACAGCCATCTCACACACACTTTCACTTTTACCACATGCATACGAGCACACAGATCTTAACTTAAAGAACTTATCCAGGCCATCACAGAATCTCGAATGGCTCTTAAATCGAAAATTGACTGGAAGCTGGTGGATGTCACATTGATTCAGAATGACATAGGGAAGATAGCGGAACGGGTCACCACCACGGAAGGTACTCTGAAGGAACATGAAACCAGCGAGCGATACCAGGAATGATAATTGCCCATTTCCAGCATTTCAAATACCGAGATGCTCTACTTCGAATGGCTCAGAGACAAGGCCCACTGCACTTTCTGAATCAGACACTCATGTTGTTTCCAGACTTCCCACAAGAGGTGGAAGCTAAACAGCCATCATTTGATAACGTCAAGCACAGTGGCGGCTCGCAGAGGTAACGCCGTGGGGCGGTGAGGCGGAGCGGGGGCAGGGCTGGGTGGGGGGAGTGGAGTCCGACATATGACGGCAGGTGGTTATTTATTTATTTACGTTCACCTTTGCAGTCGTATGTCAGACTCCACTACCCCTCCACCCAGCCCCGCCCCGCCTCACCGCCCCATGGCGTTACCTCTGCGAGCCGCCACTGGGTCAAGCAAGAACTCCTTAAACGTAATCTGCAACACTCCATGCAATTCCTGGTGAGTCTGTGAATCCTGGGTAATGGGAAATCATGGTTCTGTTCCTCCCCTGAAGAGGCCTGGGACTGGTTGGAGTGTTTGCACCCCGCAGGGAGATCGAGTCCGGGGAGCTCCCAAACATACCCGACCCCACAGGACCATGTGTCAGCACCATCGGGAGATATCCGTGGTGCCCGGCGGGAATACAAGGCTCTCGGAGGAATACAAGGCTCTCGGAGACTGATACGAGAAACAAGCAGTGGTCGAAGTGGGGGGAAAAAAGTAGGGGAACTGTGGGCGGAGAATGAGGGCGGGAATAACCCGTCGATTGGGTCAGTGGGCGGAGTCGGAGGTGTGGCAGAAAGAGCAAAATATCCCAATTTTTTGTATTTGTTTCCCATTTCACTAACCGGTTACAGCTTATTACGTTATTTAATTTAACCAATGGATACACATGTTTATTTAAGGTTTAATATGAGTTATTGACATTAAAATACATTCACAAAGTGGGATACGTTTCCAATCACAGAATGTCCCAAATATCCTTAAAAGTGGAATCACAAGCCATTTGTCTCCCAGCCATGGAGTTTCTGTCATCAGCACTTCTCCTCCCTTTTTCCACAAGAGCAGTTCAAACATGAATGGCAAAATATCCTAGTTTGCAAATGTTTTCCACATAATTATGGCTCTGCCATATTTGCCTCATAATACATCATCTGCTGCATAATCTGACGATTTTAACTAGTAAATTGTTTATAGCTCAAACGGATCAAAAGTTCCTAAAATATGTGACTTGTGCTGCTGTGAAGTGGAGGGCCCTTTGCAAAGGTTGACTGGTCACCTTTCTCACTGCTGGAGTTGTATGTTCCACTGGTACTAATAAGGAAAAATCTTTGCAGAGACTGTTAGCATGTGTAAAAATGTCAAAATAATAAAGTATCAGAAAATTTACAGCACCACTAGTTCCAGTGTAGGGTGTCGGAGCACTTTACATCACACATATTACACAGAGACAATGAATCATACGTGTGTAAATCACTGTATAGGAAATGTTACATAAGACAAAGGACTACAAGGTGTAGGAGTCACATGACAACCATACTAGTAGGCATAGTTTAATAGTGATTGGTCTGGAGAAACACAAACTCTGAATTTAGAGCGTAATACCATGGTTGGTGGTTCTCTTTAATAATCAGAATTGATTTCTACCCAAATGAACCCTTTTTCTGCAACATTAGGATAATCAAAGACTGGGGAAAAAACCATAACGCTCTAATTTATACCTTGCAGTTTGCATGCAGCTCTTACATGACAGTTAAGAGCTCACTGTTCTATGTTAGGATTTTAACTTATTAACTGCAAGTAACAATAGGGTCTCTCTGACAAAAGCAGTAACCCACTGACCTATTTACATTATGAGCACTTTGTGATCTGCATGGTACATGTTCTTAGCAGCAGGCACATTAACCCTCTGCACTTCCTTTCCATGTGTCAAAACGTCCACTAGACAAAACACTATCTCTCTCTACCAAGAACATTAATCACTGGAGTTATCATTGTGAGAAGTTGGCCTGGCATATGCTGTCCACTAATTATAGTGGGCACCTTGCACCAGTCCAAATCGACTCTTATGGTAGGTAGGTTAAAGACAACCTTATTGAAAGCTATCCTAGTGGTAGCTGTGGAGAGCAGCCTTCAGGCTAAGTCTTGAAGGAATGTAAAGCAGCTTGTTTTACCAGTCTATAATCTCTTGAGTGACCAAATGAAAGAGCACCACACCAGGTATATATTCAAAATATATGTATTTATTACTAAACACACCCCTCTAGTCTCTTTATGAGGCTAGAGTTCGAAGTACATAGGTTATAAGATCTTAAATCACAGTAATAGCACAAATACACGTTTGGGCCCTAGGGGCGTACTCAAACCATATACCAATAAAGTGGTATGCGAACCACGACTGAACTAGACACTAGGCCTAGAGCCTCTAGAAGTGCTTGGACCACAAGGAACCACCCAAGGTAGTGACACAGGGGACCCACGGGAGACGCGTGCAGTGTAAATACACAACCGCGATACGCCGTTAACTTCTATGGAGAAAGTCGGGATCGGGAAAATAGAGGAAAGGGACACTTTAAAGAGGACTAGGACAAAACCCTTTGAGATCTAGGACTTTGAAGAGTCTCTACCCACGGGAGCACCGGAGTACTCGTGTTACCTCACCCAGGAAGCCGGGTGCATAGGTGCCTTTCGGGGTCGGGTTTCGTCGTCGGTTCTTATGGCGATCTGCGGCAAAGTGCTGCTGGCGACCAGGAGAAAAGTGTCCGGGTGGATCCAAGAGTGGATCGGAGTTCTGAAGAACCTGAAAGCAGAGGGGACAGAGTCTGGGTCACTAGCCAGTGACCAGGGAGGTGATGGACGGATGCCCACCGATGTCGAGTGCTTCAGGTGCGTTGACAGTCGTCTCGTTTCTGCAGCCACGAGGTCCAGGAGGCGTTGTCGGCGACCAGGAGCAGGATTCGGGCTGGTACACGATGTCTGTCGAGTGCTGCGGTGTCGGCGACCAGATTGGACCCAACAAGCCTTGGCAACGGCAAGTCTCGATGTAGCTGAAGATCGTCGATGGTGCAGACCAGCAAGGTCTGGGGAACTCACCCAGCAAGGGTAAGTGAGGGCAGGCCTGGAGCAACCAGACTGCCAAGTAAAGAAAAGATTGGCCTTCGGTAAGGGCTACTAGCCAACGGGCTAGCGACCGCGAAGGAGCCTCGTGACGCCGCACGTGGAGCTGGCTTACGGGACACTCGTGGAGTGGGGGCCAGTGATCTTCGGTGCAGGTGGTGCTGGAGGCTAGGGCTACTCGGAGCCCAAAGCACGACTTCTTGGGAGACCCAGAAGATGGTGCACTTGCAAATGTGCTCGGTGTCCAGGGGTCACGGTCTCACGTTACCCACGATAGCCACGGGCCTCAGCTTTGCTGGGAAATCAGGGTAGCCTCGGGAAGTCTGAGAATCCACCTCTGGTGATGCGATGACTTCGGCGTCCGACGGAGCTTCAGTGATGCGAACCGGACAGATGCTTCTTTGGTGCCTGCCAAGCAGGAGTCACTCCTTGACCCCAAGGGAGATTCTTCAGTCCTCTAATCGTGAGTAGAGCGTCGAAGGTCCAGGATTCTGTGTCAGAGTTTCGTCCAGGTATAATCTAAAGTCCTAAGGACTGGGTTCCTACCTTTATTCCAAAAATAGGGGATGGACTACTCTGTGGCCCCACCTATGGGTGGGTCAGGGCAGAGGGGTGGCTACACCCCTTTCCCTTTGTCCAGTTCGCGCCAAAGCAGGGGCTGCAAGCCCTGATCCGGTTTGAACTGGGGTATGCACTAGGGACACCAAATGTGCCCCCAGTGCAGGACTTCAAAGCACCCGAAAGTGCTCCCGCCCAGCCCCAATACACTTTGTCCTGTCTGGGGAGGTGGTCACACCTCCCTGGGACAGGAAACCTATTGTCCAGGCCTCCCCTGCCGGAGTTTCGTCCAGCAGCAGGAGGCCAGACTCGTGTCTGTGGCAGTAGCATCCATTTTGTGATGCCAGGCTCTGGAAAGAAGTTACCGGACTCGTCAGAGTTAACATGCCTTTCCCTCTAGAAGGGTGGAATGCTACCCCCGCCGCCAGAATTGGCGGGGGGTAGTATTCCAAGATGTTTGACACCAAACACGACATGTTTCGGTGCAGCCATTCCATAGTTAGCATTTTACCGCGAGGATATAATGCGTTTAAGAGTATATGGTCAGGCTGCACTACAAACAGCATCAGAGATGGTCTCCGAACGCTGCAGAGGGGCCCTGCTCATGCAGGGCACCCTCTCACATAGAAACCATGCACTCTGCCTTTAGGATTGATAAGGCCTGCCTTAGGAGTGACTTATAGGTTTATATGTGTGTATGCATTTAGTGATATAGGTAACCTATACCACAGCAAGGGGTGCATGCACCACCTTACCCAGGCTGCAGTAGCAGACCTGTGGTGTCAGTTTGGATGGCCTACCAGGGGTGGCATAATATATGCTGCAGCCCCTGGCAAGTCCTCTGAGGTACCTATGCCCTTGGTACATAGTATACCATATACTAGGGACTTACAAGGGCACTCCAGATCCCAATCAGAGATGTGCCTAAGGCACATGGATACCC